>CAUYUJ010018473.1:0-50000 GCA_963575745.1 Prorocentrum cordatum
TCCTCCTCCCCCTCCTCCTCCTCCTCCTCCTCCTCCTCCAGTTTCTTGCGGCCCCTGGGGAAATCGTGCATCCACGAGAACTCATTGGATCGTCGCCGGGCCCATCTGGCGGCGCCTCCTGGCACCGGCAATTGGTGCGCTCCGCGCGCCGGGGGAGGGGGGCCCATAGCGCCGATCCAGGAGATCAGCACAGACTTGCTTCAGGAGGGAAAAAAACACACAGACACAATGAATCGTCGATCCCCCAGAAAATATGGGAAAATATGGGAGGTGGGGGGGGGAAACAAAAACCCAGAAAAAAAACAAAAAAAAAAAAAAAAAAAAAAAAAAAAAAAAAAAAAAAAAAAAAAAAAAAAAAATGGAATATCTTAATTTGTGTGTATTTATTTGTGTGTCCTGGGGCCCCTTCATTGTTTTGGGGGGGGAGTGCAGATTCTCCGTCGTCTGACTAAGTAGGCGGGTCACCACCTCCCGGAAGTCGCGGGTCGAGGACCATGGAAGATGGGGATCCAGAAGGTTTCCGGTGCTTCATGCGTCTTTGGGAGTCGGAGGGGGGGGGCTCTTAGGGAGTCCAAGGGGGTCCGTTTCCCCGAGAGGGAGCCGAGGCCTCTTGAGTTCTCGGGACCCGACCAGGCCAATTCGGTTCCGAGGCTCCGACGAGCTGTTGCGGCCCGATGCTCGCATTAAGTCGGGCCTGTCTCTCTTCAGGGGGAATATGCAAAAATAGTCACACACACACACACACACAAAAAAATCTGGGGACTATGTTTTGCGTATTTTTCAACCATTTGGGAGTAACTTTGGGGTATTTTTAATTGTTGTCCAAAATCGGCCTGTCGGAGGACAGGCCCGACTTAATGCTCGCATGGCGGTGTTGTGCATCCTGGCGCAGCCGATTCGATTCGATTTCGAATCCGTGCCGATGCGGTGCGATCCGACGCACCTTCCGATGCGATCCGACTTCCCGACGCGATGCTCCGACTGATCCTGAATAGCCCAGAGGTCCGGCGCCTTGAAAAAGTCAGCACGATGATTTGTCATAGTTTTCGGCCTCCATGGGGCCCTCGCTGGGCCCCAGGACCGTCAAATAGCAACTCGGAATGAAAAGCCGGCCCCAGGGAAGGGCTCCAGACGTCTGGGGGCCCACGTTGCGAAAACAACACGACATCGAAGTTCTGGGTACTTCCGGGTTGCTTTCTGGGCCCGTTCGGCGTCCGAGCGCGTTCCGCCGCCGAACGGGCTCAGTTCGGACAGGGTCGTGGGAATTAGGCCCCAGACCGACCCTCTGCTGACCCAGATGTGGATAATTCAAATATACACACATACACACATACACACATACACATACACATGCACGTGCACGTACACATACGCGTACACATACACATACGCATACACATACACATGCACGTACACGTACACGCACACGTACATGTACACGTACACATACGCGTACACGTACCCATACACACGTTCGGGCCGAACAAAAGGGGGGGATAGGGAAAGGGGGGGTACGAAGTCTGCTGCATGCAGCTGGTTTCGGCCCCGTCGCTGGGCCCATTCCTCGATACGCGGATATATATATATATATATATATATATATATATATATATATATATATGCTATTGTGTATATGTGTGTGTATTCCAAGGCCCGATTTAATTCTAGAGGCTTGGGAGTTTCTTGGGCGCCTGCTGGCTGCTCGGGTGGTCCCTTTCGGCGGAGGGCTCGGAATGTCAGCTCGAGCTGCCTGTTGGGGCCCTCCTGGGCCATCTTGGGTGCCTCTTGAGCCGTCGTGGGGCCCTCTTCGGCCCTCTCGGAGGCTTCTTGGGCCACCTTTGAGCGACCAATGGGGCCTCTTGAGCCGTCCTGGACGATGTTAAGACCGGACGACTCTTGCTTCTCGGGGCCACCTCGGGGACAGCCTTGAGGCCTTCTTTGTGGGGCGTCTTTGAGGCCCCCTTTGGGCAGTCTCGAGACCATCTCGGTCGTCTTTGAAGGACTCCTCGGCGTGTTGGAGCCCAGCTTGAGCCAGCTTAGATTCAGGAGGGAAAAAACACACAGACACAATTAATCGTCGATTCCCCCGAAGATATGGGAAAATATGGGAAGTGGGGGGGATGACAAAAACCTAGAAAATATTGGAAAATATGGGGAACATGTTATTTGTGTGTATTTATTTGTGTGTTGGACAGGGGAAAGTGGAAGGGGGACAGCCAAGTCTATCACACGCCTTCTTCACCCCTGGCAAGCGGAAGAGGACGA
Source organism: Prorocentrum cordatum (assembly GCA_963575745.1). Taxonomy (NCBI): domain Eukaryota; class Dinophyceae; order Prorocentrales; family Prorocentraceae; genus Prorocentrum; species Prorocentrum cordatum. Next base: position 2,266 of record CAUYUJ010018473.1, read on the forward strand.
CGCTGCATTCCTGCAGGAGGATGGAGGAGGAAGAGGAAGAGGAGGAGGAGGAGGAGGAGGAGGCTGCGCTGATGTTGGAACGGTTTTGGCCTTTCTTCGGTTCCCACTGGGAGGGGAGGGGACGGGAGAGGGATGAAAGGCGTAAGGTTGGATGGAGAAGCGGGGAGAAGGACGAGGAGGAGAAGAGAGAGAGCAAGGAAAATGGCGTGAAGGGGGAGGAGGAAGAGGAGGAGGAGGAGGAGGAGGAGGAGGAAGAGGGGGAGGGGGAGCGAGAGGGGGAGGAGATGAAGTGGTCGAGGAGGACGAGGGATGAGGGAGGCCATGGAAGTGAAAGATAAGGAGGATGAGGAAGGAGAGGTGGAGGAGGTGGAGGAGGAGGAGGAGCAGGAGGAGGAGGAGGATAGGGGGGAAGCAGGAGGAGGCGAGGAGGGAGGCCGAGGGGAGGAGGGGCACAGCAACCTGAAGAGGAGGCGAAGAAGGCGTGGGAGAGGAGGGGGCGGCGGAAGCAATGTTCGTGCCCGATTCGGAGAGCCATCGCCCCCCTGCTCCGTGCCCTGGTCAGCTCCCCGCGCGGGGCTCCGAGCTGTCTTTCCGGCTGCGAGCGCCGGGGGCGTGGACCCTTGGCGCCGTGGCGAGCGCTGGGGGCGTGGGCCCTTGGCGCCGTGGGCGGAGCGCGTGTCGCCGGCACGTCTGCATCAGAGCATCTGCTCTCCCGAGGCTCGTGTCTGGCGGCCCTCGGCAAGCGCCGCAGTTGCTCGGGTCGTGGACCCGGGGCCCTGCTCGCGTGCCTTCTGGTGTCTCCTCGGGCACCTCTCGGGGTCGCACTGGAGGCCTCTTAGGGGGGGGCTCCTGGGGCCTCTTGGAGGCCTCCTGGGGCCTCTTGGAGGCCTCCTGGGGCCTCTTGGGTGCTTCGGGGGAGCTCTGGTGAGCATGTCGGGGGTCGCGGGGGGCAAGATGTGCGCAACGGGTCGAGCACTTGGGAAGCGATGGTTTCTGCTCCCCTCCGCCCCCCCACCCCTCGCCCCCTGACCCCCCCCCTCCTCGCCTGGCCCTGCGGGGCGGGGACGGGGTGGGCGGCGTCAGGCGGCGAGAGACGACGCAGGCTTGCGTCGGTGCGCAGGGCTGTGTGTCCTGCGCTGGCTCTCCGGCACACGCGCACAAGAACGTCATGCTCTGAGCCTGCTCCACCGCCCGCGGCGTCCTCTCCCCCCTCCGCGCCTCTCCCCCGCTCATGATGTGCTCAACTCGGCCCCAAAGCGCCCCTCGGCCGCCCCGACTGCGTCTCGGCTCTGAGTCGCCGCGGCTGAAGGATTGGGCCCTGCGCTTCCTCACCTTGGCCCTCCAATGCGCCGTCCCTGGCAATGTGTCTGCCCTGCATCGAACCTGTGGCGGCCGTCGCTTCCGCTCCGGCCTCTTGCACGATCGCTTGCCACACTGTCCGCCGCGACGCTGCGCGCGGTCGCCGGCGAGGGATGGCGGGCGCGTGACTCCCACAGGCCTGCGGCGGTACAAGCGGGCCCCGCCGTGCTCGCACGCCCTGCGGTGGGAACGATGAGGACGAGGATCCTGAGGACAAAGGGGGGGCGAGCAGCAGCAGGAGGTCTGCTTCTCCTCCCCCCCCCATCCTCCGTCCGGCCCTGTCCTCTGCCTCCTTCTCCTCCTCCTCCTGCTCCTCCTCCTCCTTCCCCTCCTCCTCCTCCTCCTCCTTCTCCTCCTCCTCCTCCGCCTCCTCCTCCTCCTCCTCCTTTTACGAAGGGCAAGCATGAAGGCCGAGGTTGTTGCTTTTTCCTGGATCCTCCTCCTCCTCCTCCTCTCTCCTCCTCTTCCTCCTCCTCCCTTTCCTCCTCCTCCTCCTCCTCCTCCTCCTCCTCCTCCTCCTCCTCCTCATCCTCATCCTCATCCTCGGCCTCCTGCCCTCGTCCTGCCATCTTGGCCCTCCGTCTCCCGTGCTCCTGCCCCCCTCCTGCCCGCCCGCGCGTTCAGGAGACGTACGCCACGGCGAGGGTGAGCGCCCCGCTGTGCAACGCCTCGCGGGCGCCGCCCAGGCCGAAGTCGCGGCGGCCCTTCTCCATGCCAGGCGGCCGGTCGGGTTCTCGTCCTCGCTCCGCCTTGCCAGTCCTCCTTCCCCCCATTCCTCCGCTTCTGTTCCCCCTCCTGCCTCCCGTCCTCATCCTCCTTCGCCTCCCTCCTCCTCCTCCTCCTCCTCCTCCTCCTCCTCCTCCTCCTCCTCCTCCTCCTCCTCCTCCTCCTCCTCCTCCTCCTTCCTCCTCCTCATCATCATTCCCCCTCAGGCCTCATCGTTCCTTCTGCGTGTGATTAATCATCCTTCCTTCCTTCCTTCCTTCCTTCCTTCCTTCATTCCTTCCTTCCTCCTTCCTTCCCTTCCTCATCCTCCTTCTCCTCCTCCTCCTCCTCGTCCTCCTCCTCTTCCTCCTCGTCCTCCCGCCTCCTCCTCCTCCTCATCCTCCTCCTCCTCCTCCACATCATCATCATCATCATCATCATCATCATCATCATCATCATCAGCAGCAGCAGCAGCAGCAGCATCATCATCATCAACATAATCCTCATCCTCATCCTTATCCTTCTCGTTCTGATCCGCCCTCGTCGGTTTGATCCTCATCATAAGTAGTTATCCACCTGATTGTTCTTACCGTTCTTCTCCTGCTTCTTCTTCTTCCTTACAGCTCTCCCCCTGGCCATCCTCACCGTTCTCCTCCTGCTTCTGCTGCACCATCCATCATCACCATCACCGACACCACCAGCATGTCTACGATGTATCTCCCTCCATATCACCTGCCCTCCTGTCCATCATTCCCCTCTCCTTCCCCTTCCTCGTCGTCAACTCTCCGCCTTCCAGTCCCCACGTTCCCCGCGATATGAGAGGCGCGGCATCTGGGCCCCCCGAGGGGGAGCTGCCAGGGGGTGCGGGCACGGGACCGTTCGCGCCCGATGCGGCGGGGTCCCTCGGGCCGCCTCGCAGACTTGGGGGGCCTTCGCTCAAGCATGGCACCTGGGCCTCCGAGAGATGGGGGGGGTCGACCGGACGTGCTGCACCAGGGAGACCCGGAGGCCCCAGGACGCCCCAGGAAGCCCCAGGCTCCAAGAGGCCCCGGGGGGGGACCCGGGACGCCACAAGAGGCCCGAGGATCGCGCAGGAAGCCCCAGGAAACCTCGCCTCACTCATGCGATGAATCATTCGTGATCCCATCCAGTCACATTGAAGCCCCCATTCGTACCCAGAGTCGCTCATTCACTCGCTCTTGGGCCCATTCGTACCCAGGCGCTGGTTCGCTGACAAGCGCACGTGATCCCGACTCTTACCCATACTCACCCATACGCGGACCGACTCGTCCTGAGACGATCTATCTCAGCCGTTCGCACATTCAAATCGAAGCACAAGTCACACTCACGCGCACCCAGATTCATTGATATTCAATGATACTCAGAATCCCCCGTACTTGAAGACAGTACCCAACCACTCGTCCTCAGAGTCATCCCCGCCCAGATTCACTCATACCCCGCCGCTCGTGTTCGGATCCGACCACACCCAGGCTCAACGCTCCAGAGGAGAAGTGTTGGAATATGCACCTGCGGAGATTCCAGCGCCGAATAAGTCAAACAAATCACGCACGTTTTTTTTCATCATGTCTCCCCTCCTTATTATATGAACCCCCGTCCGTGTCCTCACTGGCATTCCCTTCTTGCTATTTCTCTAGACCCCTTCCCCACATCATCCTTTCCTCCTCTCTCACCCTCATTTTCCTCCTCATCCCCCTCCTCGCACGCGGCACCGGAAAGACATCAAATGGGGGCGGTTGCTTCTTTCCCGCCTCCTCTGTTTCCTTATCATGTTCCACGCTGTCATTTTGCTCCTCCACCTGGCCCTCTCATCTGCTCTGCTCGGCTCGTCCTTTTCCTCGCCCTCGCCATCTTCGTTCTCAGCTCCCTTCCTCTTATCATTTTTCCACATCCACACCCATATCCCCCCATTTACATGCTCCGTCTCCTCATATCCATCCCTATCCTCCTCCGCGGCCTTGCCTCTTACCCATCCCTTGTCCTCCCTCCTCTATCTTTCTCCTGCCCACTCATGCTCATACTCCTCCGCCTCCTCCTCTTCCGAAGCCAGGGGTGTGCAAGACGGCTTTAAAGTTGTCCCTACGCTGTATGCTCCCTCTGGCCTTGCCATACCGCGGTTGCTCTTGATGTAACGTGTCAAGCGATATGTGTTGGTTTGCTTACAGATGGAAGAAGCTAATGGAACTATGTCGTATATCGCTGGACGCGCGCTGCGGCATGTTGGCCAACTACCCGTACCGGCATATTGATGTGTTCCCGATGGCCGCTCACGCCAAACGCAGAGCTTTTTCCTCTGACACGACACGGCACCTTCAGCATATCGACATTGCATATCAAGTGGTGAGACATCATGCGCAAAAGTGTGCAGACGGCTTCTCAAGATTCTTGATCGCGAGTTGGCAACCTCGGTTCCAAGGAGACGCAAACCCACAGGGGGCATGCGTGCCGAGGTTCGCTTGCAACTTGGCGAAACCAGGCAGCCATGCAAGCTCGCCACAAAGCCGAGACGTTGCCCCCTTCACCGTGCCGACAATCGAGCCGTTGACCGCTGTTTCTCGCATCCTCGAACATGCCAAATGCCAGTATGATGCGCAGTTTACGGCATATGTGGGCCGCGTGGAGTCGCAAAATTTGTGTATCGCCAGGCTCCTGGGCATCGTTGCCTCATACTCCGCTGCGAAATCTGCGAAGGGTGACCATCGTTGTGGGACATCCGAGGACACCGCGAGCGCCGACGACTGCCCCTCTGGTCATTCTTCCGGGCTTGCTGCGGCGTGGGGCGAGACCGATGGCATCAGAGCGCAGTGCAACATCCGGGCATCTTGGCGCGTGCCCATTCAATCAGAGGCGTCAAAACACATGCGCGAGGCGGCACCGGCTATCTTCCAGATGGTTCGATTAGTCTTTCGCCCTTATACCCAAGTATGACGAACGATTTGCACGTCAGTGTCGCTACGAGCCTCCATCAGAGTTTCCCCTGAGCTTGCCCTTCTCAGGCATAGTTCACGATTTTTCGGGTCCTAGCAGATATGCCCAGGGAAGAACCCGTGGTAACCATTCTTGTGGCCAGCGTGGGTGAGGTTGTCCTTTCCGGTCGCTGGGGGTGTCACTGACTGTCTGCTCCCGCGGGTGGGCAGCGTTGGGAACCGCGTCGCGGACCAAGTGTGCTTGTTGCGTTGCGCGTGCTCGAATGGGCACACCGCCACGGTCGGGGTCGGCCAGGCCACGCCACCCGGCGGCACCTCGGACGCACTGGGGCGTCTGAGAGGGGAGTTCTCGGCGTTTGGCACGCGGCCTGAGGAGGTCGAGGTTTCCCACTCCAGCCCGTTCAGTTCTGCCAGGCGGGGTGCCCGCTCTCTTGCTTGCAGCGACAGGGCGGAGCAATCGCCATCGGTGGTGTTATGCAAGTTCGGAGTTGAGCGCAATCGCCCTGAGTGCACAGTTTCGCACCCAGGCCGTCTTAAGATTGATGGTTCGGAGGGAACTGTTTCTGGCTGCCCGCAACGGAGTTCGAAGCCCATCGACTACAAGCGGTTTGAGGACTTCGTAGCGGAGTCCGACGTCTTCGGCATATTGAACATACTCCACTTTGCTCCCAGCGACCCCCCACCCGAGCCTGAAGATGACTGATTTGATGCAATATATATATATATACACATATATATATATATATATATATATCGATGCCTGGAACTAGTTGGTTTGGACTTACCGCGAGAACGTCTCCTAGCCGGCTCTTTCATCATATACTCGCCCCCTTCTTCTTCGTATGCCCATTTTCCGTGTACTACTTGTCCTTGGCCCCCCCTCATTGAGGTCGTTATGCAAGGGGTTCCGCCCTCGCTGATTCCCCATTCCGCGGGGGGGCGGACCTTTCAGAGCTTAGAAAGACTTCCTGCATAACGCCGCGCGTCCTCCAGCTCCTCCTCCTCCGTAGCCATTGCGGCTCATGACGGCATATTTTGATTTGCGGTTCGAGCGAGCCTCAGCATGGTGTATCCTTCTTGATTTTGTGATCGTTTAGGGTGTATTAGCAAGCATGGACGTTGTCAGTGGTCATAGTTCTTATTTGTTTGGCCGTTCGGTGCGTCTGCTCGCTGAGTACGCGGATTGCCGTTTCAATAGGTTGGAGATAGTTGCACATGCCCATCGTCATATTTTACCCAATGCTACGCGACGTCGGTTGCAGCACAGCGACATAGCTTTCCAGTTTGCCAGACACTACACACTACACCACGCAGAGGGAGGAACAGTTCATGGTCTCATTGGAGGATGAGCTGAAGGTTGCGTACCCTGATGGACGCATTACGCAGCGAGCTTGTGCAACTCGCCACCACCGTGGCCACGCTCGGGCTTCGCATCCGTTGGACTCTGATGCTCAGGAGTTTCATCCAGCTGCAGCTCCTGTTACAGAGCCGCAACCATTTTCGATGCCAGGGGTTTTGGCGGCGGCACAAAGTTCACAGGACGGCCAGCTTGCTGCCCACCGCGCTTTTGTCGATGCTCAAAACACTTCGACTGCTCAGCTGCATGGCACACTGAAGAAGGAGGCGCACGCGTCTGGTCCCAGCGTTTCTTCGGCAAGCTATTCGTCCTCTGCCCCCCCACGGTCCTCTTCGCGCTCGGTCGGATTCACGGGCGGCTCCTGAGGCCCGAATTCCGTGAGACGCCCCGCATACATGCTCCTGTGAGTAAGGCATTGGACTTCAGACGCAGCCGCCCCTTGGAAATTGCCCCACCCCAGCCAGCACAGGTTTCTTGCTTTGCCCGGCCGAGACGGGCAGTAGATTCAACGAGCCCCGTGCAATCACAGCACTGCCAGCGACCTCCATCGGGCAGCTCAGACCGGCGGCCAGGCCCACGCGCACGGACCACCGCGGGGCGGCGATTCCGCACCCGCCCCCGAAACCGACCGCACGGGAGGAAAGGGAGGAAGGGCACTTTATTGTTGCTGAGCTCTACTCTGAAACTGCTGACGCATCTGAGCATCTGTCCACATGCAGCGCGCAGGCGGCCCTCGCCTGCTCAACGTTCCAGCGCGGAGGGGTGCGGGGCTCGACCCCGTTCCCTCGCACGAGCGCCCGCCGCCCGCAGTCACGAGGTGGCCCCAGCAGGCCCCAGGGTCCGCCGCCGAGGAGCAGCCACGCGGGGCTTCGTCTGAGCTGCGGGCAACGACTCTCCTGGCACAAGGTCTTGGTCTTCCAGGGCGTTCCAGATTGAAACGCCAGAGACGAGCCGTGATCTGATCAGAGGCTACACTGAAGGCTTTCCCTTAGAGAAGCCCATCAATCGTGTGCTTACTGTCGACGATGGGCCTCTTCAGGCCGACGGAGTTTTTCGACGGTCTGAAAGAGACGGCCCGCAATTCGAAAACCAGAGAGGTCTGGTTGGGCAGGGGAATGGGTCCGAACATCGACAGAGCTTCGGCGGTGCGCTCAGCGTCCCAAGATACCGCCGCGAAACTTCCTACAGACAATTCTTCTACACCAGGATTCAGAGCACTGCCGTCCGCCGCCATCCATCCAGACAGCACGGGCAACGACTCCTTATCATTCACTTGGAAGGAATCTGGCGGGACGGGGACGGGGTACTCGGAGAGAGGACTAGCCATCAATCCTCGGGCCCGCCTCATCTCACTGGCATCTGACTGCTGATTAGCGACTGCGATTCCAAACTGCACGACGTCACTGAACCCATTATTTTCTGGACCGCTCAGGCGTTTGCGCACAGCGGCACATTCGTCCGCATGACATTCGTAGTACACGTGCATCAGCGAGCTTAGCGCCTCCTCGCACATCGGGCAGATGTTGGAGCCCACCCGGCCATTCTCTCAGCAGTGCGTCTGAGACGGGCAGTTTCCAATCGCTGCGGTCCTCGTGCGCTTGATGTGCTGGCGCGTCCAGACCTGGTCGTCCTTCTTCGCGTCCATGGCCTGCCGGTCGGGGAGAAGCCAAGGTGACAGCCTCGAGGAGGCCCTGTCCTCCTGGACGTGGGCCCAGTCGAAGGGCTCCTTCTTCTTCTTCTTGATGACCCTCTCGGCCTTCCTAATGAGCTCCGGCGGCAGCACCTCCCGAATATCGATCAAAGGGCCGCCCTCGTCTCGCCCGGTGCGCCAGGGGGCGGCCATCGCTGCTCCTGCGAGGCCTTTCGCCACCCTCCACGCATCCATGCCGCTGGCTGCATGGGAAATGCCCGGATACTGGCGCCTCCGATTTGTGACACCGGCTTGCGTCGCTCGGATTTGGTCCCGTGCCTCTTGTGCCAGTACTCTCAGAGGCACCAGTTCGTTCTCCGAGAGCCTGAGGCCCACCGCTTCGAGCGCCGGCTGGACTTCGCTGGCCAGGCCCTCTGAGTTGGTCACGAACTTCGGCCTGCCATGCTGGCTTCTGGAGAGCTTCGTCTGCATGACATCCTCCAAATATGCGCGTGAGCATGGTGGCCACTTGGGGGAAGACGCGATGACGTTCGGAGCTCAAGAGACCGGGGTCAATGCAAACGGGGTGTCAGCCAGAGCGCCGAATCTTTCAATACCCTGCAGGGTCAGGGTCGCATTGAGCCGGGCTTGGGCGCAGGATCCCGCAGGATTTTGCAGGATCCTGCAGGGCCTCACCGACCCGGGTCTGGGTTGACCCAGGTCAGAAGATCCCCGAGGCGTCCCCGCATTTGGTGCTGCAAGTTTGGGCCCTCGCCCTGGCTCGGCAACGCGCAGAAGGGGGGGCAGGGGGAGGGGGGAAGGCTTCTTCGAAGCACCCCTGCCTCTTAGAAGGCGCGGGCCTTCTCTACAGACGTAAGGCCGAGGCCTTCTAAGAAGCAGGGGTGCTTCTAAGAAGCCATCCCCCCTCCCCCTACCCCCCCTTCTGCGCACCACCAGCTGGCCACGGCGAGGTCGGTCCTCGGGTGCCGCACCACCTTCGGGAGCCGATCTGGCGAGCCCGGCCCCCGCGGGCGGGCCGGCGTGCGTGCGCGCGCGGCGACGGCGATGGCCCAGCCCTCGCGGGCGGCCCCGGGGGAAGGCGAAGGGCTCCAGACGCAGAGCCAGAATGCCCATCGGTACCTCCTGCGTCATCCCAAGGAACCATCTTAAAGCGAGCGGCGTGTATGTATATATGTATTATGTATATATGTATGGTATACGTATATCGAATTGTATACAAACAGTCAAACGTATATAAATACATATATATATATATATATACCTATATTAATAAATACATATATACATATACTTACGTGTAGACATGTAAGTGTGTATGTATGTATGCATGTATGCATGCATGTATGCATGCATGTTTGCATGTATGCGTGTATGCATGTATGCATGTATGCATGTATGTATGTATGCATGTATGCATGCATGCATGCACACATGTATGAATGTATGCATGTATGCATGTATGCATGTATGCATGTATGCATGTATGCATGTATGCATGTATGCATGCATGCATGCATGCATGCATGCATGCATGTCTGTGTGTATGTATGTATGTATGTATGTATGTATGTATGTATGTATGTATGTATGTATGTATGTATGTATGTATGTGTGTATGTGTGTATGTATGTATGTATGGATGTATGTGTGTGTATGGTTGTTTGTTTGTTTGTATGTATGTATGTATGTATGTATGGATGGATGGATGGATGGATGGATGGATGGATGGATGTATGTATGTATGTGTGTATGTATGTATGTATGTACGTACGTATGTATGTATGTATGTATGTATGTATGTATGTATGTATGTATGTATTCATATGCCTTCTCCAGGTCGAGGAGCCCCGCGATGGAGTGGAAGGGCGTGCCCTGCAGAGACTCGTCGTCAAGCGTGCCTCTCCAGACCGCAATGTCACTGCTCTTGCCAGGCGCTGCCCAGTCGAACGACCGAACATGCTTGTCTTCGCACGCTCTGATGTTAGGGTACCTCGCGGCTCCCCAGATCCGCACTGGAGTGGTGCGAGCGGCTTGGCTTCTCCCTCCTCCAGGAAGAAGATGAGCATCTGAACGGCTGTGGGCCATGTACACTGCACCTCACACGGCATGAATACCTGGGCAAGGAAATTGCTCCGTCAACCCAAATGGCCGAAGTGCCAACCATCCATGCCAAGCCCCGTCCCCCATTTGTAGATCATGTAGATAGTCCTCAGCTGGCCAGCCTCGATGTTTGACAGTAGTCGAGCTTGCTGGACTCGTATTTCTGCCACGTGGTCTTCATTCCACAACCTGTTGATACTGTCCAGCCCCTACTCTCCAGATGTTCTCCCACTCTGCCGACTCGGCCGACACTGCTTCCTGGGGTTAGGTGGCAGCTTGACTTTTTTGACCGATGAGATGGGTGCTTTCCAGGCCTGCTTCCAGTGACGTCTCTTATGAAAGTAGCCACCAGAGCCAGGATAGTTATCACCCAGCCTGTTGTAGAGGGTGTCCGACCTCATTCGCATCACATGTGCCTCTCAAATTGGGGCGCGTTTCCGGCAGAAGATGGGCATGGAGTTGAGTGCGCCCGCGATGAGAATGGAGGGCTCGCACTTGAACAAGCCCGTCAGCGCGGTGAGGAACGTGGTCCCCCAGTTCTCCATTTGCTGCCAGTGGTGTGCAGCTTGTAGAAGTCGTCGCCATCCCTTTCGAAGTTGGCGATGAGTCTCTGGTAGTTATCCGTCTTGCTCGGCGTTAGGACCGTTCCTGCGTCGTGTGTGGCAGCTTCCCCAAGCTCGGCCTCAGGGTGGCCTCGCAGGACGAAACACACCAGCCGGCCAAGCCAGGCCAGCTCGCCCGCAGCCCATCGCCGGGCCCTCGCGGGGCCCCGATCGGCGAGGGGGCTGGACAACCTGGGGACAAGCTGCCGCACTGCGATCTCCAGAACTGTACCTCGACCTGGATACTTCTCGGCACGGGCTTCGCTCCAGCCGAACAGGTATTGAGGCTCGGCCTCCGCGCCCTCGCAGAAGGTGGTCCGGGCTTGGTCCAGCTTGTCCTGGCCGTCCACCTGCTCGAGCTCGGGGAACTCCGCCGTCTTGGACGGCATGACAGGCGGCGGCCTCACGATCGGGCACTGCTTCGACATCTTGACAGCGTGGATATCGCAGGCGGCCCACGGCTTATTGGATCTCTGCCGAGTCGGTCGACAAGGTAGGTAGGGCATGTCCTCGAAGGATTGGACATCCTCAAAGACCCCAGCCATGCGAGAATACATCCAGAAGGAGTCGAGCACCCCATCGAAGAAGCACGCCTGACCCTGCTTGATTGACTTGACCCTGCAGGTGCCGCCTTCGCCAGTCCAGACCATCACGTGACCCTCGACTTCCTGGTTCCACGGGCTGTCGGCGATGGACTTGGCCTCGCTGGTGGAATGCGTAGCTGGATCACCCAATCGACGATGGTGTCCAAGATTTCTGCATTGGCTGCCCATGTCATAGGCTTTCCTGTCCACCGGCACACGGAGAAGAAGACAACCCATCCTATGCCACGTACTTCCGACAGCCCTAGTCAGAGCCTACTTGCAGAACCTTAGGCGAGATGTTCCAGCTCTTCTGGTCGGGCACCATGCTCATCGCCAGGCCAGCGGTGGTGAGGAGAGCGACACCCGCCGAGACCCCGCCCTCGGACTTGCTGACCGCCGGCGCTCCGATGGCTCGCCATCCTCGACTCTCGGGCAGCACCTGAGGTATGCGGCCAGTCCGCGGGCTTGCCATGCTCCTTGCACGGCCACTACAGGGATTGCACCTTCGCCAGTGACATCCTGGAGGAACATGAGAACAAGGAGTAAGAGGAAAATGAGACAAAGGAGGAAGAGGTTGAGGAGGAGGTTGAGGAGGAGGAGGAGGAGGCGGAACAGGAACAGAAACAGGAACAGGAACAGGAACAGGAACAGGAACAGGAACAGGAACAGGAGGAGGAGGAGGAGGAGGAGGAGGAGGGGGAGGAGGAGGAGGAGGAGGAGGAGGAGGAGGAGGAGGAGGAGGAGGAGGAGGGAGGAGGATATAAGGAGGAGGAGGAGGAGGAGGAGGAGGAGGAGGAGGAGGATATAAGGAGGAGGAGGAGTAGGAGGAGGAGGAGGAGGAGGAGGAGGACCTCTGTGCCATGACATGTTGTCCCGCGCCCTGCAGGGCGTGGCGGCACCGGTGCGCGGCGCACATCGCGCCCTGCGCTCCCCGCCGGCGCCGGCCCTGCGTCGACAGCGCGGCGGGGCGGAGGCGCGGCGCGCCTCGCGCCCTGCGCGTTGCGTGGCAGGCGCGGGGGCGCGGCGCCCGCGCGAGGAGGGCGACGGCGCCGTGAGAGGCGCCGCGCGCACCTCCAGGAGCCCGATGCACTCTGCGCCATGGCATGGTGCCACTGGAGGACGCCAGCACCAGGCGCCTCTGGCCAGAGCGCCCCCGTCCCTCGCCCACGCCCACGCCCCGCGGCGCCGGCAGCGGGGCGGCGCGACGCCCTCTCCCCAGGTGCCGGGAGGGCCCGCGCAGGTCACAGGGGTGGCGCAGTCGCCGCTTCTCTTGCTGCCGGTGCGTGGAGCCCAGCACCTGCCTTTTGGGGGCGCGCTCCTCCTCGGGCACTTTCGCCAGCAGCTGCTCGACGAGTTCGTGGCGCTTCCGTTTGGGCTCGTCGTCGTCGTCGTCGAGCCCCATGCACGGCGGCACGGGGAGCTCCTCAGCAGGGCCAGCAGCAGCGGCGGGCGCGGCCGCAGCGGGTGCCCCCGCCACAGGCGTAACAGGCTGAGGAGCCAGCGGGGTGTTCTAGACCTTGCCGAGGAGGTCATTGAGCACGAACGTGCAGTCCTCGGGCACATTGGCGCCCTCACAAACACCTTTCTGCGGCACTGGCTCCTGCAAGAGCTTCTCCAGACCGTCGACGAGAAGTCGGACAGCTGCATTCCTGCAAAGTTGTGCTGCTCGTGCTTCAGGCTGAGGTTGCTCTTCTGGCAGCCCTTTCGCCAGCGCTGCCTTCTCTGCCTCCTCCTCCTCCTCCTCCTCCCTCCTCCTCCTCCTCCTCCCTCCTCTCCTCCTCCTCCTCCTCCTCCTCCTCCCGCGCTCGCTGGGAACCTCCGAGATCTTCCAGAAACCCTTCGAACACCGACGTCGACGACGACGACGACGACCACGACGACGACGACGACGACGACGACGACGACGATGACGACGACGACGACGCCGGCGCCGGCGCCGGCGCCGGCGCCGACGCCGTCTCCGACGCCGACGCCAGGCAGCTGGCGGGGCATCTGCCGCGACCTGCCGTTGCCGCAGGACACGCTCGTCACGATGGCCCACTGGGACGGCCAGAACGCCTGCTGGGAGCCCCGGGGGAACCGAAAGGCCGGGGCTTGGCCGACTTACACTTCGTCTCAAGTACAACGTTCGACTAAGCGTAAGAGTGACCTTTCGCCGGAGTGACCTTTGGTGCGGGCGCAGATGGGTCCTCAGATGGCTGAAAACGAAACCGTAGCAGCGGCTCGCGCGCCCAGGTTTGGTCCCCCCGCGGCCCCCGCACCAAAGGTCACTCTTACCCAGGGTTGAGGTTGTCGGCCAGATCCGTCGATCTTCGGCGGCTTTCCAGCTTCGGGGTACTCTCCAGCAGCTGCGCCTCGCCGAGGAGCGTCCAGGGCTGCCCGGAGCGGCCCGAGCGGACGCCAGGGGGCCGAGCTGTGACCCGAAGGCCAAGGCGCAGACCACTAGGGTTGAGTCGGGCCTGTCCCTCTACAGGAGGGATATTTAAAAATAGTCCAAAATGTTATGGGGACGATGTTTTTGCATAATTGTTGATCATTGAGGAGTATGTTTTGAGTATCTTGTTATTTTTCTTCGACAATCCCCCTGTAGGGGGACACAACCGACTCAACACTGGGGGGGGACGGGCTCAATGTGGGACGTTGCGTCGGCCCTCGCTGGCCCACGGATCGCGGATCCAGGAGCCCGCCAGCTCACCCCGCCCGGGAGCGCGCGAATGAGTTATCGCTGTGGAAGGCGATTAAGGGAGAGGAAGCATGCTGCCAAAGACCTTCCAGATGTCTAAGAGATGCTTCAGATATGTTTTAAAAATGGTAAGAACATGTCTGAAACATGTTTAGAACATGTATTACACATGTTAAACACCTCTTTAATTCAATGATAGGACTGTTAGGGTGTCCATTGCCATGGCATCCACAATGCTACCGTCGACCAAACAACAAATGGCACCACCCCACCTGCGACACTCCATGCTGCGCCACGGCCCGGCGGGGGCCGCAGCGTACACCACGGAAAGAGCCGCGCCAGATGCCCTGGTGTACGCCAGGCCCCGTGGGTCCTTAGGCGGGGTGGTGTCGCTTGGTTTCTGGTCCGCATCGGGGGCCCAGGACGGATCTGCTTGCGATGCATCGACGATTCAAGCTCGATGGTCCCCCCGCCCCCTACGCCGATCCCCCCCCCGACGTTACGCCTCACCATGCCTCGCGCGGACAAAGAAAAAACCCGACGGAAGGGAGCTGTCTGGCCAACTTTTCTTTCTTTGGGCAGTCGCCGGGGTCCAGGACAGCGTCAGTCCTCATTTAAATCGCGAGGAATTCTCGAGCGATGCCGCGATACCCAAGTAAATCCCAAGGAAGCCCAGAGCGAAAGCGTGATTCCTGAATGTTAGGGGCGCGGCGATTCCATAAATCGCAAGGAAGTCCAACGCGAGAACGCAAATCCTGGATGAAGTGTAAAAAAATCCCGCGCGAGAGCGTGACTGTGAATAAGTTGTGAGGAAGTATCCAGCGGGAGCCGGTGTTGTTGTAAACTGGGGGGCCAGCAACACAGTCTGAGTTCCAAGCTTTTTGTTATTCTAAGCCAGGTGCGAGCCGGGAGGAACACTCTGACTGCAAGGCACAATGGGCACCAAGGAGGGGTGATAAACAGTGATTGTTTTTGAGGCATGAGAATTCAGCGCAACAGCAGTAACAACCACCACCACCACCACAACAACAACCGCAACAACGCCAACGTCATCATCATCATCATGTCAGGACAGCCAGCTCGAGGTAAGATGATTTAAATAGGTAGACCCTCGGCCACCAGCCGAGGACGCAGCAGGTTTTGACGCTCGTCGCAGCCCCCTGCTCGCGTGGCGCGCCCCAGACAGGCGAGATAGGGCAACCGTGCCCTGCGACGGGAATATTTCGAATGCAGTTCGCTCGCACACAATCCACAGACTCAAGCAATGTGGATCTTTTGTTTCCCGAAGTCGATGGATGAAAAAATCAGCATCATCGTCAGCATCATCATCATCATCAGCATCATCACCATCACCATCAACATCAACAACCACAGCAGCAACAGCAACAGCAGCAACGTAACAATGCAACAACAATCCGCGCCGCGGAACCCCTCACGCCCAGGGACAATGAATGACCGCGCGGCCCCCTCACTCATGCATCGTGCACGTACAGAGAGAAGAAGAAGGAGAAGAAGAAAATCAAGACATGTGTATAAAAATTGGCCGAGAGAGAGAGAGACAAACAAAAAAAGAGAGAGGGAGAGAGAGAGAGAGAGAGCAAAAAAAGCAAACAACCAAATCTCTTCGCGAAGGACCCAACCATGTGCAACTGCGAGTGCCGCAGGGCAGGCGGAAAGAACGAGGGGGGACTCCCCATGGGGCCGCGAACCGCGTGAGGGGTGCGAACTGCGTGAACGGTGTGTCAACATCGGGCGGGTACCACATGCGGGCTACGGGGGAGTCGCATGCGATGACGGCCGCTGAGGCCTTCGTTGGCGTTCTTGTATGGGGCCACGGAACATGCGAGGGGGCGTGTCGAGACGAACGAAAGGGGCGCGCGCTCCGTGGACAGCCGCAGGGGCCTTCGGTGGAGCTCCCTGGGGGGGGTGGGCACGAGACGCGTGCGGGGTGTGCCGACATGGGCCGCGGGGACGCATGCGGGCTGCGCCATTGGGACTTGCGGTGAAGCTCCCTCGAAATGTGCGTGGGTGTGCCGTTGTGGGCGGCGGGGACGCGTGCGGGCTGCGCCACTGTGACCTTCTGTGGAGCCCCCATATGGGCCCATGAAACGTGAGAGCGTGTGTCGAAAAGGGTGGCGGGGACGCACGCGGGCTGCGCCACTGGAACTTTCGGTGGAGTTCCCTATGGGCCCACGAAACGTGAGAGCGTTTGTCGAAAAGGGTGGCGGGGACGCACGCGGGCTGCGCCACTGGAACCTTCGGTGGAGTTCCCTATGGGCCCACGAAACGTGAGAGGGTGTGCCGACATGTGTGGAAGGGACGCATGCGGGATGCGCCATTGGACCTTCGCAGGAGCTCCTTGTGGTAATGGTGTTGATGATGTTGGTAATGAGAATGATGATGGTGATGATGATGGTGATGGTGATGGTGATGGCGATGATGGTGGTGATGATGACGATGTCTACGGTGTCGATGCTGACGAGTATGATGATGTTGATGCTGATGGTGGCGAGTATGATGATGGTGATGGTGGTGTGGTGATGATTATGGTGGGAATGGTGATAATGATGGTGATTATGGTGATGGTGATGATGATGACGATGGTGATGGTGATGGTAATGATGGTGCTGATGCTGATGCTGATGGTGATGGTGATGAAGATGGCGTCTGTGATGATGATGGAGATGCTGACGATGATGACGATGATGGTAATGATGATCGTGATGATTATGATGATGATGATAATGATGATGATGGTGGTGGTGATGATGGTGATGATCGGAGGAGGGGAGAGGATGAGGAGGAGGAGAATCGCTGGGACTGTCTCTGCAAAAGGAGGACTCAAGACCGCAGGATGGCCGGGGGAATTCACATTTAATACAATAGAGGTACTCCTCTCTTACACACACACACAAACACACACACACACACATACACACATACACAGACACACACACACACACATATATACACACACACGGGGGGTAACGACGAATATGAGACAGAGAGAGAGAGAGAATCCCCCCCCAACAAAAAAACGAAAGAGAGAGAGAGAGAGGGAGAAGGACAAAATGAAAACGACACAAGAAAAGACTGCCTATAAGGATCCCCCCCGTCTTCCTGGCAAAAGGCACAACCATCGAACATTCTTCGAATATTTCGAATTGTGAAATATCCTACCTTCCGCTTCTTGGTGCCATCCCTCTCTGGTTGAGACCATTATACTTGCGGGTCCTCCTCCCCCTTCTCACATTCCCCTCTCTGTCCTTTCCCACCTCCTCCTCCTCCTCCTCCTCCGCCTCCTCCTCCTTCTCCTCCTCTTTGCAAGTCCCTCGGAACCCCCCCGAGAGGAGTGGCTGAAGCAGCGCGGGTGCTACGAGAAGCTGGGGCCGGGGGCCGTGACCTGGCGGGAGGGGCAGACCATCGCCGCGTCCCAGAGCGTGGTGCCTTTCCCTTGGTCTGCGGCGGAGAGGAAAGCAGACACCACCACCGGACACCAGGCCTCCCCGCACCTCTTCGGGTTGCGACAAAAAATCGCGACGGAAGGTTTATGGTAGTTTTCGGTTTCTGTGGGGGGCCCTTGCCGAGCCTCTGGACAGTCAAAAGATTTGTTCGGGATGGTGGACCGGTCTGGGGCAAAAAAAGGCCAGATCTTCGGGGGTCCACATGGTGAAAGCAGCACGGCGTCGGAGGTCTGGGTCCACCCCTGCTCCCCCTCCGCCCTCCTCTTCCTTCTCGTTCCTCCTCCTCGTCCTCCTCCTCCTCCTCCTTCTCCTCGTCCCCTCCTCCGCGCTCCTCCCCCCACTCCTCCTCCCAAGTCGCCCCCTCCTCGTCCTGCTCCTGGTCCTGATCCTGCTGCTAACCCTCCTCCCTCCTCTTCCTTCTCGTTCCTCGTGGCTGGCCTTCGAGGGCCCTCCTCGTCCGAAACTGGGCGCAACTCCAGACACCGGCCAGGACGGGCCCTTTCTTGGGACCCGTCTTGAACGAGTTCGCCTCGGATCTCCAGCGGTTTGAACGAGTTCGCCCCGGATAGGACGGAGGCTGGTCGCAGTTGTTCCGCCTCCAGGAATTTGCTTTCGCGCTCCCAGGCCGTCCACGAGAGCACCCAGGCCGCACCCCCAGAGAGGGTTCGGGAGGTCCGAGGGCGGGGAGTGGGCGGGCCAGGTGACAAAAAAACACGACGTCGCAGGGTTGGGACGAGGCCCTTCTGGGCCAGACCGTCGGGGCGCTGAAGAAGGAGCCCTTCTCGTTGGGGAGGGGCTCGGTGTCCCTTGATTGTTCCACAGCTTGCCTCAGGTGTTCCTGAGGTCTTCCAGAGGGAGTCGAAGCTTGACTCCTTGGGAAAAGGGGGCCTCGTTCCTGATGAAGGGTTCCTCGGGTCAACGCCCCGACTGTACCGCAAAACGAAGTGGAGGAGGAGGAGGAGGAGGAGGAGGAGGAGGAGAAGGAGGA
Source organism: Prorocentrum cordatum (assembly GCA_963575745.1). Lineage (NCBI taxonomy): Eukaryota > Dinophyceae > Prorocentrales > Prorocentraceae > Prorocentrum > Prorocentrum cordatum. Next base: position 20,704 of record CAUYUJ010018473.1, read on the forward strand.
GGAGGAGGAGGAGGGGGAGGAGGAGGAGGAGGAGAGGAGGAGGAGGAGGGAGGGGGAGGAGAAGGAGGAGGAGGAGGAGGGGGAGGAGGAGGCAAGGCCGTGGCGTAAACACAAGAGCGCAACCTCCAGGCCTGGCCCCTGGGAGCCGGGCACGCACCCGAGGAGGCAGGCCTGCCGGCCCCCGAGAGGCGGGGCGCGCGGCGGAGGCCCGGTGGCGGCTCCGCGTAGCCCTGAGCTTCCGGGAGGGCTGGGAAGTGACCACCCGAACTCTTGGACGTGGATCCCTGTCGAGGTTTTGTTTGTAGTCCTGCTATATACAAAAGTGTGTATCTATATACATACATACATACATACATACATACATACATACATGCATGCATGCATGCATGCATACATACATACATACATACATATAGACATACATACCTACGTACATGCATACATGCATACATGCATTCATACATACGTACGGACGGGCAGACAGACAGACAGGCAGGCAGGCAGGCAGGCAGACAGGCAGACATATAGACGTACAGACAGACAGACATGCATGCATTCATACGTAAATATACATGTCTCTATACATGTACATAGACACATACATAAAAAGAGGTAAAGATACACATATTCATATATATATATACATACATACATACATACATACATACATACATACACATATAACAATACACATAGACCCCTAAACAGTGCTTGCACGAAGGGGTTCTTATTTATGGTCCAAGGAACTGGGCCTGGCTGGCGGTCTGGCGGCTCCGTGCTCGCCGTCACCGCCTCGTCGCCGCCCGTCGTCTGGGCCTGGCTGGCGGTCTGGCGGCTCCGTGCTCGCCATCGCTGCCTGGTCGCTGCCCCGTCGCCGCCTAGATTTTTTCTTAAAGAGAGAATAGACTCTACCCCCCCCGGCGTTATCCGTACCCCTTTCGGGAATGTAAATCGTATATGATTCTGACCACATGTCCTTCCTAAGTATGAATTTACACTATCCCAGGAGGGCCAGTATCGACCCCCCTGAGGTTCCTTGGTAAAAAAACGATACGCGGGGACATCTTTTGTTCTAACATAAGACTTTTTCACGAATCGCTTGAAAAATTGGACGAAGTGCACACGCACGCGTCGTAGCGCGCGCATGCCGAAATACTTCAAAAACCTTCAGTGTCGAAAGGATTTCGCAATCGAGTTTCCAAAAAACATACAAAAACACAGGGTTTCGCAACACTGAGTTGCTAAAAAAGCTTACGCGCGAGCTTTTGCGAAATCTTCAGAAAACCATATTTTTTACAAATGTTCATAAAAAATCTAACAAACGGGCTTCGCGCGCGCGCATGTCGAAATCTGTCGAACGCCCTTGCGCGTGTGCCGTCGCGAGAATCCTCTGCAAAAAACGGGGCGAAGTGCAGACGCGCGCGCCGTCGCGCGCGTATGCCGAAATCCTTCAAACCCATCGGCTTCGGAAGGATTTCAAAATCGTGTGTCCAACAAACCTACAAAAACACAAGGTTTCGCAACACGGATGTTCAGCAAAAGCGTGTTCGCGCGATCTTGCGTCGTCGTCGTCGTCGTCGCCGTCCTCCCTCCTCCCGCGTCGTCGTCGTCGTCGCCTACGTCGTCCTCTGTCTTTCCTCGTGTTCGTCGTCGTCGTCCTCTTTGGCGTCGTGGTCGTTTCCGTCGTCGTTGTCGCCGTGGTCGTCCTTCCTCCTCCTCCTCCCTCGTCGTCGTCGTCGTCCGTCTCTCCTATTTCGTCGCCGTCGTCGTCATTTTCGTCGTCGTCTTCCCTCGTCCCTCGTCGTTGTCGTCGTCGGCGTCGCCGTCCTCCCTCCTTCTTCGTCGTTCGCGTCGTCGCCGTCCTCCCTCCTCCCTCGTCGTCGTCGTCGTCGCCGTCGTCGTCCTCCCTCCTCCCTCGTCGTCGTCGTCTTCGTTGGCGGCGTCGTTGTCGTCGTCGTCGTCGTTGTCTTCGTCGTCGTCGGCGTCGGCGTCGTCGTCGTCGGCGCCGTCGTCGTCGTCGTCGGCGGTGTCATCGTCGTCGTCGTCGGCGTTGTCATCGTCGTCGTCGTCGTCGTCGAAGTCGTTGGAGACATCGTCGGTGTCGTCGTAGTCGGTGTCGACGGCACCGTCGCCGTCGTTGTCGCTGTCGTCGTCGGCGTCGGTGTCGTGGCCAAGTGCCATGCGGTACCTACCGTCACGGTCTTGTCCTAAGAGGTCTAGCGACCAAGTTGCGGGTGGGAGGGTGGGATGTTTGCACGAGCAGTGGAGAGGACAGCTTCAAGACGGTCAAAGTGGATTGCACCACATAGACTGCACCACGTCGATTCTCCTTTCTAAAAGAAGAATAGACTCTACGTCCCCCCCAGAGTGAACGGATCGCCTTTTCGTATTGCAATTTACATGTGATTCTGCCCCATCGTCCATCCGAAATATGAGTTCATACTATCCCAGCCAGGCCGGTATCACTCCCCCCCGCCATCCTCTGGAAAAAGTACTGTGCGCGCACTCTCGTTTATCAAGAACCATAAGTTTTCAAGAATCCCTTGTAAAAAACTGGACGAAGTGCACACGCGCGCGTCGTCGCGCACGCATGCCGAAATCCTTCAAAAAGCTGTGGTTTCGGAAGGGTTCCAAAATCGAGTTTCAAAAAAAACATACAACATCGCCGGGTTTCGCAACACTGATTTCCTAGAAAAAATTACGCGCGCGCGCCCTTGCGAAATCTTATGAAAGCCATCGGTTTTTCAAGATTTTCTAAAATACTATCAAAAGTTCTGTCGAACGCCCTTGCGCGCGTGCCGTCGCGAGAATCCTCTGCAAAAAACGGGACTTAGTGAGCACGCGCGCGTCGTCGCGCGCGCATGCCGAAATACTTCTAAAACCTTCGTTTTCGAAAGGATTTCAAAATCGAGTGTCCAAAAAACATACAAAAACACAAAGCGTGCGCGCGCGTTCTTGCGCGCAACACAGAGTTTCAACAAAAGCGTGCGCGCGCGCGTTCTTGCGTCGTCGTCGTCGTCGTCGCCGTCCTCCATCCTCCCTCGTCGTCGTCGTCGCCGTCGTCGTCCTCTGTCTTCCCTTGTCGTCGTCGTCGTCTTGGCGTCGTCGTCGTTTCCGTCGTCGTTGTCGCCGTGGTCGTCCTTCCTCCCTCGTCGTCTTCGTCAGCGTTTCGTCGTTGTCCTTCCTATTTCGTCGCCGTCGTCGTCGTCGTCTTCCCTCCTCCCTCGTCGTTGTCGTCGTCGGCGTCGCCGTCCTCCCTCTTTCGTGGTCGTTCGCGTCGTCGCCGTCCTCCCTCCTCCCTCGTCGTTGTCGTCGTTGCCGCCGTCGTCGTCCTCCCTCCTCCCTCGTCGTCGTCTTCGTTGGCGTCGTCGTTGTCGTTGTCGTCGTCGTCTTCGTCGTCGTCTTCGTCGTCGTCGTCGGCGTCGTCGGCGTCGGCGTCGTCGGCGGCGTCGTCGTCGTCGGCGTCGTCGTCGTCGGCGGCGTCGGCGTCGTCGCCGTCGTCGCTGTCGTCGTCGTCGTTGTCATCGTCGTCGAAGTCGTTGGAGACGTCGTCGTAGTCGTTGTCGGCGGCGTCGTCGTCGTTGTCGCTGTCGTCGTCGGCGTCGCTGTCGCTGCCAAGTGCCAGTTGGTACCCACCGTCACTGTCTTAAGAGGTCTTGCGACCAAGTTGCGGGTGGGAGGGTGGGATGTTTGCACGAGCAGTGGAGAGGACAGCTTCAAGTTGAGCAAGTGATTGATTGCACCACATATGCTGCACCACGTCGATTGTACCGCATAGATTGCAGCACCACACATCCAACTGCCTGCGGCAAATCCCGCCACCGTGCCAGCCCAAGATGGTTCGAGGGGGCCCAGGAGGCCGTGACACCTTGTTGTCTCTGGGTTTGGGAGAGCCGTGATGAGGATGATGAGGATTATGAGGATGATGGGGTGATGACGATGATGATGTTGATGATGATGATGGTGATGATGATGATGACGATGAAGATGATAAAGAAGATGATCATGATGATGGTGATGATGATGAAGATGACCATAAGAATGATGATGATGGTGTTGGTGATGGTGCTATTTTTATGGTGATGATGATGATGGTGGTGATGATGACGATGATGATGATGATGGTGGTGACTGTGATGCTGATGCTGATGCTGATGGTGGTAGTGGTGGTGATGATGATGATGGTGATGATGGTGAGTGTGATGGTTATGATGACGATGATGACGATTATGATGATGACGATGATGATGATGATGATGGTGATGCTGATGATGCTGATGATGGTGGTGCTGGCGATGATGACGACGACGGCGACGATGTTGAAGATGATGATGGTGATGATGATGATTTTGGTGGTTGTGATGGTAATGGTAATGGTAATGGTGATGGTGATGGTAATGGTAATGGTGTTGGTGGTGGCGGTGTTGGTGATGATGAAGATGATGACGACGACGACTACGACGGCGACGACGATGGCGATGATGGTGATGGTGATGCTGATGGTGATGCTGATGGTGATGGTGATGGTGATGGTGATGGTGATGACGATGATGGTGATAATGATGATGATGGTGATGGTGATGATGATCATGATGATAATGCTGATGATAATGGTGGTGGCGATGATGATGGTGATGATGCTCATGCTGATGATGATGATGCTGACGATGCTGATGGTGATGATGATGATGATGGTGATGATGATGATGACGATGATGATGATGAAAATGAAGATGAATATGAAGATGAAGATGAAGATGACGACGAAGAAACTAGTTTGGACCGTCTTGGGGCAGTCTTCGGAGTTCCTGGAGGCCCTCTTGGCCCGTCATGGGGCCCGGATACGCTGGCTTAGCGCTCTGTTGAGCCGTCTTGGAGCCCTCTTGGCCGTATGCTGGGTGTCGGGGGGTCGTCGTGGGGCCGTCTTGGGTCCCACGGGAGGTCCTCTTGGGCCGTCCTAGGGCCGTCTTGGATGCCTCATGGGCCATCGTGGAGTCCTCTTGGGCCGTCTTGAGCTGACGGCAACCCGACAAGGCGAGAATGCGAAGACCATCTATTACGCTACCGAGGAACCTCACATACCCATTTTCACTCTTGCGTGGTGGTTCTGTGTTGCAGCGATGTCTTGCAATCTATGCCGTGCAATTTTTGTGGTGCAATCAAGGTGGTACAATCTAGGTGGTACAATCCATGTGGTGCGATCCATGTGGTGCGAAGCAACGGAAAGTTACACTGAACAATGCGAAGCAATACAACGCAGTGCGAAGCAATACAATGCAACACAAGTTAATGCGAACCAGTGACGGGTGACGCAAAGCAACGCAAAGCAATGCAACACAATGCAAAGCAACGCGGCGACAGGCGGCGACGAGCCGGTCGGCCCGCTAATGGGGCCCAGTGGCGACGGCGGCGACGGGCGTCGACGAGCAGGCCGGACCGCCGTTGGGGCCCGTTACCTCAGAACACAAGTAAGAACCCCTAAGTGTAATCATTGTGTGGGCAATTCGTATGTACATTATATCTGTACATATGTATATATACATACATACATACATACATACATACATACATACATACATACGTATGTACATACACACATACATATATACGTACATATACATATACATAGACACATGCATATGTATACATACATATACATATACATATACATATACATATACATATACATATACACACACATACATATACATATACATATACATATATACATGTATACCTATATACATATATACATATATAGATACATACATATACGTATACATATACATATATAGAGGTTGATGAGTCTGGAGGTGTGTTTTCATGATCCTCCGTACGGGGGTATTATTTTTAGTATTCGTACCACTATTGTTAGTGTGTCATGCATCCACCTTCATCCGTCCTCCTGCTCGCCTTCGTCCGTCTCGCCCCCACTCGGACTCACTCACACTCAGACTCAGACTCGCTCATATTCAGACCCCTTCACGTTGAGACCCACGCTCAGACTCACTCACACTCAGACTAACTCCGACTCAGACTCACGCACAGACTCAGACTCACTCACTTTCAGACTCATCCACACTCAGGTCCACTCACACTCAGACCCAATCCTACGTAGAGTCGCTCATACACAAACCACCCACACTCAGATACAGTCACAGTCACAGGCCGTCTGCTTCAGCACCCCAAGGGGTGGCCGCCACGTGGTGTTACACGGGCCCGTGCGCGGCCAGACTGCGGGGATGTCTTAGCCTTATGTCAGGCCCGTCCCTCTACAGGAGAAACATTCAAAAATAGTCCAAAAATAGTCTGGGGACGATTCTTTGAGCATTGTTTAACTATTTGGGGGTATTTCTAATTTTTCGTCCAAAACCCGCCTGTAGGGGGACAGGCCCGCCCTAACCTTAGCCGGTTTTGCTCATTTCGTGATTGGGGTTCCTTTGATTTCAGAGCAGATCGCAAAGGTGCCCTGAAGGAGTCGCCTGGTTTGGCACCCCAAGGGGGAGCCGCCAGGGGGTTGTTGCACTCGCCCGTGCGCGGCCACATTGTGGAGATGTCTCGGGCGGGGCGTGCTCGTTTCGTGGCTGGGACGCGTCTGCTTTCAGAGCAGGTCTTGAGACCGTCCCGAGCGAGGCGCGTGCTTTAGCACCCCAAGGGGGCTCCGCCAGGGGGTGTCACTCTCGCCCGTCAGAGGGGGGGTGCTGCACGGGCCTGTTCGCGGCCAAGCTGTCGGCATGCCTCGAGCGGGGCGCTCGCTGCGTGGCTGGGGCTCCCTTCTGCTTTCGGAGCAAGGCCTCAGGGTTTGGGCACCCCCGACCCCTCCTCCCCTCGGAGCCCCAAGCTCATCCGCAGCAGGCACAGCCCTTGAGCGCTCCAGGAGGAGCCGCCAGGGACGTTGCTCGGCCGCCGCAGGCTACGATTCACCCATCCGGACACTCAGAGACGGAAGGGCCAGGAATGGAGATCCACATATATGGGGATCTCCGCGTCGCAGGCAAGCAGGCACGCACAAGTCCGATCGAGCGCCCCAGGGCGTCTCGTCCCGCCTGCGGGAGCGGCGTGATACATGCACAAAAGAAGAGCGCGTGCAGCGGAGCAATGCAAATCATGGACACACCCCTCGTGGATTGCTACACACAGCCTCGAATGCAGGCAAATACTGACAGAGAAAATCCTGCACCAGCCTGCCGGGAGAGTCCTGCAAAATCCGCTCCAATCCGCGTCCAATAATGTAGTATTTCGTTCGTTGCCCGTTTCCCCCAGGTTCTCGCCCATGTATCCGTTGAGGAACCCGGAGCTGTGCGACATCAGGGAGATCGTGGGCGGGAAACCCACACCCATATGTCCGAGGATCTGATTTTGTCAATCCCGGCGTTTTCTCTTCGATCTCGGTCTCCGGAACTCGTTCTCGGGCCCCGGGGCCATCAGACTTGGACCCGGGGCGAAAATTTTCGATAAGAGTGACCTTTCGCCGGAGTGACCTTTGGTGCGGGCACAGATGGGTCCCCAGATGGCTGGAAACGAAGCAGGAGCAGCGGCTTGCGCGCCCAGGTTTGGTCCCCCGCGGCCCCCAAAAAAAGCCGCGCACGAAAGGTCACTCTTATCGGGCGCAGAAAACTATGCACATGTACCGATCCTGACAACGCCCATCCTTGACCCAGGATCGGTGCATATGCCTTCCTGGCCAAGGCAGGAGGGCGTATGCACCGATCCTGGGCTCGGGATGGTCCTGGCCAGAATCGGTGTATGTGCATAGTTCTCGTTCCTCTATCTTGCCCAGGGTCACTCCTGCCTGTAGCCGAAATTCGTCTTCGAGGCGGGGGTCGGGGGACCCCTGGGGACGCGGAGCGGAAAGCCACGCCGCGTCTCGCCCAGAAGAGGTGCTCGCCCAGAGGAGGAGGAGGAGGAGGAGGAGGAGGAGGAGGAGGAGGAGGAGGGGGAGGAGGAGGAGGAGGAGGGGGAGGAGGAGGAGAGGAGGAGGAGGAGGAGGAGGAGGAGGAGGAGGAGGAGGATGTCTGGGAGGGAGTACTCCAGAGGAGGGCCGCGTCTCGCCCAGCGCCGCCTCGAGGCGCCGCGCGGCCTCCTCGAGGTCGTCGTCGTCGTCGCCGTCGTCGTCGTCGTCGTCCGTCGTCCGTCGTCCGTCGTCCGTCGTCCGTCGTCCGTCGTCGTCGTCGTCGTCGTCGTCGTCGTCGTCGTCCGTCGTCGTCGTCGTCGTCGACGTCGTCGGCGCAAGCAGGCGGAGGCCCGCGGGAGCAGAACGGGGGGCGGCTCCGCCAGGGGAAGGCAGCCGAGGCTCGGCGGAACGAGAAGCCCCTCCTCCTCCTCCTCCTCCTCCTCCTCCTCCTCCTCCTCCTCCTCCTCCTGCCAGGGAATGCGGCGGACACGGAATGCGGCGGAAGGACAAACGAGAAGTCAAGAGCTGCGGATTCAGGGCTGCTGTCGGCGGCGAGCGGGGGGGGGGGGAAGCGAGAAGGAGAGGCCCTCTCAGCAGGTGGCGGAGCTTCTCGGGAGCCCTCGGGCCTTCCGAGAAGTCGACTGCGTCTCCGGGGAAGGCCAGGAGAAGTTCTCGGAAGACCGGGGGACTTAGGAGCCTTCTGCGAAGGCCCGCCCCTTCTCACTTCGCCCCCGGGCTCGCCGCCGATTCTGGAGTCGGCCATAGCCATGTGCAGCGCCTGGCGGTCCAGACTCCTCGGCAGGCGCACCCTTCGGATCCAGGGCGGCCTCCCGAGGGCGCCCCACGCGGAGCGCATCCATGGGGTCGTGTGCCCCATGGGATCGCGCCTCGGTGCCCGCGCCCGCGTACTGCACGGGCAGGGATACGGCTATGTTCGCGGAAATCCACTCCAGATCTATCCACTCCCGCTGCGCCTGACCTCGTTTCTGCACCGCTGTTCGGCCATGCGGCGTGGGCCATGGTGCCGCGGTGGTCGGGTTGGAGATGCTCGAGGCGTTGACGCTCGGGGACTCGGGAGCGTCTTCGAGAGGAGCAGCGGGCATCAGGCTTGCTTAGCGCTGTCCTGTGAAGGGGCAACTTGTAGTGGCAGTGCGAATCCTTTCACTGTGCTGGCTGAGGCGCGGTGACACATGATGGGGCTGTGTTCCAATGTGTATATATATGCATATAAAAATGTCCTTTGGGGCCAGTCTCACCCCAGATATACTTCTGACGGCCCCAGCGCCCGCAAATGGACTCCAGATGCCGCAAAGCAAGAACAGCAATGCGTCCTCTATGGCTGCTCCTCGCTGTGTTGGGCCGCTCGCGAGGAGAACGGAGCACAGCTCGACGCCACCGCCGAGGACATCCGGGAGGCCACCGCCTGGCTCCACGAGCACGTGGCCGTCTACGTCCTGAACCTGCCGGCGGACACGCTGCGCCTCGCGGCCATCTCCGCCCGCCTGGACGAGCTGAACATCACGTTCCGCCGCGTGGCCGGGGTTGACCTGACCACCCCCGAGAAGATGGAGAGGCTCCTCCGCCTCCTCCTCCTCCTCCTCCTCCTCCTCCTCCCCCTCCTCCTCCTCCTCCTCCTCCTGCTCCTCCTCCTCCTCCTGCTCCTCCTCCTCCTGGTCCTCCTCCTGGTCCTCCGCCTCCTCCTCCTCCTCCTCCTGGTCCTCCGCCTCCTCCTCCCGGTCCTCCCTTCCTCCTCTTCCGCTTCCTCCTCAGGTGGGGCCCAGGCCCCCCTGCGCGGAGGCGCGCAGGTGAGCTCCCCGAACCCTCGGCTGTCGCCGAGGGTTCGGGGAGCTTTATACTCGTCCTCGTCAGAGCCATCCCAGCCCCTGCCTGGAGAGGGCACAGTCGAGGCGCGGACATCGGGGCCACTCTGGGCCCACGAGAGGCTCCGTTTGTCGGGCCGTTCCTCAGAGCTGGGTCGGGTAGCCTGTTCGTGGCCGGAGCTCGCCGCGGCCAGGCAGGCCCCTCCGTTCCTTCTTCTGCGCTCCTTCTGTTGGCACGCTGTCTGTACAGGGTGGCTCTCCCAGCATGCCCCCACTGCGGTGGGCGCGATGGTTAAGGAATGTGCCCAGGAGGCCTCAGACGCTGGAGGCGTCCTCAAGTGATGAGGGCGGCTGTGGCATCCGTGGCCAAGCCTCGATTGGCGCTCCACTGGCTCTCAGACATTGGATTCCTTACCTGAGGGCATTGGATGAGGACCTCATCCAGTGCCCCACCGCAGGTTGGGGTGGGTGCTGCGAGAGGCCGAAGGCGGCGGCACGCACTCACACCCAGGGGGCAGGTCGGCCAGCGAGGCTCCGAATCCCCTGGCGAGGGTGGGGATCGGTCCTGCCTGTCCAGAGTTGCGTCCTTGGCCTGGACCTCCCAAATGGGGCCCGAGGATCGCGCCGCACCGCCGACGCATCGGCGATGCGGCTCGACGTGGAGCCCGAGTCTCTCCACGCCAGCGTCGCAGACGTGTCGCTGGCGTCGCCGACGCAGTGCTCCGACCCCATCCGCTCGGACCCCATCTGGGAGGCCTCTGCTTGGGTCGCGCTGAAGGGGCATTCTGCAGCGGCTGCCGCGCTGTGAAACTGCGGGCCGCGCCCGAGGAGGTGGACGTGCGGGGGCGCTCCGGCAAAGGCTCCGCCCCGCGAGGCATCGGGCAGCTGCGTTCTCTTCCTCGGCGAGGGGCGAGCGGAAGGCGAGCGGACGGACAGCGAGGGCGGCTCCGGTGGCGAAAATGTCAGCCACGCGCAGACGGGGGTGGGGGGAGGGGGGAGGGCTTTTTCAAAGCATCCCTGCTTCACAGAAGGCGCGGGCCATATCTATAGATGTAAGGCCCGCGCCTTCTAAGAAGCAGCCTCCTTCTAAGAAGCCCTACCCCCTCCCTCCACCCCCTGGCGCGCGCCGCCAAAAATTGGCAGAGGCAAAGACGCCCCCAAGATATTCGAAGGCGGCGACAGGGGCGAATAGCCCAGGGGAGGGCATTGCACGCATTCGCCCGGGAGCCTCGCCGAAGGCATGGGCCATCGGCGCCCCTCGCCTGGACGAGTCGCCCCCATCGTCGCCCCCGAGAGATGCAAACGGTTTCGAAATCGGGGCTTCCAGGGCGTGCCGGGTGAGCAGGCCTTCCTCCGCCTCGCTTCTCCGCCTCACGATCGCCTTTTTTTTCTCCTCCTCCCCGGTCCGCCTCCCTCGCCCCGCATCGGCCCGCCTCCTCCTGGGGCGCCGGCTCACCTTCCCCCCCGTCTTCCGCGTCGCCGTGCCCTGGTCCGCCTCGTTGCCTCGCGTCTCAGACGAACGGCGCGTACGTCTTTCAAATCGTCGGATGTCCTCGCGCACTTCTCGGATCGGCGCCGGGCCCCCCCCGCGGCGACGCCCCGCTGGCACGCTCCGCGCGCCATGCAGGCAGGCCCCACTGCCGACCCACGCGAGGTCCGCCCAGACCTCCGAAAGCGTGCGCTTTTGCCGACGTTCCTTCGTCTGTCGTATGTCCGCCGCGTTCCCCTCGTCGTCGTCGTCCTCGTTATCGTCGTGTTCGTCGTCGTCGTCGTCGTCGTCGTCGTCGTCGAGGTCGAGGTCGAGGTCGAGGTCGAGGTCGAGGTCGTCGTCGTCGAGGTCGTGCTCCTGCCGATGTTCCTCCACGGTCTCGCCGAGGTCTCTCTCCGCCTCTTGCGTGATCCTTGCTCGATCTCGAGCGCCATTGGGCAGGAGGCCTGCGCTTTTCCAGAGCGCGGCTTGGTTCAAAGTCATGTCTTCTTGTTTTTCCCCTCCTGCTCCTCCACCCCCTCCTCCTCCGCCTCCTCCTCCTTAACAACAACAACATTCTCCATATCATCCTCCCCCTCCTTCTCCTCTTCCTCATGCTCCTCCTCCTCTTCCTCCTCTTCCTCCTCCTGCTCCTCCTCCTCCTCCTCGTATTTTTCCTCATCCTCCCCCCCTTCCCTCCCAAGAACTCCGACGTCGTGACTTGATGGCGGCGCGGACCCCCCGAGGTCTCGATGCCCTCCTCCGGGACTTGCTGCTCCTCCGAGCCGCTGCCCTGCGCTTCTGCAGCCCGGTCGGATCCCCTAGAATTCAAAAAAATACCAACTGACCCAGCCGCCGGGCCGCCCCGCCCGCCGCAGCAGGCGCCAGCGCCTCTGGCGTCGAGGGGCATAGTAGCAGCAGCCCTCGGGCACTGCAGAGTGCTCGTCGGCACCACGCTGTGCTCGCGACCACGACGCCGGAAGTCGGAAATTGGAGCATGTACATTACCAGTGGCTGGCTGTTCTTCAATCCCAGGACTTTTTCGAGGATCGAGGACGACGCCGGAGTAATGTGGCGTATACTTTTTTCCCCGATGTCCCGCGGAAACAACGAAAAGTGTATACACCAGGGTCCCGTATGCACCAGAATCCGCTCTCCAGTGCAATCTCCAGTGCAGGGCCGGAAGAAGCGTCGGTGTATAGAGTTCGATTCCCTAGGAAGGTCCAGGTCCGCCCTGCCTGGGCAGGTCCCAGGGCCTCCCCGGCCCTCCCGAGGGGGGGGGGAGGGGGGGGGGGAGGGGGAGGGGCGCTCACCGTGCAGCAACGCGGCAGCCTTGCCAGAGGAAGTGGCCCCTTCCTTCTCCATCTCGTCTCCGCCCTCCTTGCTTTCGCGTTCTCTCTCCCTCTCTCTCTCTCTCTCTTTCTCTCTCTTTCTCTCTCTATCTTTCTCTCTCTCTCTTTCTCTCATTCTGTCTCTCTCTCTCTCTCTCTCTGTTCTCTCTCTCTCTCTCTCTTTTTTCTCTCTATCTCTCTCTCTCTCTCTCTCTCTCTATGTGTATATATATAGATATACCTATATATATATATGTGTGTGTGAGTGTATCGCTTGTGCACGCGTGCAAGAGCCTAAGTCATCCCGTTGCGGTGCGCGCACTTCGGCAGTGTGAGCCAGAGCGCCTGACGACGCCCAGCCACGATCAGCCGACAAAGAGTAATCGGAAGCGGCGGCACGACGAAAGCAGCAGACCCTGACGATGGAGGAGACAGTAGGTACATCAAAGAAGAAGTCGGCCTGCTGGCAGGTGCCTCGCGGAAGGCCCTTGTCCCCCGAACAAGTTCTCATGCTATGTGGTGAGAGCAGCACCTCTTCCTCACCTCTTCCTCACCCCCCGCGGAAGTCCCCCTCTTCCTCACCCCCCCCTCGAACAGCCGCCAGGGCCAAGGACTCCAGCATGGTGCCCCCCGGCTTCAACTTCACCCGCGCCCAGGCCGTGGCCGACCAGCCATTCCACGGCGCGCGGGGCCCGGCGGGGCCACCCCCGATGCGAGCGAGCCGGCCGCGGTGCCGATGTTCAAGTCGCGATGCCGATGCTTCGCCTCGGCTTCACCTCCGTCGTCTCGATGATGATCATCATCATCATCAGCAGCAGCATCATCGTCATCATCATCAGCATCATCATCGTCGTCGTGAACATCATCAGCAGCATCATTATCAACATCAGCATCATCATCGTCATCAGCATCATCACCATCAACAGCATCATCATCGTCATTATCATTAACAACAACGGGCGGCAACGGGGCGCTACCTCGTCGGAACCACCAAGCACGCGAGGCGGCAACGAGGCAGCAACGGGCGGCAACGTTGCGAAACCTCGTCGGACCCACCCTGCGTACGAAGCGGCAACGGGCGACAAAGTAGCGAAAAATCGCCGAACCCACACGAGGCGGCACGAATGAGGCAAAGAGCAGCAACGTGACGAAACCTCGCCAGACCCACCCAGCGCACGAGGCGGCAACCAGGCGGCACCGGGCGGCTACGTGGCGAAACCTCGCCCGAGTCTTCCAGCGCACGAGGCGGCAACCAGGCGACAACTGCGGCAACGTGGCGAAACCTCGCCGCACCCATCTGAGGGGGAAACGAGAAAGGCACCGTAAGTGCAAGCACTGCTTGGGGAAAATTACATAAACACAAACTTTCGGAGGTCCGCGCAGGCTTCTTGGATCGACGTTGGGCCCCTCATAGTGGCGCCTCTGGCGCCGCACTTGGCGGACTTCGCGCGACAGGGAAGGAGTTCTAGCAACGACGCAAGAGATCCGCGTGGACCTCTGAAAGTGTATGTCAATGCCGTTCCTTGTTCCTCAAAGAGTGGTAGACCTGAGTCTCCCCTGGGAAGAGGAACGACGCAATGCCAGCAACTCTCATTCCAACCCATGTAATATTCAGCATGTTCTCGTCTCCCACCCGCTGGCTGAAAGTGCCTGGAGAGGCTGGGGACAGGGGAAGACGTTTTCATCGGTTCTAGGATGTTTCAAGGGGTTCTCGGAGGCTTCTCAGGGGTAGTTCAGACGTCGGTTCTTGGAAGTTTTCCTGCCCCAGGGTGCTTTCCAGCAGCTGCGCCTCGTCGAGAGCATTCCCCGGGTGCCCGAATCGTCCCGAACCACCGCCGAGGCCCGAGTTACTACCAGAAAGCCAGACCTCCGCGCGTTGCAACGCAAATAACGGCTAGAGATGTGTATCAGGGTTCAGCTTCCAGGGGGGGGCCGCTTTCGGGTGGCAGGACCTTGAGAAGACGATGCGGGGAGAAAACGGGACTCCAGGAAGGAGTCGAGACCAGCGGACCGCGTCTTGCAGAGAAGACGACGCCCGACGCCTTTGGGACCCCAAACCTCCGATGGCGGGGCCAGGGGGGGGGTTGAACTTCAACCCCCCCCCTGGCCCCGCCATCGGAGGGGAAGTCTCGTCGCGCGTGTTCACTGACATGCGTGCCGAACTATAGGTAATGTCAGAAGTGGACGTAGCGTGTTCCCACGCCACTTGGAACTTTGCCTAACAACTTGACGTAGCCTTTCGTCGACCACGAGACCACAACTGAACGCCTTCTAAAGTCGGGCTCGATCTCTGACCCCCAGCCACACTGAAGGTTGAAGAGGGGAAGGGAGGAGGGAGAAGGGGAGCGCGCTCGCTGCGCTTGCAGTTGGGGTTGCCCCCCTCGTGCGGGCGTGCAGGTCGACGGTGCCGAGCCGCGGGCAGCCCACCGCGTCTAGAGAATCATCGCATCGTCTCCCCCCTGTCCGCCGGGAGAGGCCCGCGAGGCCGCGCGGGCCTTCGGCGGCCAGCGAAAGCGAAAGGGAGGGAGGAGGGAGGAGGGAGGAGGGAGGACGGAGGAGGGAGGAGGGAGGAGGGAGGAGGGAGGAGGGGGGAGGGAGGAGGGAGGAGGGAGGAGAGAGGAGGGAGGAGGGAGGAGGGAGGAGGAGGGAGGAGGGGGCGGGAGGGGAGGGACGAGCACGCAAGAGGCCCGAACGCCGCGGGACCGAACGGTGGTGCGGTCCCGGCGTTTCTCCGCGGCCGCGGCCTCCAAGGGCCGCTCGCGGGCCCCCGGGGGCCACGAAGGGCGGGCCCGGGGGCAGCAGGTTGGCCCTGGGAGTTCCCTCCTCGTCTTCCTTCCACACCTCCTCCTCCTCCTCCTCCTCCTCCTCCTCCTCCTCCTCCTCCTCCTCCTCTCTCCTCCTCCTCCTCCTCTTCCTCCTCCTCCTCCTCCTCCTCCTCCTCCTCCAAGGTGGCGCAAGGTCTCTCTGCAGCGAGGCCACCTTTCCATATGTAACGCAGCATCACACACTTTGTTTACCGTATCTGCAGAAGTCACGGGCAGATCGGCCAAGACACAGCCGACGCGTGACCGTCCCATGTCATGCTGAGTATACTGCACTGGAATCCTTTGTCTTTTGTATCGGCCGACCGCCAGGAGGAGTTTGTGAAGTTGTCTGGCTCCAGCTTCCATGTGTGTGTTTTGGTTGGAACGCAGATTCGAGCAGCACACGGCGCAGTGGTGGAAAAACGTAAGGTGGCAGGCTCTACTTTGCTTCATGCAGGATGGTCTCGAGGAAGGTATACCAACAAGTCTGCAGGTATTACGATGTGCTTGAGCAGAGGCTTTCGTGAATCTCACGTAGTTAGGCAGTGGCATGCCGATGCAGAGTTAGCTGGGCGGGGACTCGGGGTACGTCTTAAGAGGAGGGGGATGGATATTGCGGTGTTCGGGCTTTACTTTCCACCTCGGCCACGAGGGGTGCAAGGTCGGCCGAATTATTTCGCCACGGCTTCTCGACTGGCCACGTGGATTCGCAAAGTTTTTGCTGATTTGAATACTCGGGCTCGTGTCCTACCTATTTTTGTATGGATTTGAATGATGGGATTGGGCTCTCTCGGGAACAAGATCGGTGGACTTATAATGACTCATCGGTCGCCACGGAAGATTTAGCGACTCGGGGGAACCTGGAGGGGGGTGCTGGACAGTTAGTACGGGAGGTGATGGAGGAGAATGGGATGGTATTGCTTGGCTTGCGCAGCGTCATTGAGCCGACGTGGTACGGCAAGGATGGAGTTGCGAGTCGTGTCGATTATATGTTTGGCCCTGCTGCCGCGTTGGGCCTGGTTCAGTCTGGTGGCCCCTTGAGGGGCCTTATGCGAAAGCACCAACTCATTCCTTCAAAGCACCCTCGGGACCACACACCTGTTCACTGCAACTTTCGGTGGGAGTATGCCGAGCCCAACCTGCAGCAGCAGACTAGGATTTCTTGGAATTTTGAGGCTATGAGGTCCCGAGAGGCTCGTCGCGAATTTATTTCTTGCGCAGGAGAGACTATTGCCAGCAAAGAGGTCGAGCTCGAGGGCTTCTTGAAGGCTGGCCTGCCAGACGCTTACTTCAACTGTTTGAACGAGATACTTCGTTGCGCTGCAGAGCCGTCTTTTGGCGGCGCTCTTTATGCGGCTTCCCCAGAGTACCGACGGCAGGCGGATGAGAGAGTCGCACTGCTTCGTGAGCGGCTCCGTCTGCGTTCGTCTCTACAAGATGCCAGCACGGAGGAGGAGGAGGAGGAGGCCATCAAGCAAGCGTTGAGAGCTAGTAGTAGAGCCTGTGCAAAGCTGCGCAGGAAGCATCATTTGGAATGGAGGGAGGAGGTGGTTACGGAGCTGGAGGAGGCGTGGCGGGCACGGAATCACAAGGAGGCACATCGCCTCATTCGCGTACTGGCATCTCGTGGGAGAGGCCCTCGCGGTAGGAGCTATCGTCACATGCAGGGTGCCACGCTAACTTCTGATGAGTGGTTGAGCGTTTGGGCCCTGGCAGGACCGAGAGGGGGGATGGAGGTGGAGGAGATTGCGGAGGACGAGGAGTGCGAGCAGGTGGGCCAGAGCGGTTATTATGGCGCCTTCAGCGTAGAGGCTATGACAGATTTGATTGGCATTGGTAGTTATCTTCGTAGGGCCCCCAAGAGACGTTCATGCCCGCCATGGTCTCTTCCAGGTGAACTGTGGGGAATTGTCATTGATCCTGAATTTGGGCTTGCGCCAGATCGATTAGGGCTTGGGGCGGACAAAGAATTGGACTCTACTGTTTTGCATACGGATCTGCATCGGGGCCTTCAGTGCGTTCGTTTCGCTGGACGTGTTCCACGGCTCTGGAACAGAAGTTTCGGATGTGGGCTTCCAAAATCGTCGGTGCCAGGGCCCAAGGGAAAGCGTGTGATCCACCTTCTCGACTCTCTGGGAAAAGCTTGGCTTGCCGCAGCTATTGCCCGAAAGCGACCGCTTCCCTTGGGACCTTCGGACTACGGTTTCTCAAGAGGCCGACGAAAGGAAGGGGCCATGTTGGTTATTCAGCGTATGCTACATAGGCTTCGCGCTTCAGGATATTCCGCCAGCTGGTCCAACAAGGACCTCGGCAACGCTTTCGCGTCTACCAGCTGGGACGCGCTCGAGCTTGCCAATTCTCTCTTGCTTTAGCCCGAGGATCAGCGTTTTGGGCTTGATAGAGTACGATCAGCTACTATTCAGTTGCCAGCGTCGGACAAGAGGTTTCTCGTGAAGCCCAAGTGCGGGGCTCTTATGGGCGACCCCTATGCAGTAGAAAGTTTTGGCCGTGCTTATGCTGCCCCAGTGGATTGCTGGAGCGAACAACTCTTGGACTGCGTTGACTCGGAGAGTCTGCTAGCAGCTGAATGCCCAGTCACGCATCAGCACATGGACTTGAGTCTCACCAAGTATGCTGACGATTTGACCAAGTTGCATGTTGGAGGTGGTCCCGACTCTCCTTTGCAAGACTCAGGGCTGGCAGAACTTAGCAGCATAAACGAGTTTTCCAACGCGCGACTAGACGAGCACTTATCTACGGGGGGGATGGGAGCAGAACGTTACGAAGCAGAACACCATCATTAGTCTGACGGGGAAGGGGTCCGTGGATGCCAACCGACGTCTGCGAAAGGATGGGGACGCTCTTTTTTCTGGCGGAGTTCGTCCCGCCACGCGAGTTCTAGGAGCACAGGTTCACAGTTCTGGAGCACTGGCGCCTGAGATCAACAAGAGAATAGTAGCAATAAGGTCTGCCTTTCATTCCTTGGACAGGTTCTGGTCTACCCCTGGGGTCCCCCATCGGCTTAAAAGGTCTTGTCTACTGGGGGTCCAGAACGCTGGGATATCTAATCTAGAAGCCTTTCTCGCCACGGAGAGCCAGCGCAATAAGCTCGACTCGGCTATCGTTCGGTACTGTCGCGTTGCAATGCACGGTGCCAGCTTTGAAGGCGAGCGGCACACGCAGACCTCGTCGAATGCGAAGGTGCTCGAGCACCGGCGCATGGTCCCAACTTTCACCGAGCTCAGGATCCGCAGGCTTGGATGGCTTGCCCAATTTGTTCAGTTTCCTCGCAGGAACTCGCAGATATCGGCTGCGATGTTCGGCGCCTTGCCCACGGACGAGCGGCCTCAATTGGATTACATGGGGCGCTTGACAGCATACGCTAACCCGTGGGCCAGGACATTTTACGCTGACCTGGAATCGCTTTCGTCTCTAGAAGAAGGAGAAACATTACTAACACGACTTCAGGGGTCTTTCCTCGCTCTCTCCTGGGATAAGAATCTTGGGAGGGACTTTTGCAAGATCGACGTTACCCAGTTACGACGCAAACAGCACACTGTAGCTATACCTCCCCCTGAATACGAGTCCCCCTTGGGTCAGGTTCTCGAGCAGGAGGTGGTGGAAGGGGTCGTGGTCAGATGGATATGTGGAGTATTCATGGAGGAGGAGGGCGAGGACGGTACGGAGACTGGGAGAAGATGTAGGTGCAACGCCAGGTTTGGGGATAAGAAGTCGGCTCTCAATCATCTGCGATTTCATCACCACCTACGTTCTTTGGGCCATGTTCTATGTGTTACCAATCAGTGTCCGAGTTGTTTGGAATTGTTTTCCTGCCGTGCGACTGTGGCTCGACATCTGGTGGGGTCTATGGTCCGAGGGTGCTGCTATGCTGGAGGGGGCCACTCACAGGAGCCACTACAGGAGCCCGATGACCTCTTATGCAAGGCATGCGGCTACCATGCCTCTGAACTCCCCAATTACCAACAACATGTCTGTAGTCATTTACCTCAAATGTTGAGGGTGTACGACCGAAAGCAGCACAGATATCTTGACGAGCAGCTACTCGAAGCTGATGCCAGAGTCTCAGGCGCGCCCCGCTTGGATGGGCAAGCGCAGGGACGGAGGCCCCGCTCACAAGGAGCCCAGGCGAGGGGGCGACGACCGCGGAGTCGGCTCGCAGCAGGTCGTGGTCGTCGGCGGCGCCAAGGGCGCCAACAAGAAGCAGACGTTAGAGGAGCTCGTGGTGGTCCTGGCCAAGCTGGCGCTGACGGACGAGGCGCAGTTGAGGGCGATGCCGGGCGCGGCGCACGACACATTCCTCACGCCGCTCGACGCCGCCGCGGCCCAGCGCACGCTCGAGGAGGGGGCCAACTTCAACACCGAGGCGGGGGAGAGGCGCCAGAAGCTGTCGGAGGCCGCGAAGAAGGGCGAGCAGCTCGAGTTGCCCAAGATGCGCGCCCCCTTCCTTCGGACCTTCGTGGGGCCGATCGACGGACTCCTGGGCAAGGACGAGGCCTACGAGGGGGGCGTGCTGAAGGCTGGCCGCCAGGTGCTGAAGACCTACTGGGACCAGAAGGTGCTGAAGGCCGCTTCGCCGAACGAGCTCCACGAGATGGTGCGCCACTGCCGAGTGCAGAGGCTCAAGACGAAGAACGCCAAGCAGGCCGAGCAGGTGAAGATCCAGTTTCTGCTGGACACTACGACGAACGACGGGGTGGTCTTGCTCAAGGCCATCCGCGAGGCGCTGGTGGAGCAGGGCGCAGAGAAAACGATAGGAGGGGCTCCCCGTGGCGCACTTGTGAGGGAGGCTCAGAGGCTCCTGGATCTGGTGAAGTAGTAGTGACGGCAGAAGCTTCAGGATCTGGTGAGGCCGTGACGGCCCCTGTTGTAGAAACTCCAGGTCAGGTGCTACTTAGAGTTGCTTCCGAGATGGGGGTCACCAGAGGTCTCCGCGGGCTCTCTCCCACTAGGCCCGCCAGACTTGCGCCTGACCTGGAGGCTCGTTCAAGAGATAGTGTCGAGCAGGGTTCTAGTGCTAGCAGCAATTTTGTTTCTTTGGGGGTGGGCCATGATTGGAGGTCCAGTCGCCATGCTCAGAGGCTCCTGAACCGAGGGTTGCTGAGTGAATCGGCAGCGCAGCAGGTCTCGGGACTAGCTGCAGCGCCCACCCCCCTTACTCTTCTTCCTGCTGCGATTCCTGCTCCTCCTGGCCTTGAGCCTCCTCCCTTCTGGCCTGCTGCTGCTGCTCACCCATCTCCAGTTTACTTTCCGTCGGCTCCCGAAGTGGGGCCAGCCATCGCACTCCCCCGCCCACGCCCGTCAGGCAAGGGAAAGGGGCGGCACCGCCCAGACAGGTAGCTGGGGGCGGTGCCGAGGGCGGCAGCCTCAAGGCTGCGCGCCTGCTGGGCCCGCCGCCAGGCCCGTGTCGGCCCCACTAGGGCGCCGATCAGCGCGCGGCGGCGTGTCAAGACAGCCCTCCACACGAAGAACCCAGGCGCCACCTTCCTCTCTGCGGCACGCTCTTTCAGATTGTAGTTTGCAGTCAGTAGAGTTGTCACGGATCGGCGCCCCACGGTCCTATCCTATCCTATCTTATCCTCCTCCTCCTCCTCCTCCTCCTCGTCTTCCTTTCACACTTCTCCCCCTCCTTCTCCTCCTCCTCCTCCTCCTTCTCGTCCTCCTCCTCCCCCTTCTCGTCCTCCCCCTATTCTTAGTAGTATAACCAACAGTGCCACTGCGCAACTTAGTATTATTGTTCGGATGCGTCGTCTTATTGTTCGTATTATTGTTCGTCCTCTTCGTCTTCTGTTTACTATCATCCACATTCCGCTTACGGTGGGGTCGTTGGCTACGGAATGTGCCCAGGAGGCCCCAGACCCTGGAGGGTTCCTTACCTGGTAAGGGCGGCGATGGTTTCCATGGTCAAGCCCCAAGTGGTGTTCCACCAGCTTCCAGACCTTGGATTCCTGATCTAAGGGTTCCTTATCCAATGCCCTCACCGTTTCATGATTATAATTAGTTTCCCAAACAGTGCTTGCACAAAGGGGCTCTTACTTCTGCTTCAGGGAACTGGGCCGTGTCTTCGGTCTGGCGGCGAAGTAGCCGCCGTCGCCGCCCCATCGCGCTTTGTCGCCGCCCGTCGTCTGGGCCGTGCCTTCGGTCTGGCGGCTATGTGGCCGAAGTCGCCGCCTCGTGACCGCCCCTTGGAGTGCTCCACGTAGCCTGCACAACATGTACTAGTTTACGCACATTGCACAACACATCGATTGCACAACCGATATTGCAATGTATATTCTCCTTTCTACAAAAGAGAATAGACTCTACCCCCCCCCGGCGTTATCGGCCCCCCTTTTCGGGTATGTAAATCATGTATGATTCTGACCACATGTGGCCCGGAATCGGCCCCCCTGAGGTTCCCTTGTGAAAAACAAGACGCGGGGACATTTGTTGCTCTAACATAAGACGTTTTCGCGAATCCCTTGCAAAAAATGTGACGAAGTGCACACGCGCGCGTCGTCGCGCGCGCATGCCAAAATCCTTCAAAAGCCTTCGGTGTCGGAAGGATTTCGCAATTCAGTTTCCAAAAAACATGCAAAGACACAGGGTTTCGCAACACTGAGTTGCTAAAAAAGCTTACGCGCGAGCCCTTGCGAAATCTCAAGAAAACCATAGGTTGTTCAAGATTTTCACAAAATGCTACCAAACGGGCTTCGCGCGCGCGCGCATGTCGAAATCTGTCGAACGCCCTTGCGCGTGTGCCGTCGCGAGACTCTTCTGCAAAAAAGGGACGAAGTGCACACGCGCGCGTCGTCGCGCGCGTATGCCGAAACCCTTCAAAACCCATCGGTTTCGGAAGGATGTCAAAATCGTGTGTCCAAAAAACCTACAAAAACACAAGGTTCCGCACCACGGATTTTCAACAAAAGCGTGCGCGCGCGCTCTTGCGTCGTCGTCGTCGTCGTCGTCGTCGTTGTCGCCGTCCTCCCTCCTCCCGCGTCGTCGTCGTCGTCGCCTACGTCGTCATCTGTCTTTCCTCGTGTTCGTCGTCGTCGTCCTCATTGGCGTCGTGGTCGTTTCCGTCGTCGTTGTCGCCGTAGTCGTCCTTCCTCTTCCTCCCTCGTCGTCGTCGTCCGTCGTCAGCGTCTCGTCGTCGTCCCTCCTATTTCGTCGCCGTCGTTGTCGTCGTCGTCGTTGTCGTCATCGTCTTCCCTCCTCCCTCGTCGTTGTCGTCGTCGGCTTCGCCGTCCTTCCTCCTTCTTCGTCGTTCGCGTCGTCGCCGTCCTCCCTCCTCCCTCCTCCCTCGTCGTTGTCGTCGTTGTCGTCGTTGTCGCCGTCGTTGTCCTCCTTCCTCCCTCGTCGTCGTCTTCGTTGGCGACGTCGTCGGCGTCGGCGTCGGCGTCGTCTTCGTCGTCATCGCCGTCGGCGTCGTCGTCGTCGCCGCCGTCGTCGTCGTCGTCGTCGGCGTCGTTGACGTCGTCGTCGTCGTCGGTGTCGTCGTTGTCGTCGTTGTCGTCGTCGTCATCGTCGTCGTCGTTGTCGTCGTCGGCGTCGGCGTCGTCGTCGTCGTCGGTGTCATCGTCGTCGTCGTTGTCGGCGTCGTCGAAGTCGTAGGAGACGTCGTCGGTGTCGGCGTAGTCGTTGTCGGCGGCGTCGTCGTCTTTGTCGCTGTCGTCGTCGGCGTCGCTGTCGCTGCCAAGTGCCACGTGGTACACACCGTCACGGTCTGAAGAGATTTTGCAAGCCAAGTTGCGGGTGGGTGGGTGGGATGTTTGCGCGAGCAGTGGAGTGGACAACTCACTGCGAACAGACATCAATTGCACAACATAGACTGCACCACAGATACTGCACCACATAGACTACGCAACACGGGTTTCACAATTTAGGTCGCCAACACAGTTTGCAGCTGGTAACTTGCACCACATACGTTGCTCAACAAAGATTTCCTTTCTACAAAGAGAACAGGCTCTACACCCCCCTCGGGAGTATCACCTCCCCGTTTCGCATGGCAATGTTAATACGATTCTGCCCCATCGTCCATCCTGAATATGAATTCTTACCATCCCAGCGCAACTGGTATCCCCCCCCCCGCCATTCTCTGCACAAAATTCTATGCGCGCACATCGTTTAGCAATATCAGCTAGCGTTGGCTACAAATAGATACGAGGAGAGGAGGAGGACGAGAGGAGGATGGGAGGAGGACGAAAGGCGTAGGCATAGGAGTTAGGGGGAGGCATAGGCATAGCCATAGCTATTGGAGTTAGGGGGAGGGGGGCAACGGACCAATTAGTAGGGCTTGAGTTAGAAATCCTGTAGGGCAAGTCTGTTTGGAGAAAATCATACATGTTTCAAGAATCCCTTGCAAAAAAATAGCACACGCGCGCGTCGTCGCGCGCGCATGCCAAAATCCTTCAAAAACGTTCGGTTTCGTTGGGGCTTAAAAAAACAGTGTCCGAAGAACATATGAGAAAAAGAAGGGTTTCGCAACACTGATGTTCGAGAAAAGCTTGTGCGCGCTTGTGCGAATTCTTGCGGGAACCATAATTTCTTCAACATGTTCAGACAATGTTACCAAAAGGGGCCCTCGCGCGCGCATGTCGGAATCGTTCGAACGCCCTTCCACGAGTGCCGTCGCAAGAATCCGTTGCACAAAATGGGACGAAGTGCCCGCGCGTGCTAAACAGAACGCCCCCCCCCCCCCCCCCCCCAAAAAAAAAACGCATGGTTTCGCAACATCCGTTTTCACAAAAGCATGCGCTCGCGCTCTTGCGAATTCTAGAGAAAACCATAGGTCGTTCAACATGTTCATGAAATTCTGCCGAACGGACCTTTCGCGCCGCATGTCGACATCATGCGCGCGCCTTTGCGCGCGCGTTGGGGGGGGGCACGATCCGTGTCAAATCATATCATGCGGGCCACTCTCGCGCGTCGGCCGAGAGCGCGCACGTCGAATTCTTTCCAAAACATTCCTCACCGACGCGAAGACGCCGTCATCGTCGTCGGCGTGATCAGCATCCGCGCCCGCACTGGCCGCGCTTTCGTCGTTGTCAACATCGTCACCAGCATCGTCACCAGCATCGTTAATATCATCATCGTGTCTACCGTTACCGACGCTGCCATGATACCGCGCCCGCCCATGTCGCCGATTCGCAGTTAAATGCCCGTCGGGATGTGCCCAGCGGTCAGCGCCACCGCGGCCGCGTCACTCGCGCCAAACTAGCTGGCCGCTGCGCGCGCGTG
This sequence comes from Prorocentrum cordatum, assembly GCA_963575745.1. Classification (NCBI taxonomy): domain Eukaryota; class Dinophyceae; order Prorocentrales; family Prorocentraceae; genus Prorocentrum; species Prorocentrum cordatum. The sequence goes on from CAUYUJ010018473.1 coordinate 45,258, forward strand.
CTTGCGTTCGCGCGGCCGCAGAGGTGCACCAGCCAACGCCAAGCATGCATCGCAATCGGCACTGCATGGGTTTTGCAAACCGAGTTGCGGGTGGGTGGGCGGGATGTTTGCAAAAGCGAAGGATGTGTCAACTCGTTTGTTAAAATCAATTGCACCGCATAGATTGCGCACCCTAGAATGCATATCGAAGAGTGCACCACATAGATTGGTCCACATAAGTAGCACAACACTGGTTACACAGCATAGGTTGCACAGCATAGTTTGCACCACATAGATTGCACCTCATAGGTTGCACAACATAGATTGCACAACACATTGTGCACCACATAGACTGCGCCACATGGATTGCGCAACAGTGACTGCACAATTTAAATCACACCACATATACTACACCAGGTAAAATGCTCGACATATGTTGCCCCACCTAAGTCGTTCCACGTAGATTGTAGATCGTAGAATGCACAACATAGAGTGCACAACATAGTTTGCACCGCATAGCGTGCACCAAATTAATTGCCCCACATAGATTGTACAACATACAGTGCTCCACACAGATAGTACCACATATATTGGTGGAAGCACACTGTTTTGGGTCCCCTGGCTCATGTTTCTTGTGGACATTATTATTGGGATGCGTCCTCCTATTCCCCAATCAGCGCTTGCACTGTAGGGGTCCTAGCGAATATCGACAGATTTGGGGCGGCCAGGTTCCCATGTTCCCGGTTTTGGGTTCTGGGTTCCCGTTTCCAGGTTCCGGATGTGTCGTTGCGAAAGTTCGCCGCCGATCACGGAAGGTGGCCAGGTTCCGGGGTTTCCGGTTTTGGGTTCCAGTCTCCCGTTTTTGGGTTCCGGATTGGTCTCGGGCGGTTGGGTTCCCAGTTTTGGGTTCCAGAATTGGTCTCTGTAGGCGGCTGGGTTCCCGGTTTTCCCGTTCTTGGTGCCAGGGTTCGCCATATGTATAGATATAAAGAGGGAGATGTGTATGCAAGTATGTGCGTACAGCACGCACACACAGATCTACACATAATGTCCGTAGATGTGTGTATATGTATATATATGTCAGCCCATGAAATGATTTGGGTTTTCTCTGGTGTAACCATTCGTATAAACCGTATTCGTCTTCTTCACCGTCGGTTTATGAGTCGTAATGTTCTGTTTAGCTCTGGTATTATGACTACAATTTCTATGCCCGTCGAATCTACATGACTCAGGGAACCCACTCGGGACACGTGCCGATTGGAATGCTGTGCGTCTTTCTTGTTCTGTGCGTCGCATTGTCATCGATTGCTCGTCCTTCCTTACCACCGTGGTGCCTGTGAGGCAGAAGTCGGCCGGCGGGAAGCAGGCCGACACCCCTGGAGCCCGCGGATGGAGACAAGCTCAGCCCCTCGGATGTCCATCGGGGGGGGGGACGGCCCCAGACATCTTCGCGGGGCGGCCGAGAGGCAAGACGGGGAGGGGGGAGGGGGGGCATGATGACCCCGGAGGGGGGGGGGGGGGGGGGGGGCGATGTCCTGGCCGGGGCCGCGATGGTGGTCCCTCCCTGGGATGTCATGGCCCCCTCTTCCTGTCTCGATGGCGCCCCCTGGCCCGCCCCCCCCCCCGCCCGCCTGGGCCGCGCGCGTGCCTCTTCAGGAGGGAAAAAAACACACAGACACAATGAATCGCCCATTCCCAGGAAAATATGCGAAAATATGGGAAGTGGGGGGAAGACAGAAGCCCAGAAAATATGTGAAAATATGGGGAATCCTGTTATTTCCGTGTGTGTGTGTGTGTGTGTATTTATTTGTGTGTCCCAGGGCCCCTTCACTCTCGGGCCACGACGCGCGAGCATATCCCCCCCCTTCCTGCGCGACGCCCCCCCCCGCGTCGGCGTCGGGCGGCCCTCGGGGCACGCGCCGCGGCGGCGGGGCTCCTCTCACTGCTTTGGGGCCCCCCGCGGCGGGGCAGTCGACGGCCGGCTCCCCCTCCTCCTCCTCCTCCTCCTCCCCTCCTCCTCCTCCTCCTCCTCCTCCTCCTCCTCCTCCTCCTCCTCCTCCTCCTCCTCCCCCTCCTCCTCCTCATCCCCCTCCTCCTCCTCTCTCCCTGGGCCACGCTCCACCTCCTCCCTCCCTCCCTCCCCGGAGATCGGGGGGCCGAGAGACTCGGTCCGCCGGGCGCGCGGGAAGGGAGGAGGGCGGCGAAGGGCAGAGGGAGGGAGGACGAATTCCGGGAGGAGGGAGGGAGGAGACAGGACGTGGAGGGAGGAGAGGGAGAGCCAGGATTTGCCGCTCGGGGGGCAGAGTCGGGGCCCTCCAGGGACCGCCAGACTCTGGAAGACTTCGGCGGCTCCCAGGGACTGCCAGCAAGGGAGGAGGAGGAGGGAGGGCGGGGGAGAAAGAGGGAGGAGGGCGGGAGTCAGGGAGGGAGGGAGGGGGAGGAAGAGGAGAAGGGCCGTTCCACGGCTCGCATCGTTGTCGTGGTCCTCGTCGTCCTCGTCCTCTTTCGCCTCCCTCCTCCTCCCCATGCTTCCCCCTTCTTCCCCCTCGTCCGCCTGCGCACGCTCCCGCGCGGGGTGGAGGAAAAGAAGGAGGCGGAGGAGGAGCAAGAGGAAAAGGAAGGGCAAGACCAGAGGAGCAGGAGGAAAAGGAAGGAAGGAGGAGCAGGAGGAATGAAAGGACCGCGCGGGCGAAGGAGGAGGAAGTCGAGGAGGGCGAGGAGGAGGAGGAGGCTGGAGGAGGAGGAGGAGAAAGCAAGAGGAGGAAGGAGGAGAAGGAGGAGGGCGCAGGAGCAGGAGGAGGGACGACGACGACGACGAAGACGACAACGACGACGACGACGACGACGACGACGACGACGACGACGACGATCCGTAGCCATTTTGGCTCAAGGCCATGGCGATCCCGACGACCGCAAGTCCTTCGGGCGCTGTCGAGCGCGAGGGACGCCGCGCCCTGGGCCAGCTTCTTGCTTCGTTTCTCCGATGCAGCGTGGCCAGGCGGATCGCGCGGGGCCAGCAGCCATGTCGGGCGGCGGGACTGGAGCGCCGCGGCGCAGGGTGTACTGGGTCTGCCAGTGCAAGGAGTGGAACTGGTGCGACAGGCGGGCGACCTGCAAGTCGTGCGGGAAGGAGGCGCCAGCGTGGGCGAAGCGCCTGCGCGCGGCGCACCTGCCCCAGGCCGACGGGGAGGGCTTCGTCCAGCAGCCCAGAGGGCGCTCGCACCAGCGTGCTGCGCGCCGAGCTGGTGACGCCTCCAGAACAGCCTCGGCAGCCAGCACCGTGCCGAGCAGCGCGCCCAACAGCAGGGGGCGGCCGCGGGGCGGTGCCAAGCCGCCGCCATGGCGTGAGGAGCGCGGGGAGCAGCCAGAGGAGCCTGCGTCGAGTCTGGAGCGCAGGCTCGAGGAAGCCCAGGCTCGCATCTCCAGCCTCCGCGAGGCGGTCGCCATGGAGGAGACCAGCGAGGCCTTCCAGCGAGAGGCCAGGGCGGCCCTCCTCGCGGCGGAGGCCTCGGCCGAGAGGGCAGAGGCCGAGCTCCGCGAGGCCCAGCGGCTCGGGAGGCCCCCCCACGCCGTCCTCCACGGCGGCGCCAACGACATGCAGAAGGTCGAGAAGCAGATCGCTGCAACCAGAGCCAAGCGCGAGCAGGCCGTGCAGCGGGCTGACTCCCTCAGAGGGAGGATTGCGGCGATACAGGAAGAGCTGGCCGAGACAGAGTCCGCGGTCGAGGACTTTGACAGCCTGCTCGTCAAGCTCGAGGAGTCGAAGGCTCAGACAGTCCAGCAGGCGCTCCAGCGGGCCATCGAGGTGTGCGGAGGCCAGCAGCCCCTCGAGACCGCGGTCGGGGGCCTCGTCACCCAGGTCAGCCAGCTGGGGGAGATGCTCGGCCGCAACGCGGACGGCGTCGCGCCCAGGCTCCTGGAAATCATGGGCATCATTGCCACGCAGAGCGCTGCCATCTCGGACATGCTCCACCCCGCTGCGCCTGCTGCCGCAGCCTCGCGTTGGGCCGACGGCCTTGGCGGGGACGGGCTCGCCGTCGACGACGAGGAAGGCCCCCCCGCCCCAGCCGCTGGAGCCTCCGCCCCCGCAGTGCAGCGGCCGCCAGCGGAGGCCGCAGGGCAGCAGGTGCGGCCAGGCCCGCCCACCCAGCGGGCGAGCCCAGCAGTGGGGCCCTACGGGCCGGCCGCCGCCCGCGGGCAGTCAGGCGCTGCGCTCGGCGCTTGGCCCCAGCCTGGCAAGGCCGAGCGCAGGATCCTTGAGGATGCCAGGGACGAGCACGAGGATGACCAGGCCCTGGCTACCCTGGCAGCTGCTGGGGGCTACGCTCCTATGGGCCCTCGTCGCTCCTAGCCGCTCGGCTGCGGCGACAGCCTGGGGACCCGCGCCGCCTCCGCCGCCGTCAGACTGGCCGACCTGGCACCTGACGCGAGGAGAGCCACGGCGGCAAAGCGGGTCCGCTCCTGGGCCGAGGTGCGGTCGGGACCGCCGAGGCGTCCCCCCGACGGCCTCGAGCGGGCAGACGGCGGGAGGATTCAGCCCTCCGACGTCGCAGCCGTCTGCCCCGCCCCATGGGAGTCGCGGAGCCGCCGCCGGGTTCACGCCAGCCGCCCTTGAGGCGAGAGTGGGCAGGGCTGCGCCAGCCTGTGAGAAGGTTGCTGGGCTGCTCCGTGCAGGCCTCGACGTGCTGGGCATCTACGGCAACACATGTGACCGTGCCTTGGAGGTGCTCGAGGCCCACATCGCGCGGGAGGACGCGCACCTGA
>CAUYUJ010018473.1:55000-60000 GCA_963575745.1 Prorocentrum cordatum
GGGCATTTGGGGAGTACTTTCTTTCTTCGTCGAAGATCCCCCAGTAGGCGGGCGCGCCCGACTTAATCGCTCGGGCGTGTGCGAACTACTGTTCGTCGGCGAGGACCATCGGGGAGCCTCGCGGGTCCCCCTGCGGCGAGCACGACGCGCCCGAGGCCGCGGCGTGCGCGGGGGGGACGGCCGCCCGAGCGGCGGCAAGGCTACGGCAGGGGCGTTGTTCGGGGAGGGTGCCCACCTTGACCTTCCAGAGAGTTATTTTTTCCCAACCATCCTGTGGTGTTGGGTCCTCGTTTTGAAGAGACGGTGCCCCGCGTCCTCCTCTCCTCTCCTCCTCTGCCCCCTCCTCCCTCCTCCCCCTCCGCGTCACCCACACCCAATTCAGCACAACCTTCACACGTTTCGCGGCCCCATAGGAGCTCCGCCGAAGGCCCCAGCGCTGCCGCCCGCATGCGTCCCCCACACCCAATTCGGCACACCCCTCACACGTTTCGTGGCCCCATAGGAGCTCCGCCGAAGGCCCCAGTGCTGCCGCCCGCATGTCCCCCACATTCGGCCACCCCTCACACGTTTCGTGGCCCCATAGGAGCTCCGCCGAAGGCCCCAGTGCTGCCGCCCGCATGCGTCACCCACACCCAATTCGGCACACCCCTCACACGTTTCGTGGCCCCATAGGAGCTCCACCAAAGGCCCCAGTGCTGCCGCCCGCATGCGTCACCCACACCCAATTCGGCACACCCCTCACACGTTTCGTGGCCCCATAGGAGCTCCGCCGAAGGCCCCAGTGCTGCCGCCCGCATGCGTCCCCCACACCCAATTCGGCACACCCCTCACACGCTTCGTGGCCCCATAGGAGCTCCGCCGAAGGCCCCAGTGCTGCCGCCCGCATGCGTCCCCCACACCCAATTCGGCACACCCCTCACACGTTTCGTGGCCCCATAGGAGCTCCGCCGAAGGCCCCAGTGCTGCCGCCCGCATGCGTCCCCCACACCCAACTCGGCAAAACCCTCACACGCTTCGTGGCCCCATAGGAGCTCCGCCGAAGGCCCCAGCGCTGCCGCCCGCATGCGCCCACCGCACCTATTTCGGCACACCTCTCAGCGCTTCGTGGCCCCATCGGGAATTCCACCAACAGCCCCAGTGGCTGCTTTCGCATGCGCCCACCGGACGAATTTTGGCACACCCCTCACACGTTTCGTGGCCCTGTAGGGAGCTCCTCCGAATGCGGTGCGTACAACGACGGTACGCACAACTACATATGGTTGGGTCCTTCGCCCGGCTAATTAGCACTGGAGATTTAATTAGCCTGGCGAAGGACCCAACCATATGCAGTTGTCAGTACCGCAGCTGCGGGTTTCATCTTCAGTGGAACTCCCCATAGGACCACGGAACGTGTGAGGGGTGTGCCGAGATGGGTGCCACTGGGGCATTCGGTGAAGCTCCCTATGGGGACATGAAACACGCGCGGGGCGTGCCGACATGGGTGGCGGAAACGCATGTGAGGGCCGCCGCTGGGGCCTCCAGTGGAACTCCCTTTGGCTCCCCGAAACATGATGCTGCTGCGGGGTGGGTGCCAGGATGGGTGGCGGAGACGCATGTAAGCGCCGCTACTGGGGCCTTCGGTGGAGCTCCCTATGGAGCCACGAAGCGCGTGAGGGGTGTACTGAGATGTGTGGCGGGGACGCATGTGGGCGCCGCCACTGGTGCCTTCGGTGCAGCTCCCTATGGGGCCACGAAACGTGTGAGGGGGGTGCCGAATTGGGTGCGGGTGGTGACGCATGCGGGCGGTGCCATTGGGGCCTTCGGTGGAGCTCCCTATCGGGCCACGAAACCTGTTGTTGTGAGGGGCGTGCCGGGATGGGTGGCGGGGAAGAGTGAGAGCGCGGCCGCTGGGGCTTTCGGTGGAGCTCCCTATGGGGCCACGGAACGTGTGATGGGTGTCCCGAATGGGGTGGGTGTGGGTGACGCATGTGAGCGCCGCCACTGGGACCTCTGGTGGGTGATGGGGCCACGAAACTTGTGACGGATGTGCCGAATTGGGCGTGCGGGACGCATGCGCATGTGAGCGCCGCCACTGGGGCCTTCGGTGGAGCTCCCTATGGGGCCACGAAACGTGTGAGGGGTGTGCCGACTTGGGTGTGCGGGACGCATGCGGGCGGCAGCACTGGGGCCTTCGGCGGAGCTCCTTATGGGGCCACGGAACGTGTGAGGGGTGTGCCGAATTGGGTGTGCGTGACGCATGCGGGCGGCAGAACTGGGGCCTTCGGCGGAGTTCCTATGGGGCCACGAAACGTGTGAGGGGTGTGCCGAATTGGGTGTGGGTGACGCATGCGGGCGGCAGCACTGGGGCCTTCGGCGGAGCTCCTATGGGGCCACGAAACGTGTGAGGGGTGTGCCGAATTGGGTGTGCGGTGACGCATGCGGGCGGCAGCACTGGGGCCTTCGGCGGAGCTCCTATGGGGCCACGAAAACGTGGGGACGTGAGGGTGTGCCGAATTGGGTGTGCGTGGACGCATGCGGGCGGCAGCACTGGGGCCGTCGGCGGAGCTCCTATGGGGCCACGAAACGTGTGAGGGGTGTGCCGAATTGGGTGTGGGTGACGCATGCGGGCGGCAGCACTGGGGCCTTCGGTGGAGCTCCCTATGGGGCCACGAAACGTGTGAGGGGTGTGCCGAATTGGGTGTGGGTGACGCATGCGGGCGGCAGCACTGGGGCCTTCGGCGGAGCTCCTATGGGGCCACGAAACGTGTGAGGGGTGTGCCGAATTGGGTGTGGGTGACGCATGCGGGCGGCAGCACTGGGGCCTTCGGCGGAGCTCCCTATGGGGCCACGAAACGTGTGAGGGGTGTGCCGAATTGGGTGTGCGTGACGCATGCGGGCGGCAGCACTGGGGCCTTCGGCGGAGCTCCTATGGGGCCACGAAACGTGTGAGGGGTGTGCCGAATTGGGTGTGGGTGACGCATGCGGGCGGCAGCACTGGGGCCTTCGGCGGAGCTGCTATGGGGCCACGAAACGTGTGAGGGGTGTGCCGCATTGGGTGTGGGTGACGCATGCGGGCGGCAGCACTGGGGCCTTCGGCGGAGCTCCTATGGGGCCACGAAACGTGTGAGGGGTGTACCGAATTGGGTGTGGGTGACGCATGCGGGCGGCAGCACTGGGGCCTTCGGCGGAGCTCCTATGGCGCCACGAAACGTGTGAGGGGTGTGCCGAATTGGGTGTGGGTGACGCATGCGGGCGGGAGCACTGGGGCCTTCGGCGGAGCTCCCTGTGGAGCTACGAAACGCTGTACTGGGTGGGTGAAACGCAGGGAAGAGGGGGAGGAGGGAGGAGGAGGGGGAGGAGGAGAGGAGGAGGAGGAGGAAGGAGGAGGCGGGAACGCGGGGCACCGTCTCTTCAAAACGAGGACCCAACACCACAGGATGGTTGGGAAAAACCTAACAAACGAGACGAAACAGCCTAAACCCAAGACGTAGAAAAGCTCTGGGACAGGTTTTCAAGTCGTGTGCTATTTTTTAGCCCTCCTGGAAGGTCAGGGCAGGCTGGAGCCGGCTGGGGCTCGGAGGTGGCCCGGCGCTGGTTCCGGCCAGCGAGAGGGGGGGCAGGAAGGATCGAGGCGCCGGGTTCGAGGCAGGACCTTGGCCCTTGTCAACCTCCAGGAGCCATTTGCGGCCCCCGGGACCGTCGAGAACGGATCCGGGGTGCAAAACTGCACCGGATGGACCCCAGTGAGCGGTCTGGGGACCGTTTTTGAGTGAGTTTGCCTTCGCCCCCCCCCCCCCCCCCTTGACCGACTTTCTCGGGCCCTACCGGCTCAGACCACCTGGCCGGCTCCCATGCCCAGGAGGCCTCAATCCTTGGAGGGTTCCGTATCTGAGGAGGGCGGCGGTGATGTACAGCGCTTCGTGGCCCCATAGGGAGCCCCACCCAAGCCCCCAGTGGGACCGCCCGCATGCATCCCCCACACCCAATTTGGCATTTTGACCCACCCTTTACAACGCTTCGCGGCCCCATTGGGAGCTCCACCGAAGCCCCCAATGGGACCGCCCGCATGCGTCCCACACGCCTAATGTGGTATTTTCACCCACCCAGTGCAGCGCTTCGTGGCCTCATAGGGAGCTTCACCGATGGCCCTAGTGCTACCGCCCGCATGCGTTCCCCCCCCGACCAGCGCAGCGCTTCGTGGCCCCATAGGGAGCTTCACCGAAGAAGAAATTCACAATTGCGGTACCCACAACTTCATATGGTTGGATCCTTCGCCTGGATAATTTCACAACGTCTACCCCCTGGTGGTCTCGACCCCTTCCCCGGGACCGGTTTCTTGTCCAGAGTCGTTTTCTGACGGTCCTGAGGCCCAGTGAGGGCCCCCGGAGGCCGAAGATAGGGAAAAACTTCCCGTCGCGATTTTTTCGCAACGCGAGGGGGCCTGGGGAGCGCGAGGGGGCGCAGCGGCCACCAGTGCCAACCCTCGTCGACCGAGGACTGGGCGCCTTTGTGCCCGACGAGGGGTCGGCGGCGCACGGGGGCGCTCCCGACGACGGCTCTGAATCGTGCTGGCGGGTCGGCGGCCAGGCGCAGCCCACGGCCAGGGGCAGCACGAAGCCGCCTGCGAGCCCGCGTTCTCCTCCTCCTCCTCCTCCTCCTCCTCCTCCTCCTTTTCCTCTTCCTCCTCCTCCTCCTCCTCCTCGTCCTCCTCCTCCTCCTCATCCTCCTCCTCCTCCTCACCCTCATTCTCATCCTCATCCTCATCCTCATCCTCATCCTCCCTCCTCCTCCTCCTCCTCTTCCTCCTCCTCCTCCTCCTCCTCCTCCTCCTCTTCCTCCTCCTCCTCCTCCTCCTCCTCCTCCTCCTCCTTCTCCTCCTCCTCCTGGCGAGAGCCAGGGAAGCGTCAGACTCGAGGTTGCCGGAGCGCGTGCACGCCTCCGAGGTTTGACGATCCCGGCGTGGATTTCGGCAGTTTGCGCCTCTCTCATTCTTTGCCTCCCTCCCTCCCTCCCTTCCGCCG
>CAUYUJ010018473.1:65000-95000 GCA_963575745.1 Prorocentrum cordatum
CACAGACGAGGCTCCCGCCTGATATTCCCTCCATATTCAGGCCTCAAGAGCCCAAAAGTGACGACAGTTACACGTTGCGGATGACCCGCTCGGATTCGAACATGAAATGCGGGCCCCATAGGGAGGGGGCTCCCGCCTGAGACTTCCTCGCAATTCACTCACAGACGAGGCTCCCGCTCGAGACGTCCTCCATATCAGGTCTCTCAAGAGCCTAAAAAAATCAAAAGTGACGACATGTTGCACGTTGCGGATGAACCGCTCGGGATTGAACAGAAGTGCGGGCCCCATAGGGAGGGGGCTCCCGCCTGAGACTTCCCCACAATTCACTCACAGACGAGGCTCCCGCTCGAGACTTCCTCCACATTCAGAGCCCTCAACGTCAGCGAGTATTGATGATGATGATGAAATGATGCAATGAATGATGGATGATGAAATGATGATGATGAGATGATGAATGATGATGAATGAAATGATGATGAATGATGAATGAGAGATATGAATGATCGGTCGATGCCGATGATTGGTGATGATGATGATGATGATGATGATGATGATGATGATGATGATGATGATGATGAGTGGGGAGTGATGGTGATGGTGATGATGATGCGGAGGAGGAAGCAAAGAGGAGCAGAGGAGAGGGAGGAGGAGGAGGAGAGATCCTGCGCGGAGGGTGTGCAGAGAAAACAAGAACCCCACTTAGGATGTGGGGAACAAGAACCCCACTTAGGATGTGGGGAATGATGATGATGATGATGATGATGGTGGTGATGATGACGATGATGATGATGATGATGATGATGATGATGATGATGATGATGATGATGATGATGATGATGATGATGATGAGTATGTGAGTGACTGAGCGTGTGAGAGAGCGCGAGTGATGATGCTGATGTTGATGATGAGAGAGTGTGAGTGAGTGTGAGTGTGAGTGAGTGGTGATGATGATGAATGAGTGAGTGAGTGTGCGAAGGCAGAAGAGGAGAGGGGGTGGGGTGAGTGTTCCTGCGCGGGGTGTGCAGAGAAAAGAAGAACCCTACTTTGGATGTGGGGAAATAGTCAAAAATAAATATAAGAAAAAACGAAAAACGTCCCCAGTCTATGTTTTGACTATTCTTAAAGATTCCTCCTGTACGGACTTTGTTTTGACTATTTCGGGAATTATTTTTTAATGACTGTTCTGACTATTTTAGATTTGTTTTGACTATTTGTTCGATCATTGTTTGATTCTTTTGTAGGTTTTCGTGAGAAGTTTGCAGCGGGAGCCCGCGTCAGATTCCAGACCGCGTCGCGTCGTTTTCCTGACGAGTCCCGCCGGGCCAGCTGGCGAGTCCCCGAGGCGCGGGGGGCGCCGTGGCCTCGACCTCCCGGGCACTGCCAGCGGCCCCGCTGAGGGAGGACAGCTCCTCGGCGCAGCCGGGCGGCTGCTCAGGGACAACCCCGCGCCGGCCCACACTCGGCGGCGAGCGGGGGGGGTAAGCGAGAAGGAGAAGGCCATCTCAGAAGTAGGCGGGACTCCTCAGAGGCCCTCGCGCCTTTAAGAAGCTTTTTCTGTCTTCGGGGAAGGCCTCGAAAACTTGCCAGGAGGCCGGAGGACTTCCGAGACTACCGAGAAGGCCCGCCCCTCCTCATTTCCCCCCCTCGCTCGCCGCCGACATGAGATTCGCAGGACGACGACGACGACGACGACGACGACGACGACGACGACGACGACGACGACGAGGACACAAGCACAGAGGGGCGGAGCCAACGGCTGGGCGACGACTTTCCTCGGCAGCGCCGGCGATCGCAGGCGCGGGGTGCAGCACCGGCCGGGCGCGCCGGGCGCGGGGCACGACGAGGCGAGTGGAAATGAAGAGGGCGGCCGCGGAGGCGGAGGGAGGCAGGAGGCCCGTCCGCCGAGAATCGCCAGGGTTGAGTCGGGCCTGTCCCCCTACAGGGGGATCTTCGACGAAAAATAAGAAATACCCCAAAAATAATCAGAAAATAGTCAAAAAAAATTATGGGGGGCATTTTTGGGGTATGTTTTGACCTTTTTGGTTTATTTGTTGGGTATTTTTTATTTTTCGTCGAAAGTCCCCTGTAGGGGGACACGCCCGACATAAGGCAAGCAACGCCAGGCCCCCCGGGAGAGGCCCGGCGCCCGGCGCCCCGAGAGGGGAAGGTGCCGAGGGCGTGCGGCGCTGCGCCTCCGGGGAGCCCCTGAGAGGCCTGGAGCCCTCGCCGGGGAGCAGCTTTTCTGGGGAGCCGGCTGGGGGTCCGAGGTGGGCGCCCAGCACCGGTCCCTGATAAGCCTGTTTGCCATCACCACCGCCACAAGTTGGAGGGGGAGGGGGTCTTCCTCCTCCTCCTCCTCCTCCTCCTCCTCCTCCTCCTCCTCCTCATCATCATCATCATCATCATCATCATCATCATCATCATCATCATCATCCTCCAGCTCGTCCTCCTCGTCCTCCTCCTCCTCCTCATCCTTCTCCCCCTCCCCCTCCAACTTATAGTGGTGGTGGTGGAAAACAGGCCCAGCAGTTCCAGCCAGCAGGACGGGAGGCAGGTTCGAGGAAGGTTTTTCGGGCACGTTGCAGCAGCAGCGGCGCAGGCAGCCAACGAGTCCCAGTCTACGGCCCCGCCTGCGACAGCCTCGCGTGCCCAGACCTGCGACATCTTGGTTTTCTCAGTACGGCGTCCCCGGAAGTTCAGACCCTTTCCCCGGGGCCGGTTTTTCATCCTGAGCCGTTTTTTGACGGTCCCGGCGAGGGCGCCCACGGGCCGGAAATAGCGAAAAGTTGTTGTCCTGGATTTTTTACGACGCGATCATGTCTGGGTACGGAGCGCATTCAGGGTATTTTTCTGACTTCCCCCCATCCTCCTCTCCGCTGGTGCGCGTGCCGACGACGCGGGGGCGGCCCTTCCCGACTCTTCCTTTGCTTCCTCGGCTTCTCCCCCTTTGAAAAAGCTGCAGCTGCGCTTGCTGCGCTCGGCCTTCAACCTAAGCAGTGCTGCTTTGCCCCACAGTGGTACATTCTCTCTGCCGATCAGGCCGCTGATCTCCATGAAGCGGCGCGAGGAGTTGTCCCCGAATGGGCCGATTTCGAATGATGACGCGTCTGTCGGTACCTGGGTGTTCAATTTGGTCCAGGGGCCCAAACTCTCTGATCACTACGCCTCGGGGGGCCAGAAGTGGTGGTCGCGATGCCGTACGGTAGCTGCGGCCTTGGCCCCCACAGGTGCGAGCGTGCGCCTCTACCGTATGCTGACCTTGCCCCGTCTCGCACACGCTGCATAACTAGATCCTCTTCGGTCGCACTTCTTGCAGCGCGAATCACATGCCCTGCGCAGGTTGCTGCGTCTTCCGCTCTCGTCCCCTCGCGTGCCATACTTGCGGCAGACGAAGGCCCCCGAACCGACGCAGCTGCCTTGCTTCGCGTGCGCCTGGCGCGCGTAAGCGGAAGGACCCTCCAGCTTCTGGGCCGGGCTTGTCAGAGGTTGCAGGCCCGTGCTGTTTTGGAGGGCGCGCTCAGGAGAGCCGTCAGTGGGAGATAATCCGCATCATGTTGGCGCATCCCACGCTCCATCGTCCAATGCGTGTCTTCCTCCTCCTCCTCCTCCTCCTCCTCCTCCTCCTCCTCTCCTCCTCCTCCTCCTCCTCCTCCTCCTCCTCCTCCTCCTCCTCCTCCTCCTCCTCCTCCTCCTCCTCCTCCTCCTCCTCCTCCTCCTCCTCCTCCTCCTCCCTCCTCCTCCTCTCTCCCTCCTCCCACCTCCTCCTCCTCCTCCTCCTCCTCCTCCTCCCTCCTCCTCCTCCTCCTCCTCCTCCTCCTCCTCCTCCTCCTCCTCCTCCTCCTCCTCCTCCTCCTCCTCCTCCTCCTCCTCCTCCTCCTCCTCCTCCTCCTCCCTCCTCCTCCTCCTCCTCCTCCTCCTCCTCCTCCTCCCTCCTCCTCCCTCCTCCTCCTCCTCCTCCTCCTCCTCCTCCTCCTCCTCCCTCCTCCTCCTCCTCCTCCTCCTCTCCATCGTCCATACGTGTCGTCCTCCTTCGACACCCATCGACCCCTCAGGTCTCGGACCTCCTTCGCCCCTGTTTCCCCCTCTCCACCTGGGCAGCCCCGCGAGGCGCACGCTTGACCCTTTTCTCGCGGGGCAAGCAGAGCGATCGAGAAAATTACCCTGGCGACGTACCCAAGCCCTGCGCAAACGCGGGGCGCAAATAGTTTTGGACACTTTATGAGGGGGGCGATGACGGAGCGAGGGTTACATATGTCTGCAGACGGAATTCGGGAGACTCGCAGGACACTGGCTACAGGACAAGGACTAGATAACTAGATAAAGCTGAGCAGTTACAATCTTTGAGCAACCCAGATCGCAGCCCCCCCAGGGATGGCGAGGTCTCTTCGTCACTGTGCTGGCCCCCCAGCGGGCCTCGAAATGGCGACAGTTTCACAGATCGCAGCCCCCCAGGGATGGCGAGGTCTAATTTGGGTCCGCGCGTGGCGTCACTGTGCTGGGCCCCCCAGCAGGCCTCGAAAGTGGCGACAGTTTCACAGATCGCAGCCCCCCAGGGATGGCGAGGTCTAATTTGAGTCCGCCCGTGGCGTCACTGTGCTGGGCCCCCCAGCAGGCCTCGAAAGTGGCGACAGTTTCACAGATCGCAGCCTCCCAGGGATGGCGAGGTCTAATTTGGGTCCGCGAGTGGCGTCACTGTGCTGGGCCCCCCAGCAGGCCTCGAAAGTGGCGACAGTTTCACAGATCGCAGCCCCCCAGGGATGGCGAGGTCTAATTTGGGTCCCCGTGGCGTCACTGTGCTGGGCCCCCCAGCAGGCCTCGAAAGTGGCGACAGTTTCACAGATCGCAGCCCCCCAGGGATGGCGAGGTCTAATTTGGGTCCGCCCGTGGCGTCACTGTGCTGGGCCCCCCAGCAGGCCTCGAAAGTGGCGACAGTTTCACAGATCGCAGCCCCCCAGGGATGGCGAGGTCTAATTTGAATCCGCGCGGGCCCTCACTTTGCTGGGCCCCCCAGCAGGCCTCGAAAGTGGCGACAGTTTCACAGATCGCAGCCCCCCAGGGATGGCGAGGTCTCATTTGAATCCGCGCGTGGGTCCCACTGTGCTGGGCCCCCCAGCAGGCCTCGAAAGTGGCGACAGTTTCACAGATCGCAGCCCCCCAGGGATGGCGAGGTCTAATTTGAATCTGCCGTGGCCCTCACTGTGCTGGGCCCCCCAGCAGGCCTCGAAAATGGCGACAGTTTCACAGATCGCAGCCCCCCAGGGATGGCGAGGTCTCATTTGAATCTGCCCGTGGCGTCACTGTGCTGGGCCCCCCAGCAGGCCTCGAAAGTGGCGACAGTTTCACAGATCGCAGCCCCCCCAGGGATGGCGAGGTCTCATTTGAATCTGCCCGTGGCCCTCACTGTGCTGGGCCCCCCAGCAGGCCTCGAAGATGGCGACAGTTTCACAGACCGCAGCCCCCCCAGGAATGGCGAGGTCTAATTTGAACCTGCGCGGGGCCCTCACTGTGCTGGGCCCCCCAGCAGGCCTCGAAAGCGGCGACAGTTTCACAGATCGCAGCCCCCCGCAGGAATGGCGAGGTCTAATTTGAATCTGCGCGTCGCCCTCACTGTGCTGAGCCCCCCAGCAGGCCTCGAAAATGGCGACAGTTTCACAGATCGCAGCCCCCCCACGGACGGCGAGGTCTAATTTGAACCTGCGCGGGGCCCTCACTTTGCTGGGCCCCCCGGCAGGCCTCGAAAGTGGCGACAGTTTCACAGATCGCAGCCCCCCCAGGGATGGCGAGGTCTCATTTGAATCTGCGCGGTGGCCCTCACTGTGCTGGGCCCCCCAGCAGGCCTCGAAAGCGGCGACAGTTTCACAGATCGCAGCCCCCCCAGGGATGGCGAGGTCTAATTTGAATCTGCGCGTCGCCCTCACTGTGCTGAGCCCCCCAGCAGGCCTCGAAAATGGCGACAGTTTCACAGATCGCAGCCCCCCCAGGGATGGCGAGGTCTAATTTGAATCTGCGCGGGGCCCTCACTTTGCTGGGCCCCCCAGCAGGCCTCGAAAATGGCGACAGTTTCACAGATCGCAGCCCCCCGCAGGCAAGACAGGAAGAGGCAGGGAGGGAGGGAGGAGGAGGAGGAAGGAAGGAGTGGAGACCACACTGGTCTATTCAAAACGAATACCCAACCAAGGAGGGTTGGGAAAAAGAAGCCCCCTCGATTACGGGTACGATGTTCCATGCTATTGCCCGTCGCCTCGCCTCCTCGTTCCCGAATTCCGACATGCCCCCTTCTGAAGGAGCTCGGTTTTCGATGGCGCCGCTTGGGGACCGTAGCCTCGCAGGCGCCGTCAAGAGCGCGGCCGCACATTAAGACGCTAGCTGGCGCATAGATCACCAGTGGCGGGGTCCATATTCTGGCACAGAGCAGTTGCAGGGTCGGGTGCGCCTCGCCCGCCATATCGTATTACTTGTTCTTGCGAGCCCCTGTGAGAGGCCGCCGAGATCCGCCCCCCACACCCACTCCCCGACCCACCGGCTCGTCGAAGTATGGGGGTTGAGTCTGATTACGCGGGGGTGGTGAACGGTCGGCTTGGCATCCACAGGAGGCTCATATTCACATGCCACATGTACCGTAAGCGTCGGCCGACTCTTTCTCAGCACGGGACAGTATCTCCCGCGCTTCTCGCGCGGGCCCGTCACGCTGCTCGTGTTGCCTTGCGAATCGCATCACCATAACATGTTCGCCAGGGCCACGTGCGCACCTCCTCCTGCTCAGTCTCCGCCTCCTTTCCCTCGCACGTTCCCTCTATCCAGCCCCCTCCACCCCTCCAGCCTCCCGATCATCATCCTTTCCCTCGCTCCTTTCATTCCGTCAGCCTCCTCCAACCCTCCAGCCTCGACCATTCTTTCAGCCTCCGTCTTCCTCCCCCTCCTTCTCCTCCTCATTATCATCATCATCCTCCTCCTCCTCATCCTTCTCCTCCTCCTCCTCCTCCTGCTCCTCCTCCTCCTCCTCCCCCTCCCCCTCCTCCCCTCCTCCTCCTCCTCCTCCTCCTCCTCCTCCTCCTTATCCTTATCCTCCTCCTCCTCCTCCTCCTCCTCCTCCTCCTCCTCCTCCTCCTCCTTCCTCCTCCTCCTCCTCCTCCTCCTCCCCCTCCCCAATCCCCCTCGTCCTCCTCCTACTCCTCCTTCCTTTCCCTCGTTCCCTCCCTTCTCCGCCTCGTCAGGCTCCTCCCCCGCCTCCTCACCCATCCTCTTCCTCCCTCTCCTCGCTCCTTCTTGGTCGAGCCTTGCTCTCCCTCCCTCCTCCTCCACCTCCTCCACCTCATCATCATCATCATCATCATCATCAGCATCATCAGCATCATCAGCATCATCATCATCATCATCATCATCATCATCATCATCATCATAAGCAGCAGCATCATCAGCAGCATCAGCAGCAGCAGCATCAGCATCAGCATCATCCTCGTCATCAGCATCATTAACACCACCACCATCATCAGCAGCAGCATCATCATCATCTTCATCATCCGCATCAGCATCAGCATTATCATCGCCTTCATCATCTTCATCAGCATCATCAACAGCTTCCTCATCATCATCGTGGTCGTCGTCATCGTCATCATCATAATACGCCTCAGCATCATCATTACCAGTACTATTCCCCTTCCCATCAGCATCAGCATCATCATCACTATCAGCATCATCAGCAGTAGCAACATCAGCATTAGCATCAACATCATCATCAGAATCAGCATCATCAGCAGCATTCACTTCCGTCATTCCGTCATCCTCCCTCCTCATCATCATAATCATCATCATCATCATCACCACCAGCATCATCATCATCATCATCATCATCATCATCATCCCCCTTCTCCGCCTTCTCCTTCTCCTTCTCCTTCTCCTCCTCCTCCCAAATCGCCCCTCCCTCCCTCACCGTCCCTCCTGGCTGACCCTGCCCTGCTGTCTGCTGGCGCGAGCTGGCGAGCCCGCCCTGAGGGTCCCAAGAAGCCAGAACAAGAATGGAGAAGGTTTCGGCCTATGGCTGCAGTTTTCTCGGGTGCGCGGAGGAGGAGGAGGAGGAGGAGGACAAGGACGAGGACGAGGACGAGGACGAGGGCGAGGAGGAGGAGGACGAGGGCGAGGAGAACGAGAAGAATCAGGAGGACGGGGGGACGAGGAGGACGAGGAGGAGGAGGACCAGGAGGAGCCAATGCCCTGGCTCACCAAGAAGTCCCTGTTTACGGGGCCCGTAGTGCCTGCGGCCCCAGGTGCTGCGGAGGAAGCCGGCGCAGCCGCTGGCGCTCATTCTTGAGGACGACGCGCGCTTCCCTTCTCCTCCTCCTCCTCCTCCTTCTCCTCCTCCTTCTCCTCCTCCTCTTCCCCTTATTCCTCCTCCTCGTCCTCCTCCTCCTCCACGTCGTCATCCTCCTTCTGCTCCATCATCATCCTCCACGCCCTCCAGCTCTACCCATGCTTCTCCTCCTCCTCCTCCTTCTCCTCATCCTCCATTTATTGTCCTTATAACTAATTCCTCATTGTCGCACCCCGAGGCCGGTCAAAAGGGCGGGCCGGGCGTTTCGCTTGAGACTTCCCCATAATTTGTAACTTTGAAGCTGAAAATAGACAATAGCTTCACAGATGGAGGGCGGCTGGCTTTCAAAATGTGACTCTCGCCGTAGCGCCGCGCACATTCGTTGTGGAAGTGTGTAAGAGCTTCACGGATTGAGTGCGGGTCGTTTTCAAAACACTGTTCTCGCCTTGGCGCCGCGCACATTCGGTCTAGAAAGTTGTAAGAGTTTCAAGGATTGACGGCGGGTGTTTTTCAAACTGTGACTCTCGCCTTAGCGCCGCGCACATGCGTTGTGGAAATGTGGAAGAGCTTCACGGATAAAGTGCGGGTCGTTTTCAAAATGCTGTTCTCGCCTTGGCGCTGCGCACATCCGGCTCAGAAAGTTGCAACAAGAGTTTCAAGGATTGACGGCGGGGCTGCAATTTTTGCCGTAGCGCCGCGCACATTCGGCCTAAACGTTTGCAAGAGCTTCACGGATTGCGGGCGGGTCGTTTCCAACGTGCGGCTCGCGCTTTTAGCGCCGCTCACATTCGTTTTAAAAGTCTGCAAGAGCTTCGCGGATCTAAGGTGGCTCGTTTCCAAAATGTGGTGTTCGCCCTAGCGCCGCGCACATTCGCTTTCAAAGTTTGCAAGACTTTCGCGGATTGAGGGCGGCTCTCTTTCAAAATGTGGCTCTCGCCTTAGCACCGCGCACATTCGTTCTAAAAGGTCGCAACTGGCTCATTACTTTTAGTGGTCAGCGTACCAGAAGTGGTGTGTTGGACCGATTCATGGCTGTCAGGGCGCAACAGTTACGCTGACCCAGTGTGTTAAAGTCCCAGGAGTGGTGTTCTGGCCCGATTCAGGAACGCCAGGACCTCACACTCAGGTTAACTCGTGGCGTTGCAGTCCTGAGAATGGTGTTTGGGCCCGCTCCAGTGGACATGAACCGTCGCAGGGGCCTATGAAAGGGGAGCTTGGAGGGAGGGTGTATTCCAACATCCCTGATGGGTCTTAGGTTTACACTGGTCTTCCTCCTCCTCATCATCCTTCTCCTCCTCCTCCTCCATGTCGTTTTCTTCCTCCTTCTCTTTCTCTTCCCTGCTCCTCCTCCTCAACATCGTCCTTCTCCTCATCCTCCTCATCCTCCTCTTGCGTCTCCTCATCCGCCTCCCTCCCTTCTCGTCCTCCTCCTCCTCCTCCTGCCCCCCCCCCTCGTCATCCTCATGATCATCCTCATTGTCATCCGTATCCGCCAGGGCATTGGCTCCTCCTGGTCCTCCTCGTCGTCATCCTCCTCCTACCTATCCCTCCCTCCTCGTCCTCATCCTCCTTCCTTCTCCTCCTCCTTCTTCCCTGCCTCATCCTCATCCTCATCCTTACTCTCATCCTGACCTCACCCTCCTCCCCAGACCCCCTCTGCTTCATGAGAAAAAAGACGGCTGGAGATGGTTTTCCAGTTCCGTCCCTTCCTCCTCTTCCTCATCCTCCTCATCATCATCATCCCTCCTCATCCTTCTGCTCATCCTCCTCCTGCTCCTCCTCCTCCTCCGCTCCCCCGTCCTTTGGCACCGCGCCCGTCAAATAACTAGTTTGAACGAAGCACCTGTCCACGGGTAGGGAAACATACTTCTTCGGTTCCGCGTTGTGGAAAGACAGTAGTAAAACAAGCAAGAAACAAAACGACGCCGAGGGTATGGGTCCACCTCCTCCTCGTCCGCACAAGCGGGAAGGGGACGGATTGACCAGGAGGGATGAAGAGGATTGGAAGGAGGAGGAGGAGGAGAAAGAGGAGGAGGAGGAGAAGTGGGAGTTGGAGAGGGGGGGAGGGGGAGTAGGAGGAGAAGGAGGAGGAGAAGGAGGAGGAAGCGGAGCAGCAGCAGCAGCAACAACAACAAGAAGAGGCTGAGACGGATATCCCATCTCCTCGTCCCACCTCCGGCCCCTCCCCCTCAGCATTCTTGCTCTTTGCAGCTACCCCAGATAAGACGTGAGTAATGACCGTAGCGTCTCGAAGATCTTTGCTCCTCCTTCTTCTCTTCCTCCTGCTCCTTCTCTTGATTCCTAATCCCTCCCCTCGGCTCCCCTCCACCACGCCGTCCTTCTCCACGTCGTCCTCATTGAAGTCGACCTCCTCCACATCATCCTTATACTCACATCGCATCCTTCCCCTCTCCCCCTTGCCCTCGCTTCGCCTCCTCCTCCTCCTCCTCCTCCTCCTCCTCCTCCTTCTGCTCCTGCTCCTGCTCCTCCTCCTCCTCCTCCCTCCTCCTCCTCCTCCCTCCTCCTCCTCCTCGCTCCTCCTCGCTCGCTTCTCCTCCTCCTATTCCTTCCTCCTCCTCCTCATCATCATCATCCTCCTCCTCCTCCTTCTCCTCCTCCTCCTCCTCCTCCTCCCTCCTCCTCCTCCTCCTGCTCCTGCTCCTCCTCCTCCTCTTCCTCCTCCTCCTCCTCCTCCTCCTCCTCCTCCTACTCTTCCTCCTCTTCCTCCTCCTCCTCCTGCTCCTGCTGCTGCTGCTGCTCCTCCTCCTCCTCCTCCTCCTCCTCCTCCTCCTCCTTCTCTATGTCGTCTTCCTCCTCCTTCTGCTCCTCCTACTCCTGCTCCTCCTCCTCCTTCTGCTCCTGCTCCTCCTCCTCCTGCTCCTCCTCCTCCTTCTCCTCTTCCTCCTCCTCATCCTCCTCATCCTCATCCTCCCCCTCCTGCTCCTCCTGCTCCTCCTCCTCCTCCTCCTGGTCCTGCTGCTCCTCCTCCTCCTCCTCCTCCTCCTTCTCCTCCTCCTCCTCGTCATCATCATCATCATCATCATCATCATCATCATCATCATCATCATCATCAGCATCAGCATCATCATCATCCTCACCCTCCTCATCCTCCTCCTCCTTCTCCTTCTGCTTTTGGTTCTGGCCCTATGTTCCCAACTGGGGAATTCGGCTTGCTCTGGGCAGAGCAGGTCCAGGCATGCCTTTCTCGATCAGCCGCCGACGCTGCGCCCGACCTCGCGCACCGACTGGCCAGGCCGCGCGCGTGCCGAGGCCGCGGTCGGTGGCTGGGCAGTTGCCCTCCCAGACCCCCGACGTCGAGACTTGTCACGACGTCGACCCCCAGGGGTATCGTTAAGGCGGGCCTGTCCCTCTACAGGAGGAATATTCAAAAATGGTTTAAAAATAGTCTGGGGACGATGTTTTGAGTATTGTTGCCCATGTTGTGGGTATTTTGTTGAGTCTCTTTTGAAATCCCCCTGCAGGAGGACACGCCCGACTTAAGGGTATCGACCACATCCCCAGGACCGGTCTTTTGTCCTGAGTCGAGGCCCGGCAAGGGCCCCCAGGCCGAGGATAGCGAAGAGCGTCCCGCCGCGATTTCGTCACAGCGCGAGGGGGTCTGGGCTCTGCACGGCCCAGACTCCCCCGGGCACGCCCACGCGAATACGCGGGCGGTTGTGGCCCATCAAGGGGGAACCGGCAGACCGCAGTTTCGGCTTCTTTGGTCTTCTGCGCCTCCTTGTCCTTCGGCCAGTGCTGCGTCTGCCCCCTCCTCCTCCTCCTACTCCTCCTGCGCCTCCTCCTCTTCCTCCTCTATGGTCCTTCTCTTCCTACATCTCTCTCTTTCGCTCTCTCTCTCTCTCTCTCTCTCTCTCTCTCTCTCTCTCTATATATATATATATATACATACATATTCCTCTTCTTATATTTTTACAAGCCCGGGGGGGGGGGGGGGGGAAACCGTCACCACCACCACCCCCAAAAAACTGGATCCCAGGGATCTGGGGTTCTCGGGCTCCCTTGGACGTCCATGGAAAAGGTCACCCGGCTTTCCAGAGCGATCAGAGGGGTCATCAGAAAGGCTCAAGGGAGGCCCCAGACAGCACAAGAGCGCTCCAAGAGGGACTCCAATTGCTTCAGGACGGCCCAAAAGACCCCCAAGGCACCCCAAAAAGCTTTCCAAGGGGCCTTCACAAAACACAAGAGTCGTCTCATTCCCTTCGTAAAACTTACAAGTTTAGCATATTCGCCTTTGGGATTTCATCAGCTTTCAAGACGGCTTGAAAGCCCCCGAGATCGCCTCAACACGCCCCAAGACGCCCCCAAGAAAGCTTCAAGACGGCCGAGCCGGGCCCCACGATCGCCCACGAGAGCCCCAAGACAGCCCATAATGGACCCAAGAGGCCCCCCAAGGGCTCCCAGCACAGACCCAAAAGGGCCATGGGAGGTCCCCAGAAGTGCCCAAGACGGGTCCAAAGGGGGCTCCAGCGGGCCCAAGCTCCCCAAGACGGCCCAAGAAGGCCCCAGGACGGCATATGAAGGCGCCAAAACGGCCCACGAGGGCCCCGAAAACACCCCCACGATGTTTCCGAATGCCAACATTCATTGATTTTGCTCCCATGACATTCCACATCGTGATCCAGTCGTTGAGGGTCTCGTGGCATGCAGCGAAGATGCCCGAGGATGCCCCCAACAATTTTCACATGATGATCGTGAGGCCTCCAGGGGTCCCAGAAGCCCCTGAGAGGCAATTGGCTATATATATATATATATATATATATATATATATATAATACATACACATGGATATAAATACACCTACAAATATATATATATATATATATATATATATATATATACATACATACATACATATGGGCGTGCACCGACAAAGCACGTACGAGTTGCATATGCATGTTTATACCCTTGCACACATCCATTTATATGTACATGTGTACGCTGTATACACATACAACAATGTAAGTGTATTGTATACACCTAGACATATACACGCAACGTGCATGTGCGTGCGCGTGTATACACGCATGCGCGCATGTACGCATGCACGCATTCCGTTTGCGTGCGGAACTCAAAGGACCAAGGTGCATGGCGCGCAGCGCCAATGCAGTCTTGTATATGTATGTATGTATATATATATATATATATATATAATATATATATATATATATATATACTCGCCCCCCCCCCCCAGCGCACCCCAACGACCATCTTTCTCTTCCTCCTCCTGGCTCCCTCACGCTCCTCCCCTCATCAGGCTCAGCATGTTCGATGGCGATTGTTCGAGAAGGCACCTGAGGCCTCTTGGATGTTCGTTGGGATATGGTGGGAGGCATCTCGGGGATCTGTTGAAAGCAGTTTTGAAGCCTCTTAGGGGCAGTCTGGGGGCCTCTGGGGGCCTCTTGGGCGCCTCTTGAGCTTCTTGGAGGCCTCTTGGATCCTCCTGGAGTTGATGATGACGAGTGCGATGATGATGATGATGATGATGACGATGATGGGGCTGAGGACGACGACGATGATGATGATGATGATGATGGGGATGGTTCTGATGACGATTGCGATTAAGATGATGGCGATGGCAACGATGACAATTGCAATGATGATGATTTTGATGATGACGAACACTATATTTCATCAGCGTCCTCACGCTCACTTTCATCATGTAGTTAACGTATTGTGCTCAAGCCGTTGCCAAGCATACGCGAACGTATTTGTCTTTTTTGTTGCTGTTGTTTTTTAACATGCCATCCTTGTGCATCAATCTGGATTGCAAGTTCGGCGCGATCAACAAACAGGGCGAAAAAAACAGAGGAAACGCACAGCCAAATGAAAAGTGTTGCATTTGCGCCTGCGCGGACGCCGGCGTCCTTACAGGCCCTCTCTCTCTTTCCCTCTCTCTCTGTCAGTCTCCGCAGCACTCGCGGCAGGTATTGCGAAAGTGTGGCTAGAAGAAAGCCACGGCGAATGTTTGCCTGCTTCTGGTGCGCGCTGTATATAGTTTACAGATATATTTTCGCAGGGCCTATCAGAATGCTTGTTACTCCACATCGAAATCGCTGCTTGGCCAAAAGCTCGGTTCATTAGAAACACGCAGACGGACATTGTCTTGCGCCCCTGCCTGTTGCAAACAAAAACGACGATTCGTTTCGAGTGCGCCCCTCGTGCATCAGCGGCGCGCTGCCGCGCGCGCTATTCGGTTGCATCCCAGGTTCGGACGTGCGCCGCGTGGCTGACATCGCCTGACGCCCTTGCGCGAACACATGTCGAGGGCGTGGATTGGTCAACAACTTAGAGTTTCATGGAACGCCGCGCCCAGGCCGCCCTCGGACTACCGCCTCACCGCCAAGTCGTCTTCGATGCGGATGGCGACCAGCCGAGCCATCGCATAAGCGTTGCCTCCCCGTTGGCACCCCTCCACCTCGCATTCGTCTTCGTTGAATTCGCAGCAGTTTTGGTTCGAGCGTTCACTTCCGTCGTCGGGGCGCTGGCCCAGAGCCCGCAGCATTGCCCTCGCGGCCTTGCCGCTCGGCCGCCGTCAGCTGCCATGGGCAAGGGCCAGAAGTACTTCCCGCCCGCGAAGAGAGGCAAGTTGCGCGCCTTCTTGAAGGGCACTGGCAAGAAGAAGGCTGTCATGAAGAGCACCGCAGCGATGGAGATGAAGAGGGGAGATGCCCCCAAGACTCGCGCCCCGGAGAGCGTGCCATACGTGCGCCACGGAGCCTTGACGACCAAGTCGCGGCGAGACCGCGAACAGTGGGCACGCTGCCTGAAGGACATCGTGAACCGCCCCCTGAGGACTATCATCAACTTGCTCAAGAAGGATGGCGTCCTGCCCGAATGGCACGGCGTGGCTTGTCCGCACTGCCAGAGGTCAACGCTCGGCCCTCTCAAGGACTTCGGGGCGAAGGGGGGCGGGTGGGCGCACATGTGCAAGGGCAGAGACTGCAAGCGCCGCGTACTGCCCCATGCCTTCCACCCTATCTTTCGCGTCGGTACTGGGAAGTCCCATGCTGGGCTTGGTGGCCAGGCTGCGATCTTGTTCTGCGCTGTATCTGGGTGCACGCAGACGACAGTTCGCTACCTGCTGGGAGAAAAAAAAAAAAAAAAAAAAAAAAAAAAAAAAAAAAAAAAAAAAAAAAAAAAAAAAAAAAAAAAAAAAAAAAAAAAAAAAAAAAAAAAAAAAAAAAAAAAAAAAAACACACACACACAACACACACACACACACACACACACACACACACACACACACACACACACACACACACACACACACACACACACACACACACACACACACACACACACACACACACAAGTTGGCGGAATACATATACAAGTCTCTGTACGATGCCAGAGCCAAGTACGCGCGGCAGGAAGAGAAGAAGATCCGCTTCGGCGAGGATGTCGAGTGGCCCGACGTCGAGGCGGACGAGGTCGACGTTGCCAAGGGCGAGGACCCAGACGCCACCTCGCGCACCAAGAAGCCAGTGGCGTGGGAGCAGTGGGGCGGGATTGTCCAGCGCGGAGACCCTAAGTCGCTCGTCCTCTTCAGGCTTCGCCCAGAGAAAACAGTGCGGAGGGCGCCAGGCCCAGGCCCGATCCGCAAGCGCGACTGGGCCCCGCTGGCCAAGAAGTGGCTCAAGCAACGCAAAGCCATGCTCCACACAGACGGCGCCCGCTCCTACAAGCTGCGCGTTGACGGCGTGGTCCACGACTGGGTCGTCCACATGAAGAAGCGCGTGAAGGCCGCTGGTGTTTGTGTTTGGGTGGGTGGGTGGAGGAGGGGAAGGTGGCCGTCCCTCGCCGACGCCGATTGCGGCGGTGCCCTTTTCTGCCGCAGAGTCAATTGGCTCGACCTCTTGACCAGAGGTACGATGTGGGCATTGTCAGAGTCGGCGCAGGCAAAGGACAGTCGGCCCCTTTGCCGCTCCTCGCAGGTGAACGGCAAGTACGCGTGGGTCAAGCCAGCCTTCACGAAGGTCAGGTATCACGACATTGCAGACAATGGATGCTCCAACAAGAAGAAGCGCATCTGGGTGAAGTGCGGGACCCAGATCATTGACCGCGCCTGGGGCGGGTTGAGGCGCCACCTTGGCCCCAACCGCAAGGTGAACTCCCGCGCGCTGGCAAACAAGGTGAGGTCCTTCCAGTGGCGCTACTGGAAGAAGGGCGAGGACCTGTGGGCGCAGACGGGCAATATGCCCACCGCTCTGTTCCAGCAGCAGCACGAGTGAGCGAGCCCATCTGCCGCTGCAGAGGCACTGCATACCTCCGTCTCAAATGCCACCTACCCTGGCCCCGCACTGCTTCCCGCACGGCGAAATGTTGGGCCAGCGCAGCGAGAGTGCCCAAGCGATATGTGTGCGGACGTGCATATTGGTTCTGAGGTTCGAGAAAAACTACGTAGTCTGCCCGCATGGAAAGTCCGCCCGCAAGGGTATGATCAGGAGCAGCCGTCGCCGCCGTCGCGTCGTCGTCGTTGATTCAGCCCCCGCACCCCTGCGGTTACCCCCGCCCCCGCTGTGTCCTGCCGCCGCTATTGATCAGGCTTGCACAGGGTGTCCGAATACATTCGCACGCGCACAAGCCCCTGGTATATCTCTGCTCATGACCAACCTCCCCGCCCTCGGAATGAAGTCCCCGAGGGCGCACTTGGAGGTCGAGGGGGCGGACAGCGAGAAGATCCAGCAGGTATTCGAAAAGGTCCGCGGCCACGGCTCGGCCGCCCCGATGTACCAGACGGCGTTGCACCCCGAGGAATTCCAGGGCGATCCCCCAGCTCTCTACTCTGTAGGGGATATCCCCCTCATGCCGTCTGAAGGTTGCAAGAAGATGAAGCATGCCTTTGCCGTTGTCTTGAACTACCAGGGGGGCATCGACATGGCCGCGGCGCGGGAGGCCATGGCGGTCAACGACTACAATGGTCTGCCAGAGCTATTGCGCCCCAGAACAAACTGGGAAGCCCTTTACACGATGCAGTTGGCACTGGTGCCCGCTGGCGACGGCGACGGGACAGACATCATCAAGTACTTTCTGTTCTCGGGCCCGCAGCCGTTGGTCGACGTCGAGAACCGCCTCCCGCGTGAGAATGAAGCGTTGTACACGCTATCTTGGGGCAAGGGAGCGGACGTCAAGACGCCGTGGAAAGTCTTGGTCTACATGATGGATCGGCTCGGTGGCACGCACTTCCGTTACCACCTACCCCCGCGGGAGAAGGGCGAAAAGGAGAAGAAGAAGAAGTGCCTTCCCCAGGACATGATCGTATCCCAGTACCAGTTCATTAAGGACAACGCCCCGCGCGGCAACTTCGATTGCGAACAGATGATGTGGATCGACTTCCAGCTGAACGACCCGCAGAGCCCCATCCACAGCTGGAAAGAGGGGAAGATTAAGGAGGTTCTCTCGCACATTAAGGACCAGGGCATTCAGGCGAAAAAGATCACGCACCACCCCATCTTCATCTTCGACACAGGGGGCGAGGGCGTCGAGCGCGCGAAGCGCATCGTGCCTACTTTCAAGAGCCACTCCTGCCTCATGGTCGGCGAGCCTGGCGAGGGGAAGACGCCGTACCTGGAGACGCTGGCATTCGCCATGGGCGACTACTACGCAGACAAGCTGGGGGACCGCGGCTTGGCCTCGTTCAGAGAGGGGCCAGACCTGGATTTCTTCAGGGCCGAAGAGGGCACGAAGCACTGCCCGTGCGTCTTTGATGACGGCGACTTGTTCGAGCAGCGCCCGAAGACGTTGAAGGCTTTCTTGGACGTCGGCCAGTTCCAGGCGATGACGAGGGAGCGGCGGGGGGCTGCCAAGTTCGTTCGGGGCCAGGCGCGCTTCGCCGCGGAGAACATGTACGACGAGACGGCTGTCCCCACCATGGACGCGTGGCGCGGTCTGTGCATCTTGTCGCCAGCTGAGGCCAAGCAGAAGCGAAACCAGTACTTCTTCGACATGCTCAAGCGCACGTCCCCCAAGGACATGTTCAAAGCGAACGTCATGGCCCTCTTGAAGCGGTCCTCCGCGGTCGTGAACACCCCCAATGACGTATTCGAGCGCTTGGCGGGTTTGGACTCGGACGTGACGAGGGCCCCGAAGGTTGGCCACTACATTACCAAGGCAGCGGGGGATATTCTCTACGACTACATCCACAACGGCGCGATGCGGGACGCCGAGGAATACAACTCGCTGAGGGACAAGCAGCTCCGCTTCATGAAGGCGCTGCTGGACAAGGGTTCCGTGCCCCTGCCTCTCTCGGTCAAGGAGGAGCAGCCGCCTGACGGCGCCGAGGGCGGCAGTAGTTCGTCGGCGGCCCGCGAGCCCCTCCCGCCCTTGCCCAAGCGCATCTGCTGGGCGAGGTCGTTCGGGAGCATCCCGGAGGTCGAGATCGACCTCTCGAGCTCGCCCGAAGAGGCCCGCGGCGCCGCCGCCGCGCCCAGTAGCCAGGACCTCGCCGCTGCGCTCGCCGATGCAGACAACGGCGATCCGCTCGGCCTGGGCGGCGGAATGAATGCCGATGCGTCGGAATGAGCGGGCGGCCGCTTCGGCGGGGGGCAGCCAGCGGCCAACGCTGCCCCTCGATATTATAAATGCTGATCGATTGTGCACTGGCTGCCCCGACTATGCCAAAGACGAGGGAGTCACAGCAGCAACCACAAACGCTACCTTCCAGAAAACGTTGTCGCCACGTCGTCGTCACCCTCATATTCTTTGTGAACTTGTTCTTCCTTTCCTCACCGTTTGCTGCCCACGTCTCCCGATCGGCTGAGCAAGGTCTGCTGCCCAAAGCTAGACACAGAGGGTCCATAAGGCGTTGGTAAGGACACCTTGTGAAAACACAAGTCCCGTCCATGCTGCGGCCGCTGTCGTGAGGAAGCCTTGTAACACACACACGTACACACACGCACACACACACACACACGCACACACACACACACACACACACACACACACACACATACACACATACACACACACGCACGCACGCACACACACACACGCGCCTGATAGTTTTAATCGTTTTCGTAAGGGAACTCTTATGAAAACGCACGTATTCTTGATATGTTTGAAGTTTTTGACAAGAAAACCATATAAAAACACAGATATTCTTGATATTTTTGATGGTTTTCATAAGGAAACCATGTGAAAACACAGATATCCCTGGTATTGATAATGGTTTTCGTTAGGAAACCCTGTGAAAACACAGATATTCCTGATATTTTGTGGTTTTCTGGAGACGGGCGCCCCTCTTCCTCTTGCGCCACCAGCCTTTGCAGCGCGCCCGTATCAAGAAAACCACAAAATATCAGGGATATCTGTTTTTTTCACAGGGCTTCCTAACGAAAACCACCAAAACTATCAGGAATATCTGTGTTTTCACATGGTTTCCTTATGAAAACCATCAAAAATATCAAGAATATCTGTGTTTTCACAAGGTTTTTGTGCGACAACCTTTCAAAATATTAGGAATAGTTGTGTTTTCACAGGTGTTCCTGCCTGGCGCATTGTCCCTGAGGGGCGTGGACCTGGGGAGGGAGCAGGGGGAAGGAGCGCCCTTTTCCAGAAAACCAACAAATATCAGGAATATCTGTGTTTTCACCGGGTTTCCTAACGAAAACCATCAAAAATATCAGGAATATCTGTGTGTTCATATGGCTTCCTTGCCAAAGCATTCAAACATATCAGGAATATCTGTGTTTTCATATGGTTTCCTCAGAGAGCAGCCCCTTTTGTAAGGCTTCTCATAAGGAGGAGGAGGAGGAGGAGCAGCAGGAGGAGGATGAGAGGAGGAGGAGAAAGAAAAGAGAGGAAACAGAGGAAGAAGCAGAGAAGCAGGAGGAGGGAAAGGAGGAAGAGGAGGAGGAGGAGGAGGAGCAGCAGCAGGAGCAAACGATCAATGATGGATTTGTGGTCGTGGGTGGTGGGGTGCGCTGGTGTATGTATTCCTCTCCCTCTCTCTCTCGTTCGCTCTCTCTTGTTCTCTCTCTCTATGTTTATACATTGCATATCACTAAATATAAGTAGATGGTTATCCGTGTCTCTCTCTCTCTCTCTCCCCCCCCTCCTTCTCTGTCTCTCTATCTCTATGTCTCCCTTGCTCTCTCCCTTGTTATGTTTATATCGTTGTCTGTATTCCTTGTTATATCTCGTTATCCCTTTTACAGTAGTAGAAATAGCTGTGTCTGTGTATAAATATAGTTACATGTACGTATGTCATGAATGTATGCAAATGTCTGTTTATACATCTATGTGTTTGTTGGCCAGCATGGACCCCAAACAGTGGGCTGGAAAATACGTGATATAAGCTATGTGGTGCAATCGCCTTCTAAGCAGTATCTGTGGTGTGAGCTTTGATGCAATAGATTTGGTGGAAGCTATGTGGTGCAATCGATGTGGGGCAGCGTGCGTGGTGTAAACTATGTGGTACAGCAAACACATTTATATACATGTATAACTATATCCAGTGGGAGAGACATTGTGCAATATTGGTGGTGCAATATACGTGATACAACATGTGGGATGTAAGCTATGTGGCGCAATAGTTGTCAAGCGAATACTACACGTTGGTACTATAGACATGGTGCTTTGTATGTGGTGCAAAAGATGCAGTGCAAGTTATGTGGTGCAATATATGTGTGTCGCAAAGCAGTTCAAGCAATCATTAGCAATGCATATCAACGCAACGCAATGCAAAGCAACGCAACGCAATGCAATGCCAAGCAACACAAAGCAATGCAAGAAGCCATGCAATGTAATGCGATGCAAACAAATCCAAAGCAATGCAATGCAAAGCAATGCAGTTCAATCAAAAGTGTACCCAAAATGGTGCGGCGACGAACGACGGCGACGCCCCGCGAAGGGCAGCCACAGGCCGGCCAGACTGGCGCACAGTCACGGTTGCGAGCCTCGCACAGTGGGCGGCAGCGACGGGCGGCTACAAGGCGGCGATACGGACAACCAGGCCCAGTTCTTTATAAGACAAGTAAGAAGCCCTAAGTGCAAGCAGTGCTTGGGCACATACACATACATCAACCCTCATGTTCTTTATCCGTCCTCCCCATTCTCCTCACTCATCCTCCCTCCTCCTCATCCTCCTCACCCTCCTCCTCCTCCTCGTCCTCCTCTTCCTCCTTCTCCCCATCGACCCTACCATCATCCCTCCTCCTCCTCCGCCTCCTCCTCCTCCTCCTAATCATCATCATCATCATCAGCATCGGCATCAGCATCATCATCATTATCATCATCATCATTATCATCATCATTATCAGCATCACCACCATCATCATCTGCAGCATCAGCATCATCAGCATCAACAGCAGCAGCATCATCATCATCCCCCACCTTCATCCTCCATCATCCTTCGTCCCTGCCCCTCGCCCCCCGTCCCTCCTCCCTCCCCCTCCGCATCCTGCAGGATGACGTGCACCTTGTGCACGACTTCGCCCTCAAGCTGAGGCGGTTGCTGGAGGGCGAGGCGCTGTCAGCCACCATCCTCCCACCCTGTCCTCCTCACGCCTTCTCGGTCCCCTCGCCATCCCCCCCCCCCTCCTCGCGGTCAGGAGCTCCCGTTTCGAGGTTCGAGACTTTCGCGTTCGGGGTTCGAGGTCTTCGGGCGTTTTCCGTTGCTCTCGGATTTGCGGTGGGCGTTGCGCGGTGGGCGTTCCGCGGTTTTCCGGCACCCGGATGCGCTCCGTCAGTTGCACCTCGCCGGGGGCGGTCCGAGTGCGGTCGGGAATCGTGGCTCGACATGTCGCGCCACAAGTTCAGACCCGTCACGCCTCGACACGACACTCTGGCCGCAGCGACACGCGGAGCAGCAGCTCCTGACCTTGCTCGTTAACTGGCTTTCCGCAGATGGCCCAAGTTTGGGCGCGCCTCGCCCTTGGCGGAAGCCAGCAGAAGGGAAGGGGGCGGCGGGCCCTGGGGCGGACCTAAAACGGAGGGCGTTGGAAGTGAGAGTGAGACGTCGACCTTATGGGGTTCCAGGTTCCTCAACCCGCCAGGTCCTTAATCC
Organism: Prorocentrum cordatum; assembly: GCA_963575745.1. Classification (NCBI taxonomy): domain Eukaryota; class Dinophyceae; order Prorocentrales; family Prorocentraceae; genus Prorocentrum; species Prorocentrum cordatum. The sequence continues at coordinate 87,335 of CAUYUJ010018473.1, forward strand.
TTAACATCGCCGTCCTAATAATCATCATCATCATCATCATCATCATCATCATCATCATCATCATCATCATCATCATCATTATCATTATCATTATCATCATCATCATCATCATCATCATCATCATCATCATCATCATCATCATCATCATCGTCATCGTCATCGTCATCGTCATCGTCATCGTCATCGTCATCACCATCATCATCACCATCACAATCACCATCATCCTCATCATCATCATCATCAGCAGCAGCATCAGTATCAGCATCAGCATCAGCAGCATCTGCATCACCAGCATCAACATCTTTATATTCATACTCATCAACATCGTCGACATCATCATCAGCATCATCATCACCGTCAACATCATCATCGTCATCAGTGTCATCATCATAATTATCATCATCTGTATCATCAGCATCATCATCAGCAGCAGCACCCTCATCCGTATCACAATCATCAACATCGATATTATATTCATCATCCTCATCACCATCAACATCATCACCATGTTTCTGGGACGGCGGCGCGCGGCACAGCCGAGGCGGGGATGCTGCTAAAGAGGCCCAGGCGGCGGGACTGATCGGCCAGCGGTAAACCATCAGCGGCGTCTCCAGATTGGAGCGGCCACGGGTTCTCGAAGAAGAAACAAACTGCACAAATAAAGAAAAACGTTCGGAGGTCCTCGCAGGTTTCTCGGATCGGCGCTGGGCACCCCCTGGCGGCGCCTCCAGCGCCGCCAGCACCGATCCAAGAAATCCGCGCAGACCTCTGAAAGTTTATGTGTTTGCAGTAATGATTAGGCTAGGCCTCATGTGCTCCACGCGCTCATTCGGGCACTGATATAGCAGCGGTAGCATCGAGGAGGGCCACTACCTTGTAGTCACTGAGATGGGCTTCGGCGTCGTGGGGATGATCCTTTTGTGGCTCGACACATCCACCACCATCGCAGAAGCTTCCCACACAGACCCCATGTATGGCTTCATTGACGCCTTCGCGACGAAAGGGTTCCAGATCGATCTCGTGAACTCGAAGCTTGCGCCAAAAGCCTGGCACGCGGAGTGGTACAGGATGCTCACCGCGACCATCGACTTCGAGTTCGGCCCCAGGCTTTCCAAACGCTCGTTCGAGCACTGGTCTGTGAGTGTGGACATTGGGTTTCCGTGTGGGCTTCGAGAAAGGCTTCGACGTCGGGGAGATGACCACCTCCTCGATCAGCACCTTTCGCGCCATCGCAGAGGCATTCCTCACCTCAGCTCCCAAGCTCTACCGCACGTGCTCGATGTGCGTGTCGCGGCACGTGAACAAACGCAAGGACGAGAGCGAGCTTCCAGAGTCGCTCTGGGCATGGTACGCTCTCGGATCAGTTCCTGCTCCGCGGCAGCTGCTGAAGCGCACGCTCTCGCACGCACAGACGGTTCTGCCCAGCCCCCTTCCTCTCGCGGGTTGCGGGGCCGGTGTTCGCCCGGCCAGGCGACCTATAGCTGTAGGCTCGGCCGCACGCGTGCCCTCGGACCCCCGGCGCGGGTCGAGAGCGCCATGTCCGTCGGAGGGCAGCCGCGGCACGGCCGAGTACGCTCGCGCCGCCAGGGCGCGCCTGTCGGCGCCGCCCCCCGTGCGATGCAAGGCCCTGGCATTGGAGCAGCTCTGGGATTAAGTCGGGCATGTCCCTCTACAGGAGGAACACTCCAAAATTATGAAAAAATAGTCCGGGGACGATGTTTCTGATATTTGGGGCACTTTTTGTACATATGTCTAAGAACTTATCAGTTTTCGCCCTAGATCCGCCTCTAGGGAGACATGCCCGACCTAACCCTGGCATTGGAGCAGCTTTGGGGGCCACGCGCACGTGCGCGCACCGCCGCGCCCCACGCGCGCAGGCGTTGGGCGAGCGGCCGCTCGCGCACGCCCGCGAGCGCCGGGTGCACTGTGCAAGCAGCGCTCCCAAGGCGCACTGTCGTGGAGCACGCACCTGCTGGAGAGCCCTGCCTCTGAGAGCCACGGGCGGCGGCATGATGTGCAGCCGTCTGAGGCACAGTCACTCCCCGTCTCGGCGGCGCGCCGAGGGGTGGCAAGTGAGACGGGGCGCGCCGTCTCGGAAGGCGGCGGGGCTTCGCAGAAGCCCTCCAGCCTTCTGAGGAAGCCCGGTGTGGCTTCGGAGAGGGCTCGTAGATCTTCGAAGGTCTAGGGAGGCCGGAAGGCGCTTGAGCTCTCTGAGAAGGCTCACTCCCCATGACTTTGCCCCAGTCAAATCACTCGTTCTCCCTACCTCCCTGCCTCTCCTGCTCGTTCGTCCTACCCGACTGGTCCCCCCCATATCCCAGCCCCTCTCCTCCCTCCAGTCTGCCAGTGTTCGCTTCCCTTCATTACATCCTCATTTTTCTCCTCGCCCATTTCCCTCCTGTCCCCCTGTTTGCCCGACCCATCCTTCTGCCTCCTCTCCGCCCCTCCTGGTCCCGACCCTCCTTCGCCCCTTCTTCCTACCCTCCCCCTGCTCCCATCCCTCATCCCCCCCTCCTCTCTGCCCTTTTCCGTCCCCCCCTCCATCCTGCTCCCCCCCTCCCTCCTGAGCCGCGCGCTCCTCCTCCTCCTCCTCCTCCTCCTCCTCCTCCTCCTCCTCCTCATCATCATCATCATCATCATCATCATCATCATCATCATCATCATCATCCTTGTCGTCGTCATCATCAGCAGCATCAGCATCATCACCATCATCAGTATAATAATCCTCATAATCCTCATAATCCTCATGATGATCATCATCATCATCATCATCATCATCATCATCATCATCCTCATTGTCAACATCATCATCATCATCATCATCACTATCAATATCAGTATCAGCATCATCCTCATCATCATCATCAGCAGCATCATCATCAGTTGCATCCGCAGAATCATCAGCAGCAATATCATCAGCGTCATCATCATCAGCAGCAGCATCATGATCAGCAGCATATCAGCATCATCATCTCTCCTCTCCTCCTCCTCCTCCTCCTCCTCCTCCTCCTCCTCCTCTTCCTCCTCCTTCTCCGCCTCCCCCTCCTCCGCATCCCCCTTCTCCTCCTCCTCCTTCTCCTCCTCCTCCTCCATTCCTTCTCCTTATAGAGAACTTCTCCCTATCGCACCCCGAGGCCAGCTTTTTGGGGCGGGCTGGGCGTTTCGCCTGAGACTTCTTCACCGCTTACGAATCTGAAGATTACAACTTGGCAACAGCTTCACAGATGGAGGGCGGGTCGTTTTCAAAATTCGGCTCTCGCTTTAGCGCGGCACACATTCGTTTTAGAAATTTGCAACAGCTTCACGGATTGAGGGCGGGTGGCTTTCAAAATGTGGTTCTCGCCTTAGCGGGGCACACATTCTTTACAAATGTACAAGAGTTTCACGGATTGAGGGCGGCTCTTTTCTCAAAATGTGGTTCTCATCTTAGCACGGCGCATATTCGTTTTAAGCATTTGCAAGAGTTTCACGGATTGAGGGTGGGTGGTTTTCAAAGTGTGGTTGTCGTTTCAGCGCAGCGTACACCCGTTCAAAAGATGCGCAAGAGTTTCACATTTTGAGGCGGTTCTTTTTTCAAGATGTGGTTCTCGGCTCAGCGGGGGGGGGCACATTCGTTTTTACCAAAATTACAAGAGCCTCACGGACTGAGGGCGGTTCCTTTTCAACATGTGGCTCGCCCCTTAGCAGGGCGCGCATGCGTTGCAGAAACTGGCGAGAGTTTCATGGATTCCCATCATCGACGTGCCAGGCATGGTGTTTCGAAAGGGTTCAGGATTATGCGGGTGCAACAGTTATGTTGGTTCGTCGCGTTGAAGTCCCAGGAATGGTGTTATGGTGCGCTTCAAGATTGTCAAGACGCAACAGTCAGGTTGATCCGCGGCGTTGGAATCCCGAGAACAATGCTCGGGTATGCTTCATGGTCTTCAAACGGTTGCCCTCTAAAGAAGCAGTTCCTTCAATGGGAATGAACCGATGTAGGGGCCAATGAAAAGGGAATTTGGAGGGAGGGTGTATTCCAACATCGTTGATGGCCCTTGGGTTTACATTGGTCCCTCATCCTCCTCCGCCTGCGCCACCGCCTCCTCCTCCTCCTCCTCCTCATCCCTCCCTCCCTCCCTCCCTCCTCCTCCTCCTTCTCCTCCTCCCTCCGTCCCTCCCTCCTCCTCCTCCCTTCCGCCTCTCCTTCCTCCTCCTCCTCCGCCTCCTCCTTCTCCTTCTCATCCTCCTCCGCCCCCTGCTCCTCCTGCTCCTCTTCCTCCTCTTCCTCCTCCTCCTCATCCTCCTCCTCCCTCTCCTACTTCGCCTCCTCCTCCTCCTCCTCCTCCTCGTCTTCCTCCTCCGCCTCCTCTTCCTCCTCCTGATCCTCATCATCGACTTAGTGTTGGTATTATTCCTCCTCCTCCTCCTCCTCCTCCTCCTCCTCCTCTTCCTCATTCTCCTCCTCCTCGTCTTCCTTCTCCTTCGCATCCCCATCCGCCTTCTCATCCTGCTCCTCTGGCACTCTGCGAGGGCCCCCGTTCATTTGCCAACAAAACCTTCCAGAAGCCACCGATGGCACCCGATCCACCTCCCAGCACGGAACGGCACCGAAGGAAATGTTTCCCGCGATTGTGTTATTCTTCCCCCCGTTCGTCTTCCTTTCTCTTCCCCCTCCTCCTCCACAATTACACATCCCGAAGATGATCGGCCCTCTCCGCGTTTTGTTCCCAACTTTTCCTGTGGTGCTGGGTCCCGTTGTGTAAAGACAGCGCCCCGCGTCACCTTATTCTCATCCTCCTTCCGTCTCCTCCTCCAATCCTTGCAGCCTTGCTTCCACCCTCTGCATGTCTCTGTTTCGGCGCACCCCATCACACGCTTCATGGCCCCACTGGGAGCTCCACCGAAGGCCCCAGCGGCAGTGTCCGCATGGCGCACCCGCACTGAATTCATGACACCCCTCACACGTTTCGTGGCCCCACACGGAGCTGGCCCGGGAGCTAAAGCCCCAGCGGCAGCGTCCGCATGGTAAAACCGCACCCAATTCGGCACAGCCCTCACTCGCTGCTTGACCCCATAAGGATTTCCACCGAATTTCCCAGCGGCACCATCCGCATGGCGCACCCGCACCCACGTCGGCAGACCCCCTCACACGTTTCGCGGCCGCATAGGGAGCTCCACTGAATACCTCAGCGGCAGCGTCCGCATGGCGAACCCGCACCCACGTCGGCACACCCCTGACACATTTCGTGGCCCCGTAGGGACCTCCCACGAAGGGCCCAGCGGCAGCGTCCGCATGGCGCACCCGCACCCACGTCGGCAGACCCCCTCACACGTTTCGCGGCCGCATAGGGAGCTCCACTGAATACCTCAGCGGCAGCGTCCGCATGGCGAACCCGCACCCACGTCGGCACACCCCTGACACATTTCGTGGCCCCGTAGGGACCTCCCACGAAGGGCCCAGCGAAAGCTGCCGCATGGCGTACCCGCACCCATTTCGGCACACTTCTCACACAGCACGTGGTCCCACAGGAAGTTCCACCGAAAGCCCCAGCGGCAGCGTCCGCATGGCGCACCCGCACCCACGCCAGCACACCCCTCACACGCTACTTGGACGCCTAGGGAGCTCCACCGAAGGCACCTGCGGCAGCGTCCGCATGGCGTAGACGCACCCGATTTGGCACACCCCTCACACGCTTCGTGGCCCCATAGGGAACCCACTCAAGGCCCCAGCGGCAGCGTCCGCATGGCGTACCCGCACCCGTTTCGGCACACACCCCATCACACGCCTCGTGGCCCCACAGGGAGCCCCACTCAAGGCCGCAGCGGCAGCGTCCGCATGGCGTACCCGCACCCGATTCGGCACACTTCTCACATCCCGTGGCCTCACAGGGAGCTCAACCAAAGGCCGCAGCGGCAGCGTCCGCATGGCGTAGACGCACCCGATTCGGCGCACCTCTCACACGCCTCGTGGCCCCACAGGGAGCTCCACCGAAGGCCCCAGCGGCAGCGTCCGCATGACGCACCCGTACCCGATTCGGCACACCTCTCACGTTTCGTGTCCAAAAAGGGAGCTCCTCTTAAGGCTCCTGCAGCAGCGTCCGCATGGCGTAGACGCACCCGATTCGGCGCACCTCTCACACGCTTCGTGGCCCCAGAGGGAGCTTCACCGAAGGCCGCAGCGGACGAGAGCCTTCAACCTGCACGCTGTTTTTGCAGCTGCAAATGGTTGGGTCCTTCGCCGGGGTGATGTATTACACGCCAGATGTAAAAGCTTCGTTGTCCGACCATCCTTTGGTGTTGGGTCTTCGCTTTGAGGAGACAGTGCCCCGCGTCTTCCTCCTCCCCAATATCCTCCCTCCTCCCATACTTGCCCCTGCCCTCCGCATGTCACTCCGGCTAACCCCTCACACATTCCGTAGCCCCGAAGGGAGCTCCACCAAAGGCCCCAGCGGCAGCGTCCGCATGGTGCACCCGTACCCAATCCGGCATACTTCATGTTTCGTGGCCCCATAGGGAGCTCCCCCGAAGGCCTCTTCAGCAGCGTCCGCATGGCGTACCCGCACCCGACTCGGCACATCCTTCACACGTTCCGTGGCCGCACAGGGAATCCCCCCGAAGGCCTCTTCGGCAGCCTCCGCATGGCGTACCCGCACCCGATTCGGCACACCCCTCACACGCTTCGTGGCCCCATGCCCCATGCGGAGCTAAGGCCCCATTGGCACAGTCCAAAGGCCCCAGTGGCACAGTCCGCATGGCGTACCCGCACCCACTTTTTGGCCCCTCACACGTTCCGTGGCTCCCTACAGTCAGTGGACTAATTTGTTAGTGAGCATGTGCCGTAGGCGGCAGGGACGCTCGCGCTCACTTGGCAAAAGCGTATGGCTCCCACGCCATGTGCGGCTGGAAACGCTCGCGCTGGGTGAAAATGCATGGCTGGAACCCACGCCGTGCGCGGCTGGAACGCTCGCGCTCCGTAAAAATGCATGGCTGGAACCCGCGCCGTGTGCATCTGGAACGCTCCCGCTTTGTAAAAACGCATGGCTGGAACCCACGCTGTGGGCGGCTGGAACGCTCTCGCCGAGCTGGAACCCACACCGGGGGCCGCTAGAACCCTCGCGCTGGGTAGAAATCAAGTGCTGGAACCAACACCGTGGGCGACTGGAACAGTTCCTTCCGCAAAAATTGAGAGCGGGAACCACCCCTTCGCGTCGGCATAGTTGGCTGGAACACTTTCCGCCGTAAAGATTGAGGGTTGGAACCTCACCCGGCTCAGAGCTCTAAAGGTACAGATAAGTCGGGTGAGGGGGGGACGGGCCAGGGGCGGGGGTCTTAGCATTGTATCCACACCTTGCTCCCAAACTGGGTCAGTCAGTCGGTCCGTCAATCGTCGTCTCGGTCGTTCGGTCGATCGGTCGTCTAGGTCGGTCGGTCGGTGTTCGATCCCGTCGTCGGTCGTCGGTCGGTCGGTCGGTCGTCGTGGGTCGTCGTCGTGGGTCGTCGTCGTCTCGGTCCGTTGTTCGTTGTCTCGGTCGGTCGGTCGGTCCGGTCGTCGGTCGTCGGTCGGTTGGTCGTCGTCTTCGGTCATCGGTCGTCGTCGTCCAGGTCGTCGGTCGTCGGTCCACAGCCAGAACCCGCCCACGCCGTGGAGTGCTCTGATAGCGCGAGGCTGGGGCTACGGATGCAATGA
>CAUYUJ010018473.1:100000-127453 GCA_963575745.1 Prorocentrum cordatum
CACCGCACCCCTCCCCCCACCCACGCTCTTTTTGTTTTTTTGTTTTTCTCTCTCTGTCTCTCTCTCTCTCTCTCGCTCTCTCTCTCCCTCGCACACGCGCACCCCACTATCCCCGCACGCTCCCTCCCGCACGCGCCCTTGGTTGATGCAGGATCGGCGTGCCCCGCGGCCAACTGGTGCGTCACAGAAGGCTCTGCCCTCAAGGATAGGAGGAGCTGGCATCTCTTCCCCAGCGGAAAGCCCGCGGAAGGCGGCAGCAAAAAAAAAAAAACGAGGCCGCCTCTGCGGGCGGAAGGCCGGCGGAACCCAAGGATTGCCCCCCCCACACAGAGACGACAGGTGTGCGTGTGTGTATGTGTGTGTTGGTGAAGAGTGTCTGGAACCCGCCCCTCCTCCTCCTCCTCCTCCTCCTCCTCCTCCTCCTCCTCCTCCTCCTCCTCCTCCTCCTCCTCCTCCTCCTCCTCCTCAGGAGTGTCTGGAACCCGCCGAATGAGGCGGCACCGGCTGCATGTGTCGGGGGGCACTTCCCCCCGATCCGCGGATCTGGCGCCCACGCGCCAGATCCACCGCTCCGCAAGCCATGTGTCAGGAGGGGGAGAAACACACACACACACACACACATGGACACAATGAACCGTCGATCCCCAGGAAAAGATATGGGAAAATAGGGGAAGTGGGGGGGGAGGACGAAAACCCAGAAAAAATCTGACAAGCTGGGGGATCCTGGGATTTTTGTGTCTATTGATCTGTGTGTGTGTCCCTGGCACCGGGCCGCAGCACGCCAGCGGAGAGGCCCTGACGGTCTGAGTTCGCCCCCCCCTCGCCCGCTCCTCCCCCCCGCGGCCGCCCGTGCCGCTCCGGCGCGCCGGGCGCTGCGCAGCGCCCCCGGGCCGCTCGACGGACCTCCCTCCTCTCCTCCTCCTCCTCCTTCTCCTCCTCCTGCTCCTCCTCCTCCTCCTCCTCCTCCTCCTCCTCCTCCTCCTCCTCCTCCGCTCCTCCTCCTCCTCCTCCTCCTCCTCCTCCTCCTCCTCCCTCCCTCCCTCCCTCCCTCCCTCCCTCCCTCCCTCCCTCTTCTCCCCGCCCTCCCGCCTCTGCCCCTCTTTGTTCTCCCCCCCTCCCCCCTCCCTTTCTGCCCATTCTCCGCCCTGCCCCTGTCCAGGGGCAGGGGGCAGAAACCTGGCAAGCGGGCGCCCTTGGGGTCGGCCCCCGCTCGAGGGGTGCGGGCCGGCGGATTCCTACGTCCGCGAGGACGAGCGGGGCGACGTGGCGCGGCCGCAGCGGGCGGCCCCGAAACGTCCAGGCGGCAAGGCGAGCGGGGCTCGGCGGAGGAGAGGACCGGATCGACCCAGCGGTTTTCCGCCGTCGGGGGCGACTGTCCCAGGGCGGCTGGACAGCTTATACTCCTCTCCTTTTCTCTCCTCTCCTCTCCTTTCTCCTTTCTCCTTTCTCTCCCCTCTCCTCTCCTCTCCTCTCTTCTCCTCTCCTCTCCTCTCTCCTCTCCTCCTCTCCTCTCTCTCCTCTTCTCTCTCTCCTCTCTCCTCTCCTCTCTCTCCTCTCTCCTCTCTCCTCTCCTCTCCTCTCCTCTCCTCTCTCCTCTCCTCTCCTCTCCTCTCCTCTCTCTCCTCTCCTCTCTCCTCCTCCTCTTCCTCCTCCTCGTCCTCCTCCTCCTCCCCCTCCCTGCTCCTCCTCCTCCTCCCTCCTCTCCTCCTACTCCTCCTCCTCCTCCTCCTCCTCTCGCTCCTCCTCCGCCGCCGTCCCGCCCGGACCCGCAGCACGGCCTCCAGGTCGGCCGGGGGCCCAGGGGGGGTCGGCGGGGGTGGCCCCCCCTCCTCTCTCCTTCCTCCCGCCGCCGCCCCGCCCGGACCCGCAGCACGGCCTCCAGGCCGCCGGGGACCCGGGGGTCGGCGGGGGTGGGGGCCCTCCTTCCCCCCCCCCCTCTGCCCTCCTCATCCTCCTCCTCCTCTCCTCCCCCTCTTTCCCCCCCTCCCCCCGGTAACCCTGACGCTATCTTGGTTCAGGGCTCGGACGCGCCGGCCGCCCGAGTGCCGCACCTCCCCCCCCTCTACCGTCCGCCCCCTCCCCCCCCCCCCCTTCCCTCCCCCCCCTCCACTTCCCGCCCGCCCTGCGCTGCCGGACGAGGATGGCCGCCGCGCCTCCTCGCACTCTTCCTTCGCCCCCCCCCCCGCCCTCTCGCCCCCCCCCTTCGCCCCTCGCCCCCAACGTCGCCCCTGGCCTTTGGGTCGTTGCCCGGCTCTCTGGCGGCCGTTCCGGACGACCTGGGCACTTCCGGAACGCCCTCGGCGAGGTGCGGCCCCCTGCCGGCCGGAGGCTGGGGCGGTCGGCGGGGCGGGGGCCTCCCCCGACGCGTCCGCCTTCCGCCTCCACCCTCCTCTCCTCCTTCCCTCCTCCGGCCGCCGCCGGGGCCCATGGGGAAACATCGGGGCCGCACGGTGGAGCAATGGGTGGAGGACGGACAGTTAAAGACGGACTCACGCGACCAGCGGGCCTACCGGGCGCTCCTCGACGCTACGGGTCGGACGCCCCTGAACGAGCCGCGCAAGTGCGGGCTTGCCCTCCTCGGCCTTTTATGCGCCCGCACTGACGACGGCGGCGCGACAGGCAGCGCACACAGGGGACTTCAGGAAAATGACCGCCCAGTACCTCGGTGCCTACATGGCTCTCCGTGCCGAGAAGGACGCGCCGCTGGCACTGTCGGAGTCGGCCGCAGAGCGCGTCAGGAAGTTTGGCGCGACCACGACGCCGGTCACTACAGCGAACGCGTCGTTTGACGAGTGCACAGAACACCTGCGGCTGCACCCTGTGCGGAAACAGGCCGAACGGACCCCTTTTTCAAGAAGCTGACCCGTTTGGTGGAGGGGGCCCGAGCGAGCTACCCGGAGGGGGTGCTCCCAGTGCCGGCGGCGGCCGCCAGGGCGGACCGACGCGCACTGAACGCCAAACTGTTGTTGATCCTAGCCGTGCGCTCAGACACCCTCGTCGACCTCATCCTGGAGCAGGAGGTCGATGTGAGCGGCCCGGCCTGTCTGCCGCAGCTGTACGACCACTTGCTGAAACGCAACGCCTCTGTGTTCCCTGGGCTCCGGGAGGGCAAGCCTCGGCAGACCCACACGTCCGAGCAGAATATTTGGTCGCTGGGCCTTCTAGTGGACCACGTGCTTTACCCGTACTGGAAGAAGCCGACGCACTTCGACCCCGTCCTCGAGCACCTCGAGGCGCTCAACGAGTACACCTTCTTCAAGAAGGGACTCGTGCACACGCACACTTTCGAGTACCTGGCGCTGCTGCTACTCAGCGAGGCGGGCGCCGCAAAGGCCCTGGAGGGCGAGCCCGGCGGCGGCCAGAAGAACGGCGACGCGTTCCTGGCGGTGGCTAGCGCGGCGTCGCAGCGCCCCGTGGTGGAGCGGAAGGAGGGGGGGTGGAAGGAGGTCTTGGCGGAAGTCGAGGGCTTCTTGGGGGTCTACCGAGTTCTCGCAGCGTGGGACTGCCAGGCTAACGCGTGCAAGGCGGTGCAGACGTGGCAGACCTTGTTCACGGGGTCACTGATGGGCAAGCCCCGCGCGCCGGACTCGGCGCCGCACGGCAAGAAGCGGCGTCTCACGCCGGCCCCGGCGCTACGCGAGGGACGCGACGCGGGCGCGGGAGGCGCCCCCAGCACAACCTTCCAAACCCGTTCCTTCTCCCCCCCCTCCCCCGTGGAGGTTTTAAACGAGTCCCCTGGAACCAGCACTTGCAACGTGATCGCTGCATTAATTATGCTCGTGCCTGATATCGACGTTGCATGATTGACCGTTGAGATGGAGTGAGGTGCGCGCACAGATGATGATGATGATGATGATGATGATGATGATGATGATGATGATGATGATGATGATGATGATGATGATTGTGATGCGTTTACGCCTGGCTCAGTTCCAGTTCAAGCAAATGCTCGCGAGCAGCCCGGGCCATCCACGAAGGGATGCAGTCCCGGATTCTCTTGAGTAGTGGGGTATGTTTTACCAGGCCGTAGGCTTGGTCGGCGAATTCCCTGCGCCCGAAGATGTTCAGAGGATGAGGAGGAGGAGGAGGGAATGCGAGGGAGTTGTTAGGATAATGTTGATGTTGATGTTGATATCGATGGCCACGTTGATGTCGATGATGATATCGACGAGGAGGCTGACGAGAAGAATCGTCATGATGAGGATGACGATGGTGTTGATGATAGTTTACGGGTCAATCCCTCTCCCCCTGTCCGTTCTTAGCCGTGCCGGCTCCGGGTTACCAACCTCAATTTGTTGTTATTTCATTGTTTTGTTGGCCATGCGCTGCCCCCATGCCAGCAAGTTCGAAAAAGGCTCGGAAGATGAAGCAGGACAATTGCCGAGATCGTAAACGTGCCGCTTCGATCCAGAATTGGCTCAAGAAGCCCTGGGTGAGGGAACATATTCGGCGAGGATTGGATTTGGCCTTGAAGCAGACCCGCAACACCGTCGGAGCCCTGAGGAAGCGGCAGGCGGAGCTCCAGAAGGAGGTTGCGGCCAAGAAAAAAGAAAACTTCAACTTGCGCCGTGATGTGTTCGTGCAGACGGCTGCTGGGATACCAAACGCACACAAACACACGCCCTCTCCTTACGAGACACGCACAGAGCAACGCAGAGCAAGCCTCCACGGGCAACAATGGAGATCACAGCACCGAAACACGCCAACAAAACAAGGAAACGGCACCACCGCAATGACCCCACGCAGTAAACAACCGCTGCGCAACGACCAACACCGAAACTCTCTGCTCCCCCATAGCGCGCGGCCGAGAACGCCAGCAAGGCTTTCGACCGGGTGAAAAGCAAGAACGAGAAGCTGAACAGCTTGCTGGGCGAGGCTTGCGACGAGCGCGACGCCGCGAAGCGGGAGGCACGCACCGCTCGAGCAGAGGGGAAACGGGACGGTGAGGCGGCCGCTTGGAACGAGGCGAACAAGGAGCGCTGCGCCTTGCAGACTGCCCTCCAGAAGGCCAAGGCTTTTTGCGGGCGAAGCAACAACTCACCGCCCCCACCCCGGCTCTTCCTTCTGGCAACAGAACAGAAACTCGAGCTTGGTTGGGCGAGCGCCCGGGGGCGGTCTCCGTCCTCCCTGCGCACCCCCGCCCGTCAGGAGAAGAACCGCTGCTTCTCCCTGGAGAGGGCCAGGTTCCTGACGAACGCCTCCAGGGCGCAGCGGGAAGCCTATCACGAGCTCGCCAAGAGGCCAAAAGGCAGCGGGGCGAGCGTCCGGGACGGGTGCTTCGGCGCTCAGTAGCCCGCTGCCGCGGCCAACGATGAATTCGGCCACCGGCTTTGCATGTGCAAGCTCAATAAAATGGTCGCAGAGCGGGGTTGCGATGACGCAACTAATGTGTCACGTCGAGAGGGGCATCCTGTTTTGGATGCCCCTCTGGAGCACAAACGACGGGGGGGGGCCACAGGACACCACAACACACCACAGGCCACCACACGACACCACAGGACACCACAGAGCACGACAGGCCACCACAGGACACTGCTGTAAACCACAGGACACCGCAGGAGACCACAGGACACCGCAGCACACCGCAGGAAACAAAGGGACACCACAGAATACCACAGGATACGCTTTGCATGCGCAAGCTCAATAAAATGATCGCAGAGCGGGGTTGCGATGGCGCAACTAATGTGTCACGTCGAGAGGGGCATCCTGTTTTGGATGCCCCTCTGGAGCACAAACGACGGGGGGGGGCCACAGGACACCACAACACACCACAGGCAACCACAGGACACCACAGGCCACCACAGAGCACGACTCGCAACCAGCCCCTGGGACATCACCGCGAACACCACCAAGTCAACAGCTAACACCAGTATCATCACGATGACCTCCACTAGTAGCTGGGCACGCAGCATCGCACCAACACCGTCGCCATCACCACCAGCAACATCAATCCCGCCCACCACCTCAGCACTCTTTATCGTCATCGTCATCACCGCCATTTGGATCACCACCACTGGCAACAACCCAATTTGGCAGCATGACAAGTGGACCATCACAGCGACCACCATCAATACCATGCGCACATCATTACCACCTGGCCACGAAGTCGACAACGCTGACATAACCGTTTAGCATATGTAGTCATCATCGCGATTACACCACCATCACTGCCACCTGGTCCGCCACCGCCACCATTTGCCAAGACACCCATCATCTGCACTGCAACCCGTCTCTGGGCCATCACCGCCAACGCCATCTGGCCAAACACTTCCGCCACCATCATCATCACGACTACCTGCAGTAGTAGCCAGGCAGACAAAACTGCAACATCGCCACTGTCACCATCGCAAGCATTACCACCCCACCCACCCCGATGATATTTTTGTCATCGTCATCACAACCACCGGGACAATAATCACTACCACCGGCCTCAACTCCACTGGAAGCACCGCTTCCAACACCTCGGCCGTCACCATCGCCACCATACCTGGCCCAATACCCTCACCATCATAATACTCGCGTTTATGACAATCACGTCTACGACCTGGGCTACCAACACGTCAAACCCGCTGTGACGTTACAATCAATATCATGTGTGCCAGCATTACTACCGTCACCGTAGTGATTGCGGTACGAGTTGAGATGATAATGGAAATATTGATGAATGCGGCACGTGTCGTGCCTTCTCGTCTGCTACACTTCTCCGGTTCCTCCTGGTCTGCTATTCTGCTCCCCTGATCCTAATGGTCCTCTATCCTCCTCCTTATCATGGTCCTGAGCCTCATCCTTCCCCTGAGCCTGGCCGTTGTGAACCTTACTCATTCTCCTCCCTTCTCCCAACATTACTCTTGGCGTTTCTACTAATCCTACTCCGCCTTCCTTTTTCTCCTCCTGATCTTCGTCCTCGTCTTCACCCACGTCATCCTTCCCCCCTCCTCAATGAGATTCAACATGACCTTTGTACTCTCTCCGAGCCTCGCAACTTACCCACCCACCACCATCACCAACACCTCCCAGAGTGCCGTCACCACCACCATCAACATTATTAGCATTATCTCTAATACCAGTTGGACCGATTGCGTTAGCTTTCATTCATTATCGACAACCAGACACCATCATCATCGCGACCACAAACTGGCCACAACCATCAGTATCGTCGCCACATCCAAGACCGTGATGAGCACCACCATCATGGCGATCATGACAATCCTCAGAAAAAAAAAACATGACTTCCACCATCGCGATCACCACCAGCACCTAGACCACCGTCGCCACCAGCATGAACAAGACCCGACTGCCCACCAGCTCCACAATACCATCATCAGAATTGGCATCGTCATCGTCGCTAGTAGCATCAGCAACAATGAACCCTGGTCGACCACTGCCACCATCTTCGCCACCACAATCATCATCATCATCATCATCATCATCATCATCATCATCATCTGCACTGCGACAATACATGGGCCATCATTGCTACCACCACGTGGCTAACAACGACCACCACCACCATCATCATCAGCACGATTGTATCTCGCACAGGGGCAAAGATCTCTGGGCCGAGATGGGTTCAACGCTCTGTTCCAATTTCTGGCGGAGGTAGATTCCTTACTTGGCACTCCTTGACAGTGCTAGCGCGGCCCGCGCGAATCCTTGCGCCCAAACCAGATCGCCTTCATCATTCGAACGCCGTGCCGTCCCGTGGTGTCCTTTGGTGCCCCGCGTTGTCCTGTGGTGTTCTGTACTGTCCTGTGCTGCCCTGCAGTGTACTGTGGTTTGCTGCGGTGTCCTGCGGTGTCCTGTGGTGTCCTGCGGTTTGCGGCAGTGTCCTGCGGCGTTCTGTGGTGCCCGGCGGTGTCAGGTGGTGTTCCGTAGTTTCCCGCTGAGCCTTTGCTCGGATCCCCCCGTCGCCTCTGCTCTAGAGGGGCGTCCAGAACATGATTCCCCTCTCGACGACACAAAGCGGCAGGACAGGGAGGACAGGGAGGAGGAGGAGGACAGGGAGGAGGGAGGAGGGGGGAGGGAGGAGGGAGAAGGAGGAGGACAGGGAGGAGGAGGAGGACAGGGAGGAGGGAGGAGGGAGGAGAAGGAGGTCCTCTTCTCCAACTCCTCGTTGTCCTCCCCCTCCTCCTCCTTCTCCTCCTCCTTTCCTTTTCAGTTAGATTACAATAGGGTTCCTTTTGCGGAAGATTACAACAGGGATTTTTGGGGGGGAGTATTACAATAGGGTTCCCTTTGGGGAGGATTACAATAGGATTCCTTTTGTGGAGGATTACAATAGGATTCCTTTTGTGGCGGTACTTGGGAGCAACCCAGGAGGAGAAAGAAAAAAAAAAAAAAAAAACTGAAATTGCGAAAATTGCAGGTGTTCAATGATTTTCAATGGTTCTGCAAAGAAAAATATAAAAACATAGCATTTCCAGCTCTCCGAAGCTGAAACCATATAAAAACAACATTTCGAGCTGGGAGTTGTGTTTTTATATGGTTTCAGCTCCAGGAAGCTGGAAAGCTGTGTTTTTATATGGTTTCAGCTCCGGGGAGCTGGAAATGCTGTTTTTTTATATTTTTCTTTGCAAAACCATTGAAAATCATTGAAAACCTCCAAGTTTCGCAATTTCATTGGTTTTCTTGATTTGTTTTTCTTTCTCCTCCTGGGTTGCTCCCAAGTACGGCCACAAAAGGAATCCGATTGTAATCCTCCACAAAAGGAATCCTAATGTAATCCTCCACAAAAGGAATCCTATTGTAATCTTCCACAAAAGGAATCCTATTGCAATCCCCCACAAAAGGAATCCTATTGTAATCCTCCACAAAAAGGAATCCTATTGTAATCCTCCTCAAATGAGATCATATTGTAATGCGCCACAAAAGGAATCCGATTGTAATCCTCCACAAGAGAATCCGATTAAAATAAACATCAAAAGAAATCGAGAGATTCAATTTGCGATCCTTCCAGGGAACTCGTTTAAAACCCTTACCCCCCTCCCCCCCCCCCTCCCCGCCCCTGCCGCGGCAGGGCGGCCAGCGCAGACCGCCAGGGCGCGGGCGCCAGGGCCAGGGAACGACGGGAACGCGAAACCCCCGCCCCCCCCCCTCCTTTTCCCTTTCCCCCCGCCCTCCCTTCCCTCTCCCCGCCCCTTCTGGGCCCTCCCCCCCCCCCCCTCTTGGCCCCCCCCCCGCCCTTCGCCGCCGGCGCCCGGGCCGCGGGCAGCTCCCGGGACGCCGCCGCCGAGCGGGAGCCGGAGGCAATTTTGGTGCGAATGTCCCAAGCGGTTTTCTGCCGAGTTCCTTGAAACTCGGCAAAAAACCGCTCGTGACTTCCCGCGCCGGAAGGGCCCCGACCGACCCCCCGGGGGGGTCCGTGACGCGCTCGGGGCGGGAGGGGTCGGGGGCGGTGGGGGGGCCCGCCTTTCTCGCCCCCGCCGAGGTGCCGCGGGAAGGCTGCGGGGGCAGCAGCGCAGGCCCCGCCGGGCCGCGGCCGGAGCCGGCGGAGCGGTGCCCAGCGGGGCCGCAAGACGGGGCGTGCCGAGCGCGGCCGGGGCCGGCGGCTCTGAGCGGGGGCCCGCCACGCGCTCTCCCTGCCCCCCCTGCCCTCTTGCCCCCTCGCCCTTTCCTTTTCCCTCGCCCCCTCCCCCGCCTCGCCGCCCCCGCCGCCCTCGCCTGCCGGGAGACTGACCGCGGCGCGGGCCGACGAGCGCAACCACGCCCCTCCGCCTTCCCCCCCCCTCCTCCCAGGGCTCTCGCCCCCCCTGCTTCCCCCCCCCCTCCCCCTTCTGCCCCTCCTCCCTTCCTGACGACACGACTGGGTTCAAGCCCCCCCCCTGGCCCCACGCCCGGGCCACACCAACTCCTGCCACCGAGCGCAGCGCGGCGCATGGCGCGCCGGTCGCAGCCCCGCCCCCGCACGCCGCGGGCGCCCAGTGCGAGCCGGGTCCGCCGCCGCAGGGACCGGCGCCGCAGTGGCGGCCGCGACCGGCGCCGCGCGCGCTCGGAGGGCCGCCGCCTCGAAGCCTCGCAGGCGCCGACGCTCCCGGACAACCTCGGCCCCCAGCAGCAGGAGGGTCGACCCGACCGCGGCGACCGGGCGCACGGCGGGGACGAGGCGTTCGTTGGGGCGACGCCCAAGACGCCCGGGGGCGCGCCGCAGGCAGAAACCCCGCTGGCGGCGCCGCTCCCACCGGCCATGCCCTGGGCGGCGGGGCTGATGCTGCCGGCGGCGGGGTGGTCGTTGCCGTTCAGCCCGATGGCGTTGGCGCTGGCCGCGGGGCAGCTGGCCGGAGCGGGGGCGCCGCCGCGGGCGGCTGGGCACGCCACCGGGCGCGCGGGGGCTGGGCCGCCGCCGGACAGGGGGGCGCGGGACATGGCGTCCCCCGACGCCGCGGGCGGCGCGCGCGCCCCCGCGCCGGCGCTGGCCCCCTCCGCGGGGGGAGCCCCCCCGCCCGGGCATCTCGCCGACGCCCCGCCGCAGGCCGCCGCGCCGGGGCGCGCCGGGCCGCCGCCGGGCGGGGCGCAGGACTCGGCCGCGACTTCGCCAGGCGCGGTGACGGGCTCGTGCGCGCGCGCCCCCTTGCGCCCGCCGCCGGGGGCCCCCGTGGGCGGCGCGGTGTGCTGGGCGGAGGCACCGCGCCCGGAGCAGGCGCAGACCCCGGCGCCGGCCATGCCCGCCAGGCCGCCAGGTGGCGCCGCGCAGGCGGCAGCGGCGGCCGACGACGTGGCGGGTCGCACAGGACCAGCGCCACCCGCCATGCGGCCGCCCCCCGACCTGGCAGCGCGCGCGGCGGGCGTGGGGAAGCCGCAGGGTGGCACGCCCACCGGCCCGACCCTCCCGCGGTCGGGGCCCGCGGCGGCGGCCGCCCCGCCAGCGACGCCGAGCCGCGCCGGCGCGCGCGGAGCGCCGGCGGCGGGGGGAGCGAGCAGCCTCTTCCCCACCGCGGGCGCCTCCCCGCGCCCGAGCGGCAACGGAGCGGCGGCGGGCCCGACGGCAGCAGCCACGGAGCCTCACGCGCACCAGATCACGCAGCTCACGCGGCCTGCCCCAGTGGGGGCGCAGGCCGACGGTCCGCGCGGACCGGCCGCAGCGCCGGCGGACGCGTCGGCGCCCGCAGACCCCGGCGCCGCAGACGACGCAGTGGCGGGGCTCCTCGCGGCCGTGCAGGCCGACATCGAGTCCCTGTTCGTGGCGGAGCCCACCCTCGAGCAGGCGGCCCAGCACCTCCACGACACCATCCGCGCGTGGGCGCCGCACGTGCCCACCGCCCAGGACCCGCCCGCCGCGGCTGGCGCGGGGCTGGCGCGGGCGCCGGCGCCCGCGGGCGGCGCCGCCGAGGGGCGCGCTTTCCTGGAGAAGCTCCACGTGGCGGCACAGGGCGCGGCGCCCAGGATGCCAGGAGGGCCCCCAGTCTTCGAGGTCGCGTTCGGCACGCCGGTCCGCGACCCAGACTCCTTCGCCCACAAGGCCCGGGCCTTGCTGCAGCCGTTCGGGGGCCCGCCCATTCCAGCGCAGTACCCCGAAGCGAAGGCAGGGCGCCCGTGGCGCAAGCCCCCCTCGACGTCCTGGTCGGCGGCGACGGGAGGGGACAGCCGCCTCTTCGTGCCCTGGGTGTTTGTCCCGCCGCGGACCGCCTACCGCAAGAACAGCGCCGTCTCGGCGCAGTTGGCCCTCGGCACCGGGGCCGCGGTCATCAAGGGGGTGAAGGCCAACATCTCGGAGTTCGCCGAGTGCTGGGTGCAGGCGTTCGGGGCGGCGACCACCGCGCGGCCAGCGGCGGGCTCGTCCGCAGCGCCCCGGCCCATCATGGAGGCCCTCGGCATGGGCGCGGGGGCGCGACGGCGGCGCCGGTGACGCTGACGACGGCCCATTGCGGGCCGGCCGGGCCTCGGCTCGGAGCTGCGCCGCCGTAGAGCCCGGCCTCGGCGCGGAGGAGGACCTCGGCGCGCCGCGGGCGGGGGGCAATCTGAGCGGGCCGCGACGATTTCCGATTCTAAGTTCCCTTCGTTTTCCGCGCCCCCCCTCGGCGGCGCCCGGGAGGGGCGGGCACGCGCGCGCCACCAGCCGCTTGCTTGCCCCGCGCCGCGCCCGAGGCGCGCGGTCATGCATGGTCTTCGGCCCACCTCCCCCGCCGCCCCCTCGCCCCAAGGATCACCAGAAAGCTTCTTATGCTAACTCCTCCTCCCCCTGCCGCTGGAGGTAGACCTGCGCGCGCGGTGGCGCATAGTTCCCTAGACAGCAAAGCCCGACGGCACCGAGCTATGAAAAAGAAGCTGGAGGCGCGATGGGGGGCAGGTTCGGCGAGGGCGCGGGCGGGCGCAGGAACGGTGGGGTGGGGCAGGGGGCCACCCCGCACCCCCCCCCTTTGCCACTGGCGCCCGGGCCCCCGGGCGGCCCCGACACCGCCGCGGGGGGGGGGGCGGGGGCAAGTTTCGCGCAGATGTCCCGAGCGGTTTTTTGCCGAGTTGTTGGGAACTGGGCAAAAAACCGCTCGTGACTTCCTGCGCTGCGCTGCACGCCGCCCCCCGCCGCCCCCACCCCCCCGGGCCGGGGGCCCCCGGGGCCGGCTCCTGGGGGCGTGGTGGGGAGGGGGTAATTGGGCCAGGGACCTGCGACATCTTGCACCCTGCCGCGACCCCACCCCTCCGCCCCCACCCTGGGCCAGCGGCGAGACGCCGGAGCCGGCCGCAACCAACGGGCCCTAGACGACGCAGGGTTCGAGCGCGGTCGGTGTTGGTCGGGAGGGCGGCGGGGGCCAACGCTGCGGGGGGGGCCGCCGCGCGCGCAGGAAGTCACTGGCTTTCGGGAACGGCCATCGGGGGTCCCTGAGTGGCGTGGCGTTCCGACGGTGCAGGGAGGGCCGATGGGGGGCTGGATGGGCCGGGGTTGCCGGCGCGCGCCGGCGCGGGAGGGGGGGTCCGCGCCGGGGCCGTGCCGGGGCGCCGGCGGGGGGGCCGCACGTCGCCATGCCCGCCCTCTTTCCCCCCCCCCTCCTCCTCCTCCCCCCCCCCCGCTTCGTAAAAAACCCCCCCCCCCCCCCCGCCGGGCCCTCTCGGACGCCGCCCGGCGGCGGGTCGGAAGCCATTTTGGCGCGAATGTCCCGAGCGGTTTTTTGCCGAGTTCTTGGTAACTCGGCAAAAAATCGCCCGTGACTTCCTGCGCCGGAAGGGCGCCTGGCCGCCTCCCCGGCGGGCGTCGGGGCGGGTTCGGGGATCGCGTCGGGGGTCCCTGGGCCGTCGTCAAGGGGACTTCGTGGGAGCCGCGGGGGACGTGGTGGCCTTGCGCGGCTACGGGCCAACGCCTGCGCGGCGCGGCCCGGCGGGGGCGGGCCCACCCTGCTCCTCTCGCCCCTGCCCCGCCGTGCTCCTCCCCCTCCCGCCCCGCCCTGCCCCCCCTCCCGCCACTCCTCTTCGCCCCACCCCCCCACTTCTCCTCGCCTCTTCCTCGGGAGGGAGGACGGACCGCACCGCGGTGACGTCCGGCACCCCTGGCGCGGCAGCCGTTGGCCCAGCGGGGCGGTTGCTTGACCGCGCCAGGGGGCTACCGCGGCCCGAGGGCCGGAGTCACAACTGCGAGTCCTAAAGCGAGTCCTCCCTCCCTCCCTCCCTCCCTCCCTCCCTCCTCCCTCCTCTCTCCTCCCTCCTCCCTCCTCCCTCCTCCCTCCTCCTCGATGCCCTGCTCGCCTGCCCCCGCAGGGGGCGCCGCTCCCGCGCCGCTCGGCGGCACAGCAAGTCCCCCATCCTCTCGGCCACGCGCAGGGGGGAGTGGGGGGATGGGGGGGGGCTTCTCAGAAGCACCCCTGCTTCTCTTCTAGCAGGAGGCGCGGGCCTCGACTGTGGATGCGAGGCCAGCGCCTTCCAAGAGGCGGCCTCCTTCTGAGGAGCCCATCCCCCCCCTCCCTCTGTGCGCGCCGCCAATCCTCGTCTCTCCCAAACTCGGGGGAACGCAAGACTCGAGTTCGCCAGACCGCGGGTGTGCGGAAGTTTGTTGGCGGGCCCGTCCTGAGCTCTGGCGGTCCAGTTTCAGTTGTGGGATGTTTGCAGCGTGAGCTCGCGTCAAATTTCAGACTGTTTCGTCCGTTTCTTGACGGTTTCGTCTGACCAACCCGAGCCCCCCGAGTTTCTTACGTCCTTTTTAGACCATCACTCCATAGGACCCTCGAATCGGTGTTTCAAAGATGGGGTCCTAAGGGACGGGGTCCTGAGGACGAGGTGCTTCAGACATTGCAAATCAAGCCTTGGGTCCCTTCCTCTCCTTACGACCCACGCCCCCAGGACCCCATCTTGGAACCACCCATCGTCCTTCCCAGGCCATCACGCCCCCACGAGTGCGCCCCCCGTCTCTCCCCCGACACTGTCCGGTGCGGGCACCGCCTTTCCCTCGCAGTGCCCCGAGGCACTGCCACATGTCCTTCGGTTGCGGACGCCCTCCCCCTTCGGGTGTTGCTAGAAGTACCCCTGGCCCAAGGTGCCCCCAGCTTTTCGTTCCATTTTGGAGCCTCTGGGGCCCTCTGGAACTCGTGAGGGGTGCTCTGGAGGCCGCTTGGGGTACCCCTAGAATCCTGGGGGCACCTTGGCCCAGGGGCACTTCTAGCAACACCCGACCCCCCTCACCGGCCCACGGCGCCTCGGCGCGACACCCGGACCACGTCCCGGCCCCCAGGCGTCCACGCCCCGAGCTTCTCTTCAGAGCCTCCCGCCCCGAGGAGCGGAGCGACGCGCTGTCAGCTCGCAGGGCACAGCGCGTCGCTCCTCGGGCGGCATCAGCTCGCAAGGCATCAGCTGTTCCCGACCGGCGGTCCTTCCGCGGTTGTGCCTGGCCTCGGGCGCTCCTCGTGCACCGAGGCGACAGCTGCTGGGCCCAAGGAGGGGCTCCGTTCCCCGTCCAGCGTGCCTCGCAGTGGCAGCTCGGCTGCATGCCCTGCCGCTCCCGGGGCGCACAGAGGTCGAGGGTGCTGCCAGACATCAACGAGCCGGCGGCGCGCTGCAGGCACGGCGTGAACTACGGCTTCTACGCCATGTTGTACAGGACGTCCGCCCCTCTCTCTCCTCCCTCTCTCTCTCTCTCTCTCTCTCTCTCTCCATATTCCTCTTCCTATATTTTTACAAGCCCGGGGGGGGGGGGGGAAACCGTCCCCCCCCCCCAAAAAAAAAAAAAAACCGGCAAAGCAACCTAACAGCGATGTGTAGGAGCATACTGGAAGCATTCCCCTTAAGATTCGATGAGAATCCAGTTGTAGAATTCTGCTGTTCTCGCAGTCGTAGTCGCATTCGCGATGACAGTCGCAGTGGCAACGGCAGTCGCAGTCACAGCCTCAGCCTCAGCCTGCCTCAGCCTCAGCCTCCGCCTGCCTCAGCCTCAGCCTGCCTCAGCCTCAGCCTCAGCCTGCTTCAGCCTCAGCATCAGTCTGCCTTCAGCCTCGGCCTCAGCCTCCGTCTGCCTCAGCCTCAGCCTGCATGAGCCTCAGCCTCAGCCTCAGCCTGCCTCAGCATCAGCCTGCCTCAGCCTCAGCCTCAGCCTGCCTCAGCCTCAGCCTCAGCCTCAGCCTCAGCCTGCTTCAGCCAAAGCCTCAGTCTGCCTTGAGCCTTGGCCTCAGCCTCAGCCTCAGCCTGCCTCAGCCTCAGCCAGCATCAGCCTCAGCCTCAGCCTCAGCCTGCCTCAGCATCAGCCAGCCTCAGCCTCAGCCTCAGCCTCAGCCTGCCTCAGCCTCAGCCTCAGCCTGCTTCAGCCTCAGCCTCAGTCTGCCTTCAACCTCGGCCTCCGCCTCAGCCTGCCTCAGCCTCAGCCTGCATCAGCCTCAGCCTCAGCCTCAGCCTGCCTCAGCCTCAGCCTGCCTCAGCATCAGCCTGCCTCAGCCTCAGCCTCAGCCTGCCTCAGCCTCAGCCCCAGCCTCAGCCTCAGCCTGCTTCAGCCTCAGCCTCAGTCTGCCTTCAGCCTTGGCCTCAGCCTCAGCCTGCCTCAGCCTCAGCCTGCATCAGCCTCAGCCTCAGCCTCAGCCTCAGCCTGCCTCAGCATCAGCCTGCCTCAGCCTCAGCCTCAGCCTGCCTCAGCCTCAGCCTCAGCCTCGGCCTGCTTCAGCCTCAGCCTCAATCTGCCTTCAGCCTCGGCTCAGTCTCAGCCTGCCTCAGCATCTGCCTGCTCAGCCTCAGCCTCAGCCTGTCGAAAAACACTCAGGCATTCAAAATGTGGCCCGGGAATGGAGTTCTGGGAACTCGAAGAGCACGAAGTGGCCTACAGTTGGCTCCGGGCATTCAAAATGTGGCCCGGGAATGGAGTTCTGGGAACTCGAAGACCACGAAGTGGCCTACAGTTGGCTCCGGGCATCCAAAATGTGCCCGGGAATGGAGTTCTGGGAAGTCGAAGAGCACGAAGTGGCCTACAGTTGGCTCCGGGCATCCAAATGTGGCCCGGGAATGGAGTTCTGGGAAGTCGAAGAGCACGAAGTGGCCTACAGTTGGCTCCGGTTATTCAAAATGTGGCCCGGGAATGGAGTTCTGGGAGGTCGAAGAGCACGAAGTGTGTGATTGTTGGCTTAAAACGAGCCCGGCTCTGTTCCCGGCCCTCCTCCCCGGCACCCGCCCAGACCCCCCTGTGGAGTCCAGATGCTCTCTTTTGACCCTACTAGAAACCTATCAGCAAAAGCTGTTAGGTAAAAATGGATCCCCGGGATCTGGGGTTCTCGGGCTCCCTTGGACTTCCTTGGAAAGGTCACCCGGCGTCTCCGCAAACGCCTTGCCAGCAGACCCAGAGCGATCAGAGGGGTCATCAGAAAGGCTCAAGGGAGGCCCCAGACAGCACAAGAGCGCTCCAAGAGGGACTCCAATTGCTTCAGGACGGCCCAAAAGACCCCCAAGGCACCCCAAAACGCTTTCCAAGGGGCCTTCACAAAACACAAAAATCGTTTCATTCCCTTTTGTAAAACTTACAACTTTAGCATATTCGCCTTTCGGATTTCATCAGCTTTCAAGACGGCTTCAAAGCCCCCGAGATCGCCTCAAGACGCCCCAAGAGGCCCCCAAGAAAGCTTCAAGACGGCCGAGCCGGGCCCCACGATCGCCCACGAGAGCCCCAAGACAGCCCATAATGGACCCAAGAGGCCCCCCAAGGGCTCCCAGCACAGACCCAAAAGGTCCATGGGAGGTCCCCGGAAGTGCCCAAGATGGGTCCAAAGGGGGCTCCAGCGGGCCCAAGCTCCCCAAGACGGCCCAAGAAGGCCCCAGGACGGCCCATGAAGGCGCCAAAACGGCTCACGAGGGCCCCGAAAACACCCCCACGATGTTTCCGAATTCCAACATTCATTGATTTTGCTCCCATGACATTCCACATTGTGACCCAGACGTTGAGGGTCTCGTGGCATGCAGCGAGGATGCCCGAGGATGCCCCCAACAACTTTCGCAAGATGATCGTGAGGCCTCCAGGCGTCCCAGAAGCCCCTGAGAGGCAATCGACTCCTACGCGCGCATTCCCTTGGATTGGCAATATACATATATGCATATATAGATATGCGTATACATATACACATATATATATACATGTGGGCGTGCACCGACAAAGCACGTACGAGTTGCATTTGCATGTTCATACCCTTGCACACATAAGTTCAGATGTACATATGTACGCTGTATACACATAGAACAATGTAAGTATATTGCATACACCTAGACAGACATACGGAACGTGCATGCGCGTGCGCGTGTATACATGCATGCGCGCATGTACGCACGCACGCATCCCGCTTGCGTGCGGAACTCAAAGGACCAAGGTGCATGGCGCGCAGCGCCAATGCAGTCTGTATATCTATTTACTATATATATAATATATATAAATAATATATATATATATATAAGCACAGATATGTGTGTATATATATACACATTATGTACGTGTATCGTCTCTCGACTCTCTCTCCCATGTTCTCGCTGGTCTTCGCCATGCTCCAAAGGCCTTCCTCCCCTCCTACTCGCCCTCCTGCTTGCCCTCCTGCTACTCCTACTCCCATCGTGCTCCTCCTCCTCCTCCCCTCCTCCTCCTCCTCCTCCTCCCACCTCCTCCTCCTCCTCCTCCTCCTCCTCCTCCTCCTCCTCCTCCTGCGTTCACCGCTTCCTTCTCCTTCCAGCCAGAGCGGGAGGGGGCGGCGGGGCTTGGGCGGGGGGGCCCACGGCGTCGCGGGTGGTGTGGCCCAGGGTGGGGGGGGCGGATGGGCCCAGCCAGTGGTCCCCGGCGCCGAGTGGGAGAGGCTGGTCCGCGCGAATTTCTCGGGCCGGCGCTGGACTCCCCCCTTGGCGCCCTCCGCGCGCCAGGGACGTTGGTCCAGCGCCGACCAGGGAAAGTCCACGCATATCTCCAAAAGTTTACGCGTATGCCGCTGCTTCCTCTTCATGCTGAAGGGTCCTAGGGGCAACCCCCCCTGGAGCCCCGAAGGAGCACCTGTTTCCCGTCACAGCGCGGCGGAGGCAATCCGCACGCGCGCTCGAGTAGCCGGGGACGCTCGGCATACTAGCTCGGCATACGAAATGTGCGGCTGCCAGCGAAACAGCAGGCGGGCTCCGAAGGCGCACGCAGGGCGCACTTCCCCCCCTGTTCATCGACTGCCCCCCCCGCCCCATAGGAAGCAGCGACCCCGCCCCACGGGAGGCAGCGCCGCGCAGGAAGCAGCCCCCTCGACGAACACGCGGGGAAGCATCGACCGAGGAAACGCAGGGCAAACCACGAACACGTCAGACCACCGGCGGAGCCGACCGAGGGAGGCGAGGAGTCCTCCTGCCGGGCGGGCCCGCCTGCGGCTGGCCCCTGCGCGTGCTGCGCCTGCGGCGGCGGGCGCCGTGCGCCGCGCCCGGCTTGCGGGGCCATGTAAGGAGCGAGGGAGGAGGCCCAGGAGGCAGCAGGAGGAGGAGGAGGAGGAGGAGGAGGAGGAGGAGGGCGGGCGCCTGGTGCCGACGCGCAGTGTCAGTGCACGCAGGAGGCCCACGCGCAGAAATCCATGAAGTCGTCCGCCGTGTCTCCCTGGGCAACGTTTTGCTGCGCGGTGCCCTGCCACCATCCGAGGCAGTTCGCCCGACAGAGCGCGACGGTCTTCGCATCTCAAACTGTTCGGCTTCGAGGTTTCCTTGAGGTCGGCCTTCGGGGCCTGTCATCCTGGCCCAGGGCCATCAGAGATGGATCCGGGGCGAAAAAATTATCCTGGCGAAAGACCCAACCATATGCAGTTGTGAGTGCCGCAATTGTGAGTACCTTCTTCGGTGGCGCTCCGTATGGGGTCACGAACCGCATAAGGGGTATGCCGAAATATGGCGGGGCACACAACGCAAAGGAATACGATAGGTCATGTTACGAAAGAATGAACGCGGGTGAGCCAGAGCGCGAGAGAGTCTGAGTGTGAATGGGTCTACGTGGGAGTGAGTATATTTGCATGAATGCGATATTGGCTACGCCTAGTGTAAATGTATATGAATGTGAATGGCTCGAGCACGCCTGTCCGAACACTCGTGACACTGGGCGTGGCCGCCGCAGGCAGCTTCCGCGGGAACCCCGACGGCAGCGCCCGCGCGCCGCGACGCCCATGTCGGCACGCCCCTCACGGGGATCGCACCCGCTTCCGCCCCTTCTTTTCCCCCCTCTTTGCCTGCGCGCTCCAAAAATCCAAAGGCTGCGGGCGCAAAGCAGCGCGGAGTCCCCGCGACGCGCGCAGGTCGCCGCGGAGGGGTCCCAGCGACGCGCGCAGGTCGTCCGCTGCGCGGAGCACAGAGAGCTAGCCGGCCGGCTGATTGCGGGCAAGGCTCCGGCCGCTGGGCAGAGCGACGACGGGCGAGCGAGGCGCTGAGCAGAGCGCCGCGCGGAATCCCCGCGACGCGCGCTGGTCGCCCCGAGAGGGCCCCAGCGACGCGCGCGGGTCGTCCGCGGCGCGAGGCCGAACAATTATGCGGGCAGTCGAGAGAAGGCGCGGCTCGGGGGGGGCGCTCCTCAGGTCAGGCCTCGCGGATAAACTCGGTGAAGCCGAGCTCCCTGGCGAGGGCCGTCGCCTCCCTCCTGCACCGCTTCGTGCGCGCTGCAAACTGCTCCAGCTGCTTTCGCAGGCCCTCCGGCGGTCCTGCCAGGAAGAACTCGATGCGCGGCGCCCGCATGAGCAGGAGGTCCTCGTGGCGCGTGGCGCGCGAGAGCAGCACATAGAGCTCCAGCCACCAGTCGTCGTCCTCCTTCTTGCCGTTCCCGACCTCGTGGCGGCCGCAGTCCAGGATCACACCTGGGCGACTCGGCCGAGGGAGCAGTGCGCCGGGCAGCCGACGGCCCAGGGCGAGAGTCCACAGGACCGAGGTCTGGCCGCGGACTGCTCGCGCCCCGGAGGTCTGGCCGTCCCCGGAGCGCCGTTCCCCCGCCCCGTCGCCTTCGCGCAAGGTGCAGCTCCCTGAGGGGCCACGAAACGTGTGAGGGGTGCGCCAAAAAGGGGCGGTGGCGCCATGCGAGCTGCGCCACTTGGACCTCAGGTGGAGCTCCCTGAGGGGCCACGAAATCTGTGAGGGGTGTGCCAAAATGGGGCGGTGGCGCCATGCGAGCTGCGCCACTTGGACCTCAGGTGGAGCTCCCTATGGGGCCACGAAACATGTGAGGGGTGTGCCAAAAAGGGACGGTGGCGCCATGCGAGCTGCGCCACGTGGACCTTAGGTGGAGCTCCCTATGGGGCCACGAAACGTGTGAAGGGTGTGCCAAAAGGAGCTCCCTGAGGGGCCACGAAATCTGTGAGGGGTGTGCCAAAATGGGGCGGTGGCGCCATGCGAGCTGCGCCACTTGGACCGTAAATGGAGCTCCCTATGGGGCCACGAAACGTGTGAGGGGTGTGCCAAAAAGGGACGGTGGCGCCATGCGAGCTGCGCCACGTGGACCTTAGGTGGAGCTCCCTATGGGGCCACGAAGCCACGAAATCTGTGAGGGGTGTGCCAAAATGGGGCGGTGGCGCCATGCGAGCTGCGCCACTTGGACCTCAGGTGGAGCTCCCTATGGGGCCACGAAACATGTGAGGGGTGTGCCAAAATGGGGCGGTGGCGCCATGCGAGCTGCGCCACTTGGACCGTAAATGGAGCTCCCTATGGAGCCACGAAACGTGTGAGGGGTGTGCCAAAATGGGCGTGTTGATGCTGATGACGATGATGATGATAATGATGAGGATGATCATGATGATGATGACGATGATGATGATGATGATGATGATGACGATGAGGATGATAGGAGGGGAGAGGAGGCGGAGGAGGAGAGGAGGAAGGAGACGCGGGGCACCGTCTCTTCAAAACGAGGACCCAACACCACAGGATGGTTGGGAACTATATTCGGGGAATCGATCGGGACCTCTGGCTGGGGCTGCGCAATGACATACAAAAAAAAAAAAAACAAAACGGATGTCTGTGCATGCCTTCCTGACGAAGCCAGGACGGCGTATGCACCGCTCCTGAGCTCAGGATGGATGGGCCTGGACAGGGTCGGTGTGTGTGTGTGTGTGCGCATTGTTCGTTCTCTGTCATACGCGGGGCACGCTAAGTCGTGCAAGCCATGTGGTGCAAGCTGGGGCGTGTGCAGTCAACCCGCGCATAGTAAGGATAAGCAACTTTCCAAGGTTCCCCTTGCACAACTTTCCAAGGTTCTCCTTGCACCCTTCCCCTTCGGCCCCTCCCTGGCCACTTTCGCTGGCCGCGCCCCCCACACAGAGTGTTGGCATGGCCTTTCAAGGCCCTTGCATCATTAACGTGCGTCCTGGTTATACAGTAAATACCATTGCCAAGAAACACCCTGCCTGCCTCCAGGGTGCCCTGGGTTTCCTGGATGTCGACGGTTTTGCTACGGAAGGCGTGACGCGCCCACACTAAAAATGAATGGACGTCCTGGGGTCTCAGGGTTGGGCTTCTTGCGGAAGGTTTCTTGTTGTCGAATTCCTACTGTAGGAGGCAGTTTTTTCTTTTCGATTCTGGCAAGTTGCTTGCATGGACGGGGCGGGGGACGTGGGCGGCGTGGTGAGGCCCGAACGGGAATCAGGCGATCGCAAGCATGGATCAAGGGGGCGTGGATTAGCGACGGGTCCCGTTTCCATGGGAAATCGCGGATTTCCGCCGCCGCATTTTGGTGAGGGCACCTCCCCCGATCCATGGATTTGGCGACCGCGCGCCAAATCCATGAATCGCTAATCCATGCTTGCGCGCCCCCGAGAGTTGGGACTCGATTGCACTCCTTTCTGGCCCAGCGCTCTTCTAAAAGGACGCCATGCAAGTTGATCAGCCTGGGCCTGAAGAAAAGCAGCCTCCAGACCTCTCACGGTAGTTTTAAGTCGGGCATGTCCCTCTACAGGAGGAATGTTCAAAAATGGTCAGAAAATAGTCAGGGGACGATTGTTCTACTCTTTTCGATTATTGCTTGAGCATTTGTTGCGTATGTTTTTTATTTTTCCTCCACAATCCGCCTGTAGGGGGACATGCCCGACCTAACCGTAGTTTTTGCTCCATCGCGGTAGTTTTCTTTCATTTCGATTTCTGGAACTTATGTTGTGCAGGCTGCGTGGCGCACGAGGCACGCAGCGTCCACGAGAAGCACCCCCTTTTGAGACGCCCACGGCCGAGCACCGGCCGAAAGCCCGACAAATCTGGTCCAGAGTCTTCAAGACGACAAGCCAGAACCCTCGAGTGCAGGCGTTGCCCGGGGAGAAAAACCAGCATGTTTCCTCCTTGTATTCCCCCTCCTCCTCCTCCTCCTCCTCCTCCTCCTCCTCCTCCTCCTCCTCCTCCTCCTCCTCCTCCTCCTCCTCCTCCTCCTCCCTCCTCCGCCTTGCCCTCCTCGCCTTGCTCCTGTTCCTCCTCTCTCCTCCTCCATCCTCCCTCCTCCTCCTCCTCCTCCTCCTCCTCCTCCCAGCCTTGCCCTCCTGCTCCTCCCCTGCTCCTCCTCCGCCTCCTCCTCCTCCTCCTCCTCCTCCTCCTCCTCCTCCTCCTCCTCCCCCATTCATCATCATCATCATCATCGTATTTCTCCTCGTTTTCTTCCTCCTCCTCCTCCTCCTCCTCCTCCTCTTCTTCCTCCCCCTTCTTGAGTGCAGGCGCTGCCTGGGGAGAAAAACCAGCATGTTTCAGACAGCGGTGCTGATGGGCCAGCCTTCCAGCACCGCGACCATCATCAGGTAGGACGGGGGAGAAGGGACGATGGGGAAGTCCTCCTCTTCCTCCTCCTCCTCCTCCTCCTCCTCCTCCCCTCCTCCTCCTCCTCCTCCTCCTCCTCCTCCTCCTCCTCCTCCTCCTCCTCCTCCTCCTCCGCCTCCGCCTTGCCCTCCTCTCCTCCTGCTCCTCCTGCTCCTCCTCCGCATTGCCCTCCTCCTCCTGCTCCTCCTCCGCTCCCTCCTCTCCTTCGTATTCCTCTCCTCCTCCTCCTCCTCTTCCTCCTCCTCCCTCCTCCTCCTCCTCCTCCTCCTCCGCCTGCGCCTGCGCCTTGCCCTCCTCCTCCTCCTGCTCCTCCTCCGCATTGCCCTCCTCCTCCTGCTCCTCCTCCTCCTCGTATTCTATTCCTCCTTGTATCCCCCTCCTCATCCTCCTCCTCCTCCTCCTCCTCCTCCTCCTCCTCCTCCTCCTCCTCCTCCTCCTCCTCCTCCTCCTCCTCCTCCTCCTCCTCCTCCCTCAGTGCAGGCGCTGTTTGGGGAAAATACAGCATGGTTCGAACGGCGATGCTGATGGGCCAGTTTTCCACCACCACTACCATCATTAGGTAGGACGGGGGAGAAGGGACGATGGGGAAGTCCTCCTCGTCCTTCACCTCCTCCTCCTCCTCCTCCTGCTCCTCCTCCCTCCTCTACTCCTCCTCCTCTCCTCCTCCTCCTCCTCCTCCCCCGCCCCCCTCCCTTTGCCCTCCCCTCCTCGTCCTCCGCCTCCTCCTCCCTCTTTCCTCCTCCTCCTCCTCCTTCTCCTCCTCCTCCTCCTCCTTCTCCTCCTCCTCCGCCTCCGCCTCATCCTCCTCCTTCTCATCCCTCCCTCTCCTTCTCCTCTCCTCCCTCTCCGACCTACGGTAGTGGTGGTGGAAAAATTGCCAATCAGATGCAATGTCGTGGAACGCGCCGATTTCGGCTAAATATAGGGGCCACAGAGGGGCCAGACACCTTCGCGCGCACGTGCGCATCACACCACGCACCTGCGCCTGGGCCAGATTTCGCCTCTCGATCGGCACGGTGCAGACCGTCGGAGGTCAGCACGGGGCGGGCAGCGTGGAGTGGCGTGAGGCTCTCGAGATCCTCGTGGAGCGGCCGAGAGGAGACCCCAATTGGGTAGGCCGGATGCCCTTCGGGCGGGGCCAGTTCCGGAACGCTCTCAGAGCGTTCCGGAACTCTCTGAGAGGGCCGCGGCGCCCGAGAGACATGCTCCAGATCCGCGCGATCTCAGGGATTCTCGATTTATCCGTACCCGACTTTATCCTCGTCCTGGGTTCGTTTTGCCGCCAGCCTTCCGCAAGCGAAAAGCCTTGCACGCAGGAGATGCCTCGATGGCCCTGGAGATTGGCCCATCCCGCCGCCTGCCTGACTCAGGTCCGAGCCGCCTCGAGGCGGCTGCGGCGCCAGCGCGGACGTTCCAGGTCGAGCGCCCGATAGGCAGCCCGCGTCCAGCCCTAAGTTGGGCCTATCCCTCTACAGGGGGAAAACTCAAAAATAGTGAAAAATTACCCCGGCGAAGGACCCAACCATATGCAGTTTTGAATGCTGCAATTGTGAGTATCGTTGTCGGTGGTGCTCCCCAAACGGCCACGAACCGCGTGAGGTGTGCGCCGCAATGTGCGGCGGGGTGCACGACGCGAACGAAGACGACAGGCATGATTACAAGAGACTGAGCGCGGGTGAGTCTGAGCGTGAATGAGTATGATTGTGAATGAACCTGCGTGAGAGTAACTCTATGTGCATGAATGTCGACGCTCATGTCGGCGCGCCCCTCACGAGGATCGCGCCCGCTTCCTTCCCTTTTTTTTTCTCCCTCTGCGCCCGCACGCGCCAATGTCCAAGGCTGCGGGCGCAGCGCAGCGCGGAGGGCCCGGCACGCGCGCCGGTCGCCCCGAAGGGGTCCCAGCGACGCGCGCGGGTCGTCCACTGCGCGGAGCCAAGAGAATTAGCTGGCTGGCTGATAGCGGGCAAGGTTCTGGACGCTGGGCAGAGCGACGACAAGCGAGCGAGGCGCTGGGCAGAGCACAGCACGGAGTTCCCGCGACGCGCTCTGATCGGCCTGAGAGGGTCCCAGCGACGCGCGCGGGGCGTCCGAGGCGCGGGACCAAACACTCAGACCGTCGAAAGAAGGCGAGGCTCGGACGGGCCTTTCCTTTGGTCAGGCCTGGCGGATAAATTCGGCGAAGCCCAGCTCCCGGGCGAGGGTCGTCGCCTCCCTCCTGCACCGCTTCGTGCGCGCCGCAAACTGTTCCGGCTGCTTCCGCAAGCTCTCCCGCGAAACGTGTGGGGGTCTGCCGAATCGGGTGCGAGTACGCCATGCGGACCCTGCCGCCGGGTCCTTCGGTGGAGCTCCCCTTGGGGCCACGAAACGTGTGAGGGGTGTGCCAAATCCGGTGCGGTTACGCCATGCGGACTCTGCCGCTGGGGCCTTCGGTGGAGAACCTTTATGAGGCCACGAAACGCGTGAGGGGTGCGCCGACGCGGGTGCGGGTACGCCATGCGGTCGGTGCCGCTGGGGCTTTCGGTGGGGTTCCCTATGGGGCCACGAAATTTGTGAAGGGTACGCCTCACTGTGGGCGGGTACGCCATGCGGTCGGTGCCGCTGGTGCTGCTGGGGCCTTGGGTGGAGCTCCCTATGGGCCACGAAACAAATGAGGGGTGTGCCGAATCGGGCGCGGGTACGCCATGCGGACGGTGCCGCTAGGGCCTTGGGTGGAGCTCCCTTTGGGGCCACGAAACGTGTGGGGGGTGTGCCGAAAAGGGTGCGGGTACGCCATGCGGACCCTGCCGCTGGGTCATTCGGTGGAGCTTTTTTGGGGCCACGAAACGTGTGAGGGGTGTGTCGAATCGGGTGCGGGTACGCCATGCGGACCTTGCCGCTGAGGCCTTCGGTGGAGCCTCCTATGGGGCCACGAAGCGTGTGAAGGGTGCGCCTCCTTGTGGGCGGGCACGCCATGCGGACCCTGCCACTGGGGCGTCCGGTGGGGCTTTTATGGGGCCTCGAAACGTGTGAGGGGTGCGCGGGGGGGATGGACACGCGGAGAACAGAGGCAAGGAGGGGGGGGAGGAGAAATGAGGAGGAGGAGGAAACGCGGGGCGTTGTCTCTTCAAAACGAGGACCCAACACCACAGGATGCTTGGGAAATAGTCTGGGGACGATCCTTCGACTAGTTTCGACTATGTTTGAATATGTTTTGATGCCATAATTTGTCTGCCAAAATCCGCCTGTAGGGGGACATCCCCGGCCTAAGTCCAGCCCCAGGACCCACGGAAAGCAGCCCACGGCGCGGAATCCGCACGAGAGACGAAGCGGAGATCGGTCCAGATTGGAACGCTAGACGAGGCGGAAAGCATTCCACGGCGCGGAATCCGCACGAAAGACCGAGCGGAGGTCCGTCCGTATTGGAACGCTACACGCGGCGGAAAGCATCCCACGGCGCGGAATCCGCACGAAAGATAGAGCGGAGATCGGTCCAGAAGATTAGAATGCTGCACGCGGCGTCAGAAGCCATGAGCCACGTCGTCCAGGCAGAACCTTCCCTTGCCCTTGCAGCTCTCAGTCATCGCGCATTGGATGGTGGTGGTGATCGGCTACTGTGACAGTGGCCTCCGCGTAGGATGAGCAGCTTGGAGGAGATCAAGGTGAAGTTGGCGCAGACAGTATGGGACGAAGAGCGCCCCCACTGCTTGGACGTCGACGTGGCCCTCGCCTCGATATCCGACGAAGTAGCGTACTACGCCGCGCTCTCAGTTGGTTGTGATGCCGTTATATAGCGCGATGCTTCGATGCTGTTTCGGCAGTCGGTGAGCCAATCCGCTAGTGGCACCCAGCTGGGAGTTCGGAAGAGGTGGGGAGGAGGTGGACGGGTCAGAGCAGATTGCGCTCCGACCAGGAACTAATCAGCGGCGGGATGGCGCCGCACAATGTGTCGAAGCACCACCTGGCATGTGGGCCCGATGATGGCCTCAATTTGCACTACTCTCCTCCTTCGCATCCTCTGTCCTCATCTGCGATTCTTTCTCCTATCCCCCACTTCGCCAGCTCTTGATCTCAACGGGTAGGCCATGTGGCAGCCCGCCTGCCTATCTGAAATGCGGTCCCGATGAGATGGCCGATCCCCCCGTTTCGTTTTCCAGGAAAGCAGCTACAGGGTGTCTTGGTTACCTGTGTTCTGATGAGATGGGGCAAGCGCCTTTTGGCCTCCTGGGGGGGGCGCTAATTAATGCCCCCCTCTTGTTTGAACGATCTCCTCCAAGATGGCCCCAAGAAGCGCCCGGGAGGTCCCGAGAGGTCCCAGGATGG
>CAUYUJ010018473.1:135053-147553 GCA_963575745.1 Prorocentrum cordatum
TGCCGCAGAACACCTCGCGCTTAGAAAACAGCACCACGGAGGGTGATGGAAGACCTTCGGCCTCCAGGGACAGTCACTGGGCCAGGGGACCGTCCAAAAACGGCTCAGGACGAAAGACCAGTCCCGGGGAACATGTCCAGACCTCCAGTGGACCGCGGCGTCGAAACAAGACAACGACGACGGAGCTCTGGGCCCGTAGGGCCCCGGAAACCAGGATTTTGCAAGCCAGGACTGTGCGAGATCCACCGGGAGAAATCGGAAAATGGGGGATGTTTCGATCCAAGGCTACAGGTTTCCAGGGTGTCCCCAGGTCCTTGTTTACCAAAGTCCACGCTTACGGGGCCCTGACCTGCCCCTCCCTTCTTCTTCCTGCTCCCGTCTGTCATCCCGAATCACCACCCTGGAACATTTCCGTATCCTTATGATTGGCATCACCTTATTTCGGTTCCAGTCTCGAAAAAAGCTTTCAGTTTCTGAGGGCTCATCCCCAAGATGACCATCGCCTTGGGCCTGTCAATCTTAGGGATAGGGATTAGCGCGAGGCTGGTTACGTCCGTACGCTCGTTCGTCAAGTTGCACTCTTGCATCAGCTTTCTGGGCCACGCGGTGGGTCAGTAGCTTGTGCGTCATGTCGTGTCTCGGTTTCGCCACCCGCCTCTGCCCTGCTTTTCTACGCCACCAGTGGCCCAGAGTCGGCTGATACCGGACGAGCTGCATGTTCGAATGTGTTTTGCCGTGTTCGACCTCCGCGGTCCCCGCACCAAGCCCAGGAACCGTCGAAAACCATGCGGCATGAGAAGTTGGCCCTAGCGAAGGGGGTCAAGATATCTCAGGACCTACGTTGCGCATAAATCACGGCGTCGAAGGCCGGGGGAGGGCGGAGGTTAGCGACGCACGCAGGGGGGAGGGAGGGGGGGGGCACGAGGTCTTTCTACGAAGCCCAGTGATTTCGGTCTCTTCGGGGGCAGGGGCCTTCTTAGACTTGCTTGGAGGCTTGCTTGGAGGCTTCGTGGGACCCAGGCGGGCTTACAAAAAGCCCTGTGCCGTCGTGTGTCAAGCCCCCACCTTCGTAGAGGGCCAGCGCCCTGGCGCCACCCCGCCGTGTTTTCCAGAGAGGAGGTCGAGGCGGGAGGGAGCGGCCGAAGGGTGGGCGAAGATGGAGGCGGGGCGGCACTCTTGGCGGCGAGCGAGGGGGGAAAAGAGAGAAGTAGAGGGCCCCCTCGGAAGGCGGCGGGGCTCCTCAGAAGCCCTCGCGCCCTCTGAGAAGCTGATGTCTGTGCCTTCGCGGAAGGCTCGGAAGACTTCTCGGAAGGCCAGGGGACGTCCGAGCTTTCCGAGAAGGCCCGCCTCGTCTCCCCTCCCACCCCTTGCCCGCCGCCAACTCCTTCTTTTGAACGGGCGCTCGCCTGCCCCCGGCCCCTCCGCCCCCCGACCCCCGCCCCTTGGTGGCCTTGACAATGCCACCACGGACCTTTCTAACCCCCCCCCCAGGAAAGGACCCCGAAACGGCCCAGACCATCGATCCCCGAGCGTCGTGGGCAAACTTCTTGACGACTCGCGCATCCCCACCGGCCCATCCAGAAACGGTGCCCAGGGGAGTCGTCGGGACGAGGGGCGTAGGTAAGCGTCGAATGAAGCGAGGAGGCCAACAATGGTGAAACAAGAGGCTTATCCTCCAGCGTCGTGGGCAAAGATTACGTCCCCAGACGTCGCCAGACGCCCCTGCAGGCCCCTTGGGAGCCGCCAGGGGCACAAACGTCAGAAAACTTTCGTTCCAAGTCCTCGGTCCCCGAGCGTCGTGTCTGGGCCTCCCAAAAAGGGGTCCGAGCAGATGAGGTCCGAGGATCGCGCCGCATCGCCCATGCCTCGGCGATACGGCCAGATGTGCAGCCCGATGGTCTTCACGCCGACGGCGGCGATACGTTGCTGAGTCATCGCTGTATGCGTCGGCGATACATCGCGATCCTCCGATCCCATCTGCTCCCGTAGACGCGCTAACGGTGTGTTAGCTGACGGCGATGTAGGAAAACCAAGTGTAGGAAAGCGTGGTCCGTTGCCAAACCAATTGTAGGAACGCGCGGTTCGCGTTGTCTTGCAACTCGCTGCGTCGTTTTCGTTCGATACATTCGCATACTTGACATGTAGGAGACGGTGCGTCCTGAGTTCCTACATTGGATTGTGCGCGAGCTCGGCGTCACACAAACCACATTCCCAACCGCACCCTTATGCAAGCACGCCGCTGACGCGGCCTTGGTGCCCCGGCCCCGCCTGGGTGGCCTGGACCGATGCTGTCGGGCCTCCCAGACTGACGACGCGATGTTGTCCACAGCGCAGCTCCCCAGAGTTCTGGGCCTGCTTCCCAGGACCAGCTTCTGATCCCGACGGCGGTGCTTGACGAACACGGGTCCCAGATCCTCGCCCCGTGTTCTATTGTTCGACCTTTTCCTGGGGACCGATTTGCGAGCGAGCCTTGGGGGCCGAGATCGAGAAGAAACGCCCAGACTGAAACAAACAAAAAATGAGCGCCGCAAGAAAAATGGTTCCTCCTCCTCCTCCTCCTCCTCCTCCTCCTCCTCCTCCTCCTCCTCCTCCTCCTCCTCCTCCTCCTCCATTCTTTGTCCTTATAGATAATTTCTCCCTGTCGAACCCCGAGGCCAGTTTTTAGGGCGGACCGGGCGTTTCGCCTGAGACTTCCTCACCATCTATGACCCTGAAGCTTAAAAAGTGGCAACAGCTTCACAAATGGAGGGCGAGTGGTTTTCAAAATGTGGTTCTCGCTATAGCGCCGCGCACATTCGTTCTAAACATTTGCAAGAGCTTCACGGATTGAGGGCGGGCGATTTTCAAAATGCGGCTCTCGCCTAAGCGCCTGGCACGTTCTTTCTAAAAAGTTGTCAAGGCTGCACGGATTGAGGGCGGGCGATTTTCAAAATGTGGTTCTCGCTTTAGCCCTGCGCACATTGTTTTGAAAATTTACAAGAGCCTCACGGATTAAGGGCGGGCGGTATTCAAAACGTGGCTCTCGCCTGAGCGCCGCGCACATTCGTTGTAAAAAGTTGTAAGAGCTTCACGGATTGAGGCCGGGTGGCTTTCAAAATGCGGTTCTCGCTTCAGCGCGCCGCGCACATTCATTTTTAAAAATTGCAAGAGGTTCACGGATCGAGGGCGGTTCCTTTTCAAAATGTGGCTCTCGCCTTAGCGCCGCGCACATCGCCTGTAACAAATTGTAAGAGTTTCGCGGGTTCCCTTGATCGGCATACCAGAAATAGTGTTTTGGAAAGATTCAGGATTATGCGGGTGCAACAGTTATGTTGATTCGCGGTGTTGAAGTCAAAAAATAGTTCTGGAACGGTTCCGGATTGTCAGGGCGCAGCAGTCAGATTGACCCGTGGCGTTACAATCCCGAGACCACTGTCTTGGCATGCGTCAGGATCTTCAAACGGTTGTCTTTCAACGAGGCAGTTCCCTCAATGGAAATGAGCCGTTGTATGGGGCCTATGCAGAGGGAGCTTGCAGAGAGGGTTAATTCCAACATCGCTGATGACCCCTGCGTTTACACTGGTCATCATCATCCTCCTCCTCCACCTCCTCCTCCTCCGGGGGAAGGGGGGGCGCGTCAAGAAACATTGGAAATATACGTGTGAGCGACGCCAACAAACGGGTTCGTCTTCGCCGACATTGGCGTGTAAGCTGCCCGCGTAAGGTCGAGCGTAAGCGCCCTCGTCTCCAAGGTAGCGTGCCGCGCGGGCGGCCCCGGTGAGCCACCGCGAAAGGTCGCTATTCCTCTTCCTATATTTTTGCAAGCCCGGGCGGGGGGGAAAACCCGTCACACACACACCCCCCCCAAAAAAAACGGACTCCCGGGATCTGGGGCTTTGGGACCCTCCGGACGGGCCTCGAAGCGGCCCCCCCGGCCTCGCAGGGCGTTTTGCCAAGCCTTCCCAGCGCACCCAGGGCGATCAGGGGGGTCATCGGAGACGTCCCAGAAACCCCCAAGACAGCACAAGAGCGCTCCGAGAGTGAGCGACGTGACCTCAAGATGGCCCAAGAGGCCTCCAGGACGGCCCCAAACAGGCCTCCAAGAGCACTCCCAAGAAGGCCCCAAGAGGCAAACATCATTGATTTCCAATTGGTTTTTGGTGAATTTGGGGGTTCTCCTTTT
Source organism: Prorocentrum cordatum (assembly GCA_963575745.1). Lineage (NCBI taxonomy): Eukaryota > Dinophyceae > Prorocentrales > Prorocentraceae > Prorocentrum > Prorocentrum cordatum. The sequence goes on from CAUYUJ010018473.1 coordinate 139,216, forward strand.
TTCGGCTTCCCGACGCTCCAAGACGGCGGTCTTCTGGGCGTCCAAAGCCGCCTGGGAGGCTCCAAAATCGCCCCACAACCATCCGAAAGGGCTTCCAGGCAGTCCAAGAGAGCCCCAAAACAGCACAACACAGGTCCAAGATGGCCCTCAGAGAGCCCCATGGCGGCCCAAGATGGCCCCAAGACACCCTCCGAAGCATTCCAAATCGTGACCCGGTCGTTCAGAGAGACCGCGGTTGGAAGCAGGGTGGCCCGAGGAAGCCTTTAGAGGCCCCCAGAATACGCCCAGGAGGCCTCCAGAAGGCCTTGAGGAAAGCGTGAAACAACTTTTGTGAGGCCCCCAGAGGCTCTCCAAGGAGGAGCCTCCGCAAAAAAAGCTGAGGAGGATGGGGAGAATGCGCAGGGTATGGCGAAAATGAAGAAAAAGAGGCATAGAGGAAGGATAACGAATAACATTACTGTAGCGGCGATGCCGGAAAAGGCAACAAGAAATGATCGCTAAATTGTCGGCTTGATTTTCCTGCTATTCCGCCTGCATACCAAATTTCAAGGACCAAGGTGCATGGCGCGAAGCGCCACTGCAGTCTTGTATATATATATACACACACACCACCTCGCGCAAGACCCGTTTGTGGTCGTCGCTCATATTTTCGGCGATCTCGGGCCCCTTCTTGGACGCCCGCCTCCTTGGAGGCAGCTGCTCCGTAGACTAAGGCAAAGGCAAGTCAACTTGCATGGAGGGGTGGGAGGGGGCGCGGTAAGGCCCGCAAGGGAAGCTGGACTTCACGCAAGTCGGGACACACTTACACACCTTTTCGGCCCAGCGCCGTTGGACAAGGCGGCGGCCGAGGGCGGGGGGAATGCCGGGCAAGTGAACTTGCTTGAGTCTAAAGGAAAAATTCCTCTGTAGGCCTCCCAGATGAGGGTCCGAGCAGATGGGGTCCAAGGATCGCTCCGCATCGGTGATACATTGGCGATGCGACTCGATATGGAGCCCCATTTTCTCCACGCCGACGTCGCTGCATCGCCGACGTCGCCGATGCGGCGAGATTCTCTGGCACCATCTACTCCGACCCCATCAGGGACCTCTATCTTTAGGCTCCCCCGAGTGGACTCTCCCGGCGCCGTGGGCAGTTTGTCACCCCAGATCCGTTTCTGATGGTCGCTGGGCCCGAAAACGGTCCCCATAACCTGCAGAAAACAAAAAAACCTTCCCGAACCCAGAACCTCGAACCTGCCCCCTCCCTCCTGCTGGTCAGAGCCAAAGTTGGGCCACCTCGGGACGCCCCAGAGTGGGCTCTCTCCGGGGGGGAGGAGACGGAGCGGTGGGAGGAGTCAGACATCCGACGTCGTGACTCCTTCACAGCGAGGCTCCCCAGAAGCCTGGACCAGACATGCGACGTCCTAAGTTTTTTCAATACGCGGTCCCCGGGAGTCCAGACCCATTCCCCGGGGCCAGTTTTTCAGCCTGAGTCGTTTTTGGACGGTCCTGGGGCCCGTCGAGGGCCTTTGGAGGCCGAACATGGCAAAAACCTCCAGTCCTGACTTTGTCCTCGCGATCCTCTCTGGGGAGCTCGGGTTTGACGACCCCCACCCTGAGCTCCAACTGGGGACGCCCCCGCGCGGGCCCTCCCAGCGCCGTGGGCAGAGCCCGCAGCAAGCCCCCGAGGCCGAGGCGCCCCCGCCCGGGACGGCGGCCGCCCCGCCGCCCGCCGACCCCGCGCCGCCGGGCGGGGAGGAAGCGCCGCCGCCCGGCGCCGAGGAGGAGAGGCCCGGGAGCAAGCGGGTCCTACGACGGCGAGGGCGACGACGACGACGACGATGCTGACGACGACGACGACGACGACGACGACGACGACGACGACGACGACGCTGACGCTGACGACGACGACGACCACGACCACGATCACGACCACGACCACGACCACGACCACGACCACGACCACGACCACGACGACGACGACGACGACGACGACGACGACGACGACGACGACGACGACGACGACGCGGGGCGGCGCAGCCGCTCGGTGCAGAGGAGGAAAGGCCTGGGAACAAGCGAGTCCTCATGATCTAGGCCTTCTGGATGGGGTCAGAGGATCGGGCTGCATCGCCGATGCATCGCCGATGCGTCCCTGGCGGTCCCTCCGACCCCTTTCCCTGGGCAGGCTGTTCACCACGCGGAGTTCTGGGGAAAACCGCGGGTTGAAAGAGCCACGTCGGCGTAGGCTGTTTTGTCCACGGGGGGGGAGACCTCCAGGCTAGGCTGCTATCCACATCGTCGCAGGCGTTTGCCCACGTCGCCGCAGGCTTTTGTCCACGGCTTCTCCCCAGGGCCCGTGTCCTTCAGGGCGCCCGCCTGCTGCGTGCCCTCCCCAGGAGGGCCAGGAGCCAGAGGCGCCGCCGGCCGACGCCGACGCGCCGGGCGGGGCGGCGCCGCCGCCCGGCGCCGAGGAGGAGGCCTGGGAGCCGGAGGCGCGGGCGGAGGGCGCGGGGGCGGCTCGTGGAGGGCGCGTGGGGGGGCCCCAGAATGCTGGGCCTGCCAGGCGGGGTCCGAGCAGGTGGGGTCGAAGGATCGCTCCGCATCGCCGGTGCCTCGGCGATGCGGCTCGGTGCGGAGCCCCATGTTCTCCACGCCGACGCCGCCGCTGCATCGTCGACGTCGCCGATGCATCGGCGACGTACTGGCGATGCGGCGCGGTCCTCCGACCCCAACTAGGAGGCCTCTGCCAACGGTGAAGCGATGACACCGTGCAGTGAGTCAGTGGGGATTCGGGGTCACCGCACGGGTTGGGGGACTTGGGTCGTCCTCCGAGGATGCCTCGGGCGGCCAGGGCCTCCGACGTCCCAAGGCCGTGCGGTGGCGGGCTGTGCAGTGAGGTCTGTGGGGATTCCGAGGTCACCGCATGGTGGGCTGCGCCGACGGGGGTCGCCACTCATTAGGATTAAGTCGGGCATGTCCATGCACGGAGGACCATTCAAAAAGATGTATACAGAAAAAATTACGGGGGCGATGTTTCGACTGTTTTTGATTTTTCTTGAGTTGTTTGCTTTGGCTATTTGGTTTGAGCTCCTCCCTCCTCCTCCTCCTCCTCCTCCTCCTCCTCCTCCTCCTCCTCCTTCTCCCTCTCCTTCTCCTTCTCCTCCTCCTCCTCCTTCTCCCTTCCCCCCTCCTTCCTCCTCCTCCCTCCTCCTCCTCCTCCGCAGACTCCCTCCTCCTCTCCTCTCCTGCCTCCTCCTCCTCCTCCTCCTCCTCATCTCCATCCTCCTCCTCCTCCTCCTCCTCCTCCTCCTCCTCCATCCTCCATCCCTCCGCCTCCTCCTCCTCCTCCTCCTCGCCTCCTCCTCCTCATCCTCCTCCTTCTCCTCCTCCTCCTCCTCCTCCTCCTCTCCTCCTCCTCCTCCTCCTCCTCCTCCTCCTCGCTCCTCCTCCTCCTCCTCTCCCTCCTCCTCCTCCTCCTCCTCCTCCTCCTCCTCCTCCTCCTCCTCCTCCTCCTCCTCCTCCTCCTCCTCCTCCTCCCTCCTCCTCCTCCTCCTCCTCCTCCTCCTCCTCCTCCTCCGCCTCCTCCTCCCTCTCCCCCTTCTCCTCCTCCTCCTCCTCCTCCTCCTCCATCTCCTCCTCCCCCTCCCCCTCCAGGATCGAGGCCCCAGGATCGAGGGCCATTTGCTGGGGGTCGAGGCTCCAGTTCCTCTTTTTGGTTCCTGGAGTGCTCTGGCGTGGGGGCCCCTCGCCTCGAGGACGAGGCTGCCCCTCTCCTCCAGGAAGCGGCGGCCCCCCTTGGGGCTGAGTCGGGCACGGCACCCGCACAGGAGGAACACTCAAAGATACTGAAAAAGATTGTCTGGGGACGATCTTTCGACTATGTATGACTGCCTAGGATACTCTTGGACCATGCTTCACGTTTCTTCCAAAATCCCCCCTTGTGGGAGGACGTGCCCGACCTAACTGACCTTCGTGGTGGCCCCCCAGGGGCACTGCCCAGTGGACGATCGGGTCGGACGGCGGCGCGGAGAGGAACCCTTTTGCCGCCGCGGCGCGGCAGAGGCCATCCGCACGCGCGCTCGCGCGGCCACGGGGGCGCTCGTCTCCCGAAGAGCCCGGCTGCAGGAGAAAGCCAAGGCGGGGAGAGGGCCGGCCGCGAAGGACGGTCGAGAGCTGGGCGAGGGCTCCTGAGACCGTGGCTGCTAAAGCGGCCCTCCCGGAAGGAAAAAACAATTCGGGGTGGATAGACCTCCTACCTGGGCACGTCGATTAAGGAGTTGGCCGTTTTCGGTTCGCGAGAGGGCGTCGCGGTCGTCGTTCTTGCGGGTCCAGGTCCGTCGGTTTCGGTCCCAGGCCGTTTTCACTAAGGGGAGGTTTGCTAAAGGGAGGTTTGTCCACCGCCGAACAACTTCCCGGAAGGACGCGCGGCACGCGAAACAGTCCACGGGCTTCTTCCCGAAAGGACGAAGGCGACTTCCCGGAGTTCGATTTTAGCAGTCACGGATTTAGCAGCCAATTGCCCGGTTGCCTAGACAGGAGGGGGAGGGGGGGGGGGGTAAGTCAAGAAAAACCTCCCCTTGCAGTGATCGCTTTCTAATTGTTCTGCCGATCGGCGCGGGCCCTCGCACCCCCCCTCCCCCCGCCCCCCCTGGAGTGTATCGTGGCTGTTCTTGGCGCCTGTTTCGAGCAGGTGGAGTCCCTCTCCCAAAGGACGCACTCTCGCAAACAGTCGCACTGAGCAGAGGTCCGGAGCCAGAGCCCCCCCTCCCCCCCCTTTCCGCCCAATGTCGAAACGCCGAATACAAGAGTTCAACGGGAAAGCGCCAGCAATGGCGTTTTCCTCCTCCTCTCCCTCGCAGGTGGTCCGCGCGACCTGGACGGGTGGTCGACTGCCTCTCGCCCCCGGCGGAGGGGCACTCACCGCGACGGAGGGGGAGGGACAGGGAGACGGAGCTCTGCTGCATGCAGCCGGTTCTGGCCCCGCCGCCGGGCGCGGTCGTCGATGCGTGGGCGCCGCCAGCGCCGGGAGGCGCGGGGAGAAACAGCTGATTACGTACGGGGGCGGAAAAGAGGGGGGGGATGACTAGGGGGGGTGGATATCATGGCGGGGGCCATGATATCTCCCCAGATTTCATGGTGCCTCTTCTCATTTCATTGCGTCCCTGGCCCCCCCGCTGGGCCGCGCACATGCCGCCGGTCATGATTTGCACCCCCCCCCCCCCCCGACACCGGATTGCGTCCGTCATGATTTGCACCCCCCCCCCCCTCTTGGACACCCCCCTCTTGGCCGCTCCGGATACGTACGTTGATCCACCAGGTGTCGTTTTTGCTGCGAGCCCAGCCTGGTCTCGGGCCAGGGCCGGCATGGCCCCACCCTGACCTGGAGCGTGGCGGCGGCCTCGCGGACCCGGGCGGCTGGCAGCGGGGCGACCCTTCTGGCAGTGTCCGCGACGGGGGCAAGAGGCGGAGGAGGCGGAGGAGGAGGAGGAGGCGGAGGGGGAGGAGGCGGAGGAGGAGGAGGAGGAGGAGGAGGAGAAGGATCCTTTCCCCGTGCTGGCTGCAGGCGCTCACCTGCGTGCCAGTCTGCACCAGGCCATGGCGCCTGAGTGGGCCAGTGTGGTGCCTAGACGAAGCAATCGTCCGATCCCTGCCATGGCAACGCAACAGACGAGGAGGAGGAGGAGGAGGAGGAGGAGGAGGAGGGGAAGGAGGAGGAGGAGGAGGAGGAGGAGGAGGAGGAGGAGGAAGAGTAGGAGGAGGAGGAGGAGGAGGAGGAGGAAAACAAGATTAGGCGCTCAAGCCACGGACGTGGCCACACGTCCTGCCCGTCGGCCGTCGCCGACTTTTTTGGGTTCAGCCGCCGGCCGACCCGGCCGGCGCTGCCCTGCCTGCCCGCCCCCCGTCGTCCTTGCATCGGACATCGTGCCGGGAATCGGCAGCGAGCCCGGGCGTCGTGAGTTTGTGTCGGCGGCCAGCCCAAAGGGGGGAAGTGAGCAGGGGCGGGCCTCCTCAGAAGGCTCGGAGGTCCCCTGGCCTTCCGAGAAGTGTTCTATAAGCCTTCCCCGGAGGCACAAAGCACTTCCCAGCAGGCGTGAGGGCTCCTGAGAAGCCCCGCCGCCGTCCGAGAAGGCCTCCTCCTTCTCACTTCCCCCCCTCGCTCGCCGCCGAATGTGAGTGCGCGAGTGGGGTGCAGCTGGAGGAGGAGTAGCAGCGGCACCAGGAAGATAATCAGGAGGGAAAGAAACACACAGACACAATTAATCGTCGACTCCCAGGAAAATATGGGGAAATATGGGAAGTGGGGGGGAGACAGAAACTCAGAAAATATGGGGATTCCTGTAATTTGTGTGTATTTATTTGTGTGTTTGTGGGCCCCTTCAGATAAGGGGGACGGGCGCAGCAGTGGTGCCCTGGGCTCCGCCTGCCTGGCCGCGCCGCAGCCGGCTGCGCTCGCTGCGGTCCTGCTCGGCCGACTGCCGCGCCGCCTGCCGCGTCGATTGCGCCCTTCCTCGGCGGACGCGAAGTCCACGCGGAGCAGGTCCAGACGGAGTGCTCGATCTCCGTCTGGGCTGATTCCGTCTGGACTTTGCCTCTCCTGGCTTCCAGGCTGTGTAGCGGCCTGTCGGCTGCCGTCGGTCTCGCGTTCGCCATCGGCCCGGTCGGTCCTCGGCGTGTGCCGTGGCCGTGCCGGGGGCGGCCATGGCGAGGGGGGGGGGATGACTGTAGGGGTGGGAGGGAGATATCGCGGCGGGGCCACGACAGATCCCCCCCTCCCCCTCCCCGCCTCCCCCGCCCCCGTCACCTCACCGCTTGCCCCCCCTCCCCCCCCCTTCCCCCCCTACCTCCTCCCCCTCCCCTCCTCCTCCTCCGTGTCTCCGCCCACCAGCCTCCGCCTCCGCCTCCTCTTCTTCCTCTCCTCCTCCCTCCTCCTCCGGCCTCCTCCTCCCCTCTCTCCTCCCCTTTCCTGCCTCTCCTATCCTCCCTCCCCTCCTCCTCCTCCTCCTCCTCCTCCTCCTTCCTCCTCCTCCTCCTCCTCCTTCTCCTCCCTACTTCCTCCTCCTCCTCCTCCTCCCCCGATGTCACGGCCCCCCTTCTTCTCTCACGCCGCCCCCTGCCCCACCCCCCCCCGCTGGGCCGCGCACGTGCCTCGGGCCATTGCCTGCGCCACCCCCCCCCTCTCGGACGCCCCCGACCGTGGGCGGCTTCCCGCGGGGAGGGGGCCGCGCCCCAGGCCGCCGGCGACGAGGCCGCCCGGGAGCAGGAGCACACCTTCGCCCTGCCCTGCCTGGCCGAGAGGGAGTGCGACCCGGACTGCTCGATGCCCGGCATGGCCTGCTCGACGGTGGTGGCGGAAGGCCTCCGCCGCCCGCCTCGCGCGGCAGGGGTCTCGCTCTCACCGAGCGAGGCCCGCTGCTCGCCCAGAGTGCCGCCTCGCAGGCGTCCGAAGCAAAAGCACACGTCGGCCCCGATGTGATGGGTCGTGGACCCTCCGCGGCTGATCCAGGCCACTTGCGACTAGGGACTCTGCAAATGGTGGCACGCGCTTGTCCACGCTCGGCAGGCCTCTCGCACCCACGCCGACGGGGTCGGTGGATGTGGGGATCGCGCTTGTTTTGGAGTGTCCCGGCCGCTCGACCCGGTCTTTTGGCGTCGGCCCGCGCGACCCGCCCGCCACGGCCTGCCCGCCCGACCCGCCCGTCAGGATCCCGCCCGACCCGCTCCGCCGCCCATGTTCAAGGGCCAGTTGGGACCACGGTAGTTGGCCTTCGGGGGCCCCCCATCGTCGCCACGGCGGAGCGCAGCTCGGACAATGGGTGCGCTTGGACCGTGGGGGGGTCTGGGTGCCAAGTTTGAGCTGCCGCTGCCTTTGCTTTTTTTTTTTTTTTTTGTTTTTTGTACTGTGTTTTATTTCTGTTTTTTTGCTTTTTTAGATTTTCTTTTTTTTTTTCTGGGTTTTTTTGTTTTTTCTTTTGGCGTGTTCGGTCTTCGACTCGCCTGGCTCCGACAGGGGCCAATCGATGGTGTGGGATCCTCTCATCGCGTGGGCTGGGCTTGGCTCGTGCCCAGAGCGCGGCTGGACGGTGTGCCGCGGGGGGTGGGGGGTGGACGGTGGAGGGGGAGGTGGGAGGTGGAGGTGGAGGATGGAGGGGGAGGGGGAGGCGGACGAGGAAGGAGGTGGTGGTGGAGGAGGAGGAGGGTGGTGGAAGGAGGTGGAGGGGGGGGGAGGAGGTGGTGGAAGCCGCCGCCGCCGCCGACGCCGCCGCCGCCGGCCCGCCGGAACTGGGGGCGGCCGGCGCAGCAGCCGGCCCCGCCACCCGCCCCCGCCGCGCCGCCTCGCCGCGACCGCCGCACGCCGCCG
>CAUYUJ010018473.1:155053-175053 GCA_963575745.1 Prorocentrum cordatum
GGCCGCCCGCAGGAGACTGCAGACATTGTGCGCGTCTGCAGCACCGTGCGCCAATCACGTTCGGTTTCTCTCCCGCGCGCCGGCAGCACACTCACAAGAGCCGCGAAATCCCTACAGCCAGCCGGGCAGAGTTGGCCAGCCTCATGAGCAATCGGCGGCAGCAGTTCGATGCGCAGGTGGCCTTTGGTGCGGCATGGTGTCACGGGCGAAGACCGGTATGAGAGACTGATCCGCAGTCGGTGGTGTTTTGTCCCGGGGCGGTTGGAAAGTTCATACCCCCACCTGCCACCGAAGGGATAGAAACCTCCAAGCCGCCCTGGGACAGGCACCTCCGATCGTGGAAAGGTTGATGTTGTGCAGTTTTTCGCCCGCTAATGGTAGTAAGGCCTCGAGCAATTGGATTCCTCTCGTGCCTTTCTCTGCAGCCGAAGCGTTGTTGCTTCAGAGCTCCCCTACACAGGTGCCACCGTTGTGCCTGCGATGAGTACGGCGCCGTCTGTGGCCTTCCCGATCCAAGCTATGCCACATCTCCAGCAAGAGATGGGGATCACCGCGAAGCAGGAAAGGATTGTCCAGGACGGCGACGGGCAGCCGACCGCAGCGATCGTCCCCTCGGTATCTTGCCACCCAGTCGTATCGCCGAAGGAGATGATAGCAGGGCCGCAGCACCTGCTGCCTGGCACGAAGGAGCTTCGGATCCTGATCGAGGACTCCATGGAGCTACACGCTAGACGCGCCGACCTAGCCAGCTTCGCCGACGCCGACTATATTGTCTCCACTTGCTATGTCAGGAGCAGCTGGGCTGGCGAGCAGTTCGGAGTCCTCGGGGGAGAGTCCAGCTCACAAGTATTAGGCGACTGCCCACGAGGACCCTTGTGCTCAAGCAGCTGGTGCGAGGGTCTGGGATCTGTCGACGACGTCGAGGCTGACAATCCGCAGGGCACCAGGTGTCAGTGTGACACGGCGAGGAAGCCGACTAGCGTCAACCTACTGCGCCTTCCCTGCGCCCCCCCTTTCCTGGGCTCGCAGCTGGCAAGAGGCTCCACCGGTGGCCTTCCTCTGCTTGGGTGCGCCGCGGGAGCGGCGCGTCCACCCACCAGGCGGGCAGATGGCATTGCGCCCAGGGGCAGGGCCCGGCATGCGAGCACGCCGCTCGCCACTGGCTGCGAGGCGCGGCATCGCCCCCCCCCAAAGCCGGGCCGACGAAGCAGGCCCGCCACTCGTCCCAGCTGCCAGCCCCCGTCTCCGCTCGCGAGGGCGGGGCTGGCGAAGCGAGCTCGCCGCTCGCCCCGGCCGCGAGACCCCGCCGGAAGCGCGCGCGACGGTTTCGAGGGCAGGGGCAATCGGCCCGCCGGCGAAGGCGCAGCTTCGACCAGCTGCGGCGTCGCGCACTCGGATCGGGGGTTCGGGAATCGAGCGTTGCCGCAGCCGCCTTGCCGCGCCAGCGCGGAGCTGGTGATCAGCCAGCTCGCGAGCCAAACAGCAGATTGGTGAGCGAGCTACAGCTGCATGCCCAAGCCTGGTGAACCGACCTCGTCCCGAGCCGTGGAGAGCACCGACTGGCCGATCCAGCGCGCAGCTGCCACGAGGCGCGACGTCACTCGCGGTCCAGCCTACCGCGCCCGCCCGCTTCTACTGCGCGGAGAGTCCAGCGGACCTTACCCGCGACCTCTGCCTGGAAGCCCAGGGCATGTCCACCCAGGCCCTCAGCAATTGCACCCGAAGAATGGAAGCACTTCGTCAGATTGGCAGATTTGGCTAGGAGCTCACGCAGCACCAGGCCCAGAAGTACCTCAAGACGCCGCGGCTGCGACTGGCCAACCAGGCAGCACCATCGCGCTGAGACAGGGAGGTGCAAATCGAGCGCAGGTTGGAGCGACTTGCGTTCGAGAGGATCTCCCTCGCGCTCTGGGGCGGCGCGAGGCTGGCCAATGGGGGGGGGGGCCCTATCTCGCACGGCGGCGCCGCGCAGCGCTCACGCGGATCGTGCCCGATTGAGAACTCAACCTACCCAGACCTCCGACGCCGTGATTTTTGACAACGTGTTCCCCTTGAGACCTGGACCACTTCCTGGGGACCAGTTTTTCTCCTGACTCGTTTTCAACGGTCCCATGTGCTTGGCGAGGGCGCCCAGAAGCCGAGAATGGCCCGAAACCGTCCGCCGCGATGACTTCACAAGGCGAGGAGGTCTGGGTATGATGGCCCTCGCCGCCCGTGCCTTCCCTAAGATGCCGCGCTCTTCTGGCTCGGGCGGAGGCCGTAGCTCAAGCGCAGCGGCCCGCCACTCCTGCCGAGGTCCACCACCCACTGGGGCCGGCCCGAGGCGATGCGCCTTTGCTCTGGGCCCCCTCCTCCTCCTCCTCCTCCTCCTCCTCCTCCTCCTCCTCCTCCTCCTCCTCCTCCTCCTCCCCGTCCTCCTCCTCCTCTTCCTCCTCCTCCTCCACCTCCTCCTCCTCCTTGTCCTCCTCCTTGTCCTCCTCCTCCTCCTCCTTCTCCTCCTCCTCCTCCTCCTCCTCCTCCTCCTCCTCCTCCTCCTCCGCCACGCCGCGGCCCGGGGCAGAGCCCCGCGCGGGCACCGGCGGTGTTTTTGTTGCCGCACCGGCCGCGCGGGGAGGGCAGCGGCGAGGGAGCACCTCGGAGGCGTCGGAAGGCAGCGCCGAAGCATTCGCTTGAAGTCGGGCGTGTCCCTCGACAGGGGGAATATACAAAAATAGTCAGAAAATAGTATGAAGGCTTTTGTGTAGTACTTTTCAACCATGTTGGGGTACGTGTTTGGGTATCTTATAAAGTTTGTCTTCAAAGTCTGCCTGTAGGGGGACATGCCCGACCTAAGCATTCGCCTTGGACGATGCCGTCTCCTTTCTATCACACTTTACTAGGAGGTGGCTCTGCTATACGCTCACGCAGATTCACTTGCATGGTATTTTGCCCCCCCCCCCCTTCGCCCCCTCTTCCAGACAGCGCTGAGCCGAGAAGGCGTGTAAGTCAATCCCGACTTGCATAAAGTCCAGATGTCCTTGCGGGCTTCGCCCCCCCTCCCTCCATGCAAGTAAAGTTCCCAGGATAGAAAGACAAACGGCCTCTAGTTGAGGGGCCCAAGCAGAGCGGACGCGCGCATAGCCGTCCATTCTCCCCGTTTCAACGTGCAGGCCCGTCACAGTGGTGACCCAGGGCGTCCAGAGGAATGCCCTAGAGACTTAGCCCCGCGCGTGCCTTCATGCGCCGGAGCATCATGCCGGGCGCGGGCGGCATATTTGCAGACGGGCGCGGGCTGGGCGCGCCAGTGCTTCCGCACGGGATCACTCCATCGTCGGCAGCACCCCAGGGCACATGAGAGTCCCACCACTCCCGCGGGGTCGACGACAGCGCCGCCAGCGCCGCCCCGCGCCGAGGGGGCCGCCGACGAAGGAAGGAGGAGAGGGGTGACGACGTGCGGACAGCCCCCGACAACGCAGAGAGAGGAGCTCAAGCCGCAGCGCCCAGCCACCGCAGCTGTGGAGGCCACCACTGCGCTGCTCCACTGTCGCTCCGTGCCCCGTGGCCTCCACCTGGGGTGCGCAGGCTTTTGCGTGAGACTGGGTAGGGGGCCACATGCGAACCCTACCCCTACCCCCCACGTTTTCTGAGGGGGAGAGTGGGGTTCACTTCGTTCGGGAGCTCCCAAGCGAAGTGAACCCCACCCTCCCCCTCAGAAATCGTGGGGGATAGGGGTAGGGTTCGCATGTGGCCCCCTACTGGGGGGCTCCGGCGCGCGCCATTTCTGCCCTTTCACGGGAGCACGCGGCACTGGCCCATTGCGCACCTGGCGGCCTCTCACCGCAAGGTCTGCGAAGCGCCACGGCATCGCAGAGCGGCGAGCCGCGCAGCGATGGTCGCTGGGCTGCCACGGCTGGACGCAGCTCGGAGAACTGGTGCGTTTGGACCCCGGGAGGGGGACCGATGGGGAGCCGATCTTGAGTTTCCAGTGCCTCAGCTCGCCCTTCTCCGACTCTCCGGAGGCAAGAGCCCACCCGGAGCAATGGACTGCAGGACCCCGACCCGATTCCGCCCACGCCGGGTGGTGCGCGGCCCGATGAAGAGGGGCCTCCACAGCCACCTCCGCCTTCCTAGAAGAAGAAAACAACACATAGAAAACAAAACACATATATATATATATATATACATACATACATACATACATACATACATACATACATACATACATACATACATACAACTAAAGACATAAACGTTTGGCGCTCCGCGCGGGTTTCTTGGGTCTGCTCTGGATCCCCCTCCCTGGCGCGCAGGTGGGCCCGAACGCGGATCCAAGAAATCCGCGCGGGGCGCCGAAAGCTCATGTCTCTGGCGCCTTTTTCTTCTTCGGACTCAGGCCTCCGACCCCGGCACCACCGCCGGCAGATGGGGCAGACCAGAGTCGCGGTGGCGCACAGCAGTGCGCGCGTGCACCGCGGCGGGGCTGCGCGTTGGGGCCGCTGCACGAAGTCGGGCCTGTCCCTCTACAGGGGGTTTATTCAAGAATAGTCAAAACATAGTCTGGGGACGATGTTTTTATTAGTTGTTGCTCATTTGGGTATATGTATTACAGCGTTTTGATTTGTCGCCCAAAATCCCCCTGTAGGGTTGTAATGTTCCAACCTACTTTAGCCTTGAGCACCAGAAAGAATTTGGGGCGCACCCCAAAACTCGAGGGTTTTCACGTGTCGGGCCCTGGGAGACACTCGTCCGACACTGGCTCGACACTCTGTCGACACTCTTTCGACACTTTTCCGGGTGCTCGAAATGATTTCTGGGCTGTGGTCCTTTAGTAGGAATGGGAACAACAGAACCGTAGAGGGACATGCCCGACATAAGACCAGCAGGGCGCCCCCTCCGCAGGGGGTGCCCCGAGGGCGGGGCGAGGCCGCTCCTGCTGGTGGACGCCAGCAGCTCCGCACGTACGAGGCCCGAGCAGCCTGGCGCTTCCTGTCTGTCCACCGGGGCGGAGCGGTGACCGGGTTTGATATGGTATTTTGTTTATTTTGCAAAATAAGACAACGAGAGAAACAAAATATTGTGCGAAAAAGAGAGAGAGAAACAAAAAAAAAAACGACAACGACAACGACAACGACAACGACAACAACAACAACAACAACAACAACAACAACAACAACAACAACAACAACAACAACAACAACAACAACAACAGCAACAACAACAACAACAACAGCAGCAGCAACAACAACAACAGCACACAAAAAAACAAAAAAGGCGCTCCGCGCGGACTTCTCCGATGCGCGCTGGGGCCCCCCTGGCGGTGGCGGCGCCCCCGGCGCCTCCCCTGGCGCGCTCCGCGCGCCAGGGGGGGTGGGTCCAGCGCAGATCCGGGAAACCCGCGCGGAGCGCCAGAAGTTTGTGCCTATGGTTAGGTCGGGCCTGTCCCCCTACAGGGGGATTTTCGACGAAAAGCTAAAGATACCCCAAAAATACCCCAAACTGATCAGAAAATATTCAAAAATAGTCCCCAGACTATTTTTGGATTATTTGGGGATCATTTGGGGGGATTTTTCGTCGAAAATCCCCCTGCAAGGGGACAGGCCCGACTTAAGCCTATGGCGTTCTTTGTCTTCTTCCAGGAGGGGCGCAAGGTCGCCAAGCGGAGATCGACGCCCCGCGCGGACGCGTTGTCTTCTTCCAGGAGGGGCGCGAGGTCGCCAAGCGGGAGCGCTTGTCACACCTCTGTCGGGGCGGGGCGCCTCGGCCCACGACTCCAAGAGCAGGTCCCGGGCGCCTCGCCTGCTGATGGCCAGTGCCAGCTCGGCCTCTCTGCCCCCCGCAGACATGGCGAGCGATGCGGCCCTGCAGCCCCCATCGCGAGATTCTTGCCTCTCGGCGCCACCTGGCCCACAGAGGCCCCCCGCAGACATGGCCGTACACCTGGAGCTGCGGCGCGTGAGAGGGGGCACCGGGCACCCTGCTAGCTCTTCGGAGGCCCTCGGGCCCCTCTTCGTCCTTGTGGATCCTCTCCAGGGGCGCGACATGGGCGCGGAATTTCAGGTCCCCTCGGGGGGTAAGACTGCGCCCTCTGTCCGCCATCGTCGTCGCCACTCTCTGCGTCCTCTCTCTCTCTCTCTCTATTCGCATGCTTTCTGCGTTGCCACAGTTAGCAGCCATTCGGCTAGGTTTGGATTGCGAGCGGACGAGCGAGTTGACGAGCGAGCAAGCGAGCGAGCAGGAGGAAGAGGAGAGGGCAGGAGGAGGGATGAGGAAGGAGGAGGACGGGAGCAGGAGGAGCAGGAGCAGGATGTGGAAGTTTGGCTGCCGCCTCGGAGTATGGCTGCCGCCTCGGATCCTGACCCCGGGAGGCCCCCGGGGGCCTCCGAAGGCCTCCAGAGGCCAGGTAGGGTCCGAAGACGTCCGAACAAACCCTGGCGGCAGGATGCCCTACCCCCCCTTTCCCCGCTACCTGCTGCATGCTCCCTCCGCTCGAGGCGGGGTTCGCCACCGTGAGGAGCATGGCGCTGCCCTTGGAGACGCCGCGCTGAGGCGCCGCGGCATAGCCGCGACGCTTCGGGCGGGCACTGAGCGCAAATGACCTTTGGAGCCGGGGCCCTGGAGACCGGGACCCGGCATCCTCCTCCTCTTCCTCTTCCTCCCTCCCTCCCTCCTCCCTCCTCCCTCCTTCCTCCTCCCTCCTCCCTCCTCCCGGGGGCGGGAAGGATTCTCGAGGTCTCCGAAGCTCTTCGATGCTTTTCTCGCCTCGGGTTGCCCGGCATGCCACCAAGCTGCGGCGCGGCACGTTATCCGCAGGCCCATCCCCCAGGTGCCGACGTCCCGAGCCCTTGCCCAGCCTCCCGCCCCGCGCAGCGGAGCGCGGCACGCTGTCCGCCTGCACGGCCTGGCGCGTCGCCGGGGCCGCCGCCGCGACACAGCCTGGCCGTCATCAGAGGAACAAAAAGTGGCATAAACGTGAAAGCTCCTTCGAAGGGAAGGGGGCTTCCTTTCGAATCCACTGCGACGCTATTCGACTTTCCTCTGGCTGCACCGCTTGAGAACGAGGGCCCAGGGCAAGGGGGGGGAGCGGCGACGGCGACGACAACTCAAATAGGGGAGCAAAAAGTGGCACAGCGCCGATCCGAGAAATCCGCGCGGACCTCGGAGTTTTTATGTTCATGCCACTTTTTGTTCCCCTAGTAATGCGGATTGAAGACTGACCCCTTCGCGTCGGTACGATCGTCATCGGTGCGGGAGCAGCTGAGACAAGAACCAGCAGCAGTTAAGTTCCTGCCCATTTTGACCAGGACCGGTTGTCGAAGCTGCCGCGGGCGTTGTCCACTCGTGGCGAAAAGTCGCATACCCAACAGCGGCCGCCGTCTGTTGTGGACAATTGCTGTTGTTGGGCATCGTGCCCAGTTTGCTCGTACCCACTTCGGGCGTGTCGAAGGACGTCGCAAACCAGGATGTTGCAAGGCACAGCGGCTCGAAGACCACAACAATCATATGGGCATAAACGTCTGAGAGTCCAGCATCGGATCGGGAAATCGGAGCGGATCGGAGCGCGCGTCGGATCAGGCTGCATCAGCCCAGAGTCGAAATCGGGTCGGCCGCGCCCTGATGCACAGCATCTCCACGCAAGCATCGGGCCGCATCGGATCGTCGGAACATCGGAACCGAATCGGATCGGACCCAGTACGGTCGAAATCGGGAATGAAAGGATGGGGGCGAAGACCTGCAGCAATTCTTGCCCATCTTGACCAGGATTCACGGTCGGTGTTGCCGCAGACGCTGTCCATGTGAGGCGAAATGCCGCCGGCCCAATAGCGGCCGCCGGTTGTGTGGGACAAAGTCCGCTGTTGGGCAGCGTACCCATGTTTCCCTCGCCTGATTATTCCGGGCGTGCCACAGGACATGGCAAGCCAGGACCCTGCAAGACCCAGCGGCTCGCAGAGCGAAAGACTTGAGCGGAAACACGTTTGGGGATCCGCGCAGATATCTCAAGTCCACGTTTGCCCCTCGCGGCGGCGCCGCTGGCGCAGAGGGGCCCAGCGCCGACCCAAGGACACCGCGCGGGCATCCGGAAGTGTACGGCCATGCTGTTTCGTGCTCGTACCCCTTGGTCGTTAGAGCAAGTTTGTTGTTGGGCTCTCAGATGCCAATCTACTTCAAGTGCCTTCCTACTTCAAGAATCGATCTGGTTTCGCTGTGTTGCATTCTTCTCTGGGAGGCCTGATTCGAATGTACCCTCTCCGCCTTCCTACTTCATGCTATGACCTACCTCTTCTGACCGACGTGCGCTTTTCTCCCAGACGCAGTGGGAGGAAACGAACACAGCCGGCGCGGGGGTCATGAGCAGCTCTGCCTCCGGATCGGGCAGCCGTCTGGCGTTCGTGCGTGGGCTATCCCCTGGAGTGTCACTTGTGGGGGAGGGGGGGGGGGGCGTATCTCCCCAGGGACTCGGGCCTTCGCCGCAGGGGCCCATGAAGTCTGGGTAGATTTTATGGTCACCGGCATGAGATCCACCCCCCCTCTAGTCCTGCTCCTCCTCCGCCTCCTCCTCCTCCTCCTCCTCCTCCTCCCCATCCCCGCTTCGGCTTCGGCTGTCCTGGCGAATGCTCCGACCCGCGGCTGCAGTCTCCCTCGAGCCCGCCCGTGCCCTCGCTTGTCGAGGTCCTCGTCTCCCGGGCCCCGGTCCGGCGGCGACGCCGATTGGACCAGCCGCCCGCGCCCTCTGCGCGGAGATGCTGGGCCATAGCTGCTCGCGATGCTTGCAAGACCGTGGACCCCGCTGGCGTGCAGCTGTCATCCGCGCCACGTCGGAGGGACGAACAAAGAGACGCCCCGCCGTCCCCATTGTCGGCGCGGCGGACGGCGCCGCGCCGTGCACTCCGTCTTTCTCTTCCGCTTCTCCGCCCCAGCCACCGAGAGTCGGAGATGGACAAAACCCCCACCCTGACACGTCGATCAGTGAATGGTCCGTTTTAGGTTCTCGAGAGGGCGCCACGGCCGTCATTTTCCAGGCTTGCGCACGCCAAGCTTGGGCCCGAGGTCGTTTTCACCAAACCACGTTTTACTAAAGGGGGTGCTGCCCATCACCGAGAAAGAGAATGATCCGCAAGTCATATGGTCCGCACTCTTCTGCGCGGCTGCCGGCCTGATTGGCGGAGAGGGCAGGCGGGCTGGAGGGTCCGAACAGGAGGGCATAAGACAGGCAGGCCCAGCACGAGGATGATGGCTGCAGAGCTTTCGGAAACGCTTGCAGAGCGTTACGGAGCGCTCTGGAAGGGCCGCGGCGCTCGATACTTCTTCCAGACCCGCCGACTTTCGGGTGTTCTAGCCTTATCTCGATCCAGATGTGTCCTCATGTTGGCTTCGCCTTGACCACGAAGCAGCACCGGTGTCTGATGTTGCGGTTTCTTTTTCGGATGGCAAAACGGCAGCGCGCAGCGAGGCGCTAACAAATCGATCCGCCGAAGGCGCAAGCAGGCCAGCGGATCCGGTTATGGAGAGGAGGGGGAGGATAGGGAGGAGGAGGAGGAGGAGGAGGAGGAACTATCGCTTCAGGCATCGGCCCTAAGTTCGCGCAGCGACAAGAAAAAGGAGGAGGAGAAGGAGGAGGAGGAGGAGGAGGAGGAGCCGCGTGCCCGAAATATTCGGGCGGCCGGTATCGCGGCGCCACACCCGCAAGAGGGCGCCAGCTTACCCAAACCAGATCACCTACTTGCGCATCCCATGTCCACCCATTGATTACATGTCCCATGTCTCTCAGGTGTCAAGGATGATTGCAAATCTCAGCACCGAGGCCGCTGCCGTGGGGTTCCAGTTACACCCCGACAAGACGAAGATCCTACACGATACTTTTTGGATCTACCACAGGACACAGGTACCAAGAACAGTTTCCATCAACGGAATGGTTATTGAGGTTCCCGACGTGCAGGCGCACGCCAAATATTTGGGTCGCATGTTGTCGCTCTACGAGCCGAACAAGGTCGAGATTGAAAACCAGATTGCCTGTGCGTGGCGCAAATTTCATGCCCTGAGACAAAAACTCACTGGAAAACGATATTCTTTACATGACCGGCTACGCTTGTTGAGTGGAGCCGTAACGCCAAAAATTTTGTCTGGTAATAAAGCGTGGACAATGACACAGGAATTGCAGAACCGAGTGAAACGAACGCAACGCCAGATGCTACGAATGAGTATCCACTTGCCCCGGCGCGTTTTGGCACGGCGAGAAGAACCATCTGGACCGCAAAATGGTGCAGACAGTGTGCGCAGCACAGACAGCGGGTCGGACGTGGCCACTGCTTTTGCAGAAGAAGACGCGCAGCATCAACGACATGAGGCTGAAACAACGAATGACACAACCAATCGGGAATCTTGGGTGGACTGGGTAAACCGAAGCACACACGAAGCAGAAAAGCAGATGGGCAGTCTTGGGATCGACGACTGGATCCAACAACAACGGCACCAGAAACGGAAATGGTTCCAGCATGTGGTACAATCGTCTTCTTGCGACTGGGTGCACAAGATACTGATGCGGAGCCCGTCAAAACATCCAAAGCTGATTTCCCACAGGCGCCAAAGCAGACCAAAGCGAAGATGGTTGGATGGCATCCGGAGTTTCACTTACTTTTTGTTGACAGCTTCCACAGCGAATCAACGACAGGACTAACTGAGGCCCGCTGCTTTCAAGACGCCGCCCCTTTTCTTATGAAACTCGCTTGCACTAGTACATGGGTCGATCTGGAGGGCGATTTTGTAGATTAGTATATTGCCCAGCCGCGTTCGGGTAGTGCTGTGTAGTCGTTGGCTGGGCGCTTCGCCCCCACCCTGCAGCGCCCTCGCGGCGTTCCGAGCAGTTCGCAATCACAACCGCAATCGCAATCGCAATCGCGATGTCTCTCAGGCGTTACCGACGCGAGCCCCAACAACGAGCGGCAGCACGCACGCTACGCAGAGTTACAGCCTTACTGAATCTTCTCGAAGTGCACCACAGCGCGCAACACCCACCGCAGCACCCACTAGAAGGTTCGACAATGGCGGCGGCAGCATGGGGATCGACCGCGAGCAGACCAAAGAGCACATCACCGCCATGGAGACCATCCTCGAGTCACCAAGCGCGTTCCACGACTCGCAAAGTGCCCACTCGCAAAAGTCCTACAACACACATGTTTGCCCCGAAGAGATTTATCGTAGGTTCCCCGCGGCGGATCCAGGCCATTTGCGAGCAGTTTCTCTGCGAATAGCGGAACGCGCTCGTCGATCGAGCCGCACTTCAACCAGGGGACCAGCAGCGCGCCCTGCCGAACCCGCGCGCGGGGCAGGTCTCGCACGGCGGAGGGATGACAAATTGGCCGCGCAATGGGCAGCCCAACGCCCCAACACCTGGAGCAGAAGGGCCGGCAAGAACACGAACAGCACCAACGGCAAAGGCAGGGGCAGCTTCCCGAAGCCATACGACTGCTACACCGAGGACGCTAACCAGCCGCAGAGAAGGGCAAGGAGAAGGAGAAGAAGGGCAGTTGCAAACAACCAGCCCCACCAGAGGAGGACACCGAAGTCAAGAAGAAGCAGAGGGAGTCAGGGGGTCCAACCAGGACTGCAATGTCCAGATCAACATCATCAGCAACCTCATGCCCATGCGCAAAGTCTGCGCCACCAGAAGGTACAATTGGGAGGCACCACCCAACGACCCAAAGCTCAAAACAACATCAGAGAGGAGTGGAAGAAAGCTAAGGTAGCTAAACAACGACGAGCAGAAGCCGAGATCAGAAAGGCCAGCGCCGTTGGCCAACCCATTGCAGACGCAAAAGCACAGATCGCCTTCACCAAGGCGGTGATCATCGGCAGCATGCCATTCCATCATCGGGCCAGGGAGGTCGACCGCAACCAACAGAGCACGGAGGACCGAGCACACCAAGGCGCAGCACGAAGAACTCGAAGAGCTGGCCGCACTGGAGGCCAAGATCAACGAGCTCAAGATCATCCATCAGGGCATGCACTTCGCGCGAGATGACGCACGCAAATAGGTCACTGCGGCAGACGACGAGGCGGAGGTCACACAAAGAGGCGATGCCCACAGGAGGGTTCAAACAAGAGCACCGAAATTGCAAACAGGGCCGAGGAGACGAGTAAGGGCCAAGACGTCGCAGCGCAACTCAAGGCCCTCATGGAGGAGAACGAACACTTCGCCTTATAAGGAAAGAAGAACAAAAGTGAGATCAAGGAAGTGTTCGCCAACCTCCGCCACAGCTGCAGGGAGAACGAGAAGGCGATAAAGAAATGTGCCGCGCAACTACAGAAACTACAGCAGCACCTTCGGACAGTCGAAAGGATTGCACAAGTGGGACGACAGGAGCAGGAGCACACAGCCAATCAAGCACAGCCTCACCAGGAAGAGCTGGAGGAGGAGCTGACGAATGCCGCGACGGCGACCAGAAGGCATGGCGGCCCACCCCGAGCACGCGCAGACAAAAACGGCGGCTACACGACAAAGAACGAACGAGGAGCTCGAAGCCAACACGCGGAGCCACAACCGCAGCATGAAGAAATACCTCCCTCGAGAACAACACGCCGTTGACTTACAGAAGGAGCTGAGACAGGCCCAGCAAAGACTTGCTGAACACGGCAACGACTACAAGAACCACCACGGGCAGCTAAGGGAAAGTAAGATAGATGCCCTACGACAAAATCCAAGAAGCAGAGCAACACATCTCCGTCATCGAGGCCCTGGGAATCAGCGACTTCAACGAGCAGGTCCAGATGCGCAACCACCGGAGGCAGTCCGGCAACCTGCTTCGTAGAGCCCGCCTCGAGAAGCAGGACCAGGAGAAGTTCATGGAGACCAAGACCCAGAAAGTCCAGGAGGAGTGCCAACAGAGGTCCACCGACATCGAAAGGATCGCACGAGCCAGAGACGCTGACCAAGATTAAGAACACGAACATCAGATCCAAAAGGCACTCATGGACATGGACATCTATCTGGAGCGAGCTTAACAGCATGCGGTCCATGCAGAGGGTCAGCTACAGATGGCACTGCAACGAACAGAGATCGACACGGCAAAGCAGAGAGACGCCCACCAACACGAGGTCCAGGTATACCAGCGGAAAGACGACGCGGCGAGAATGGGAAGCCGCACACGGAAGGCGCACCGATGAGGCGACCCAAGAATCTCTCCGCGCACGACAAGCAGGGGCTCAAGCGCAACAGCGCCTCGCGAACGTGGAGATGGTGGACGCCATCGAGAAAGCCTTGACCACCGAGGCCCCCCCCCATGAGGAGGAGACCACTGGCTTCCCGCAGCCAGTTACACCCATGGCTTCACAGAGACCGCGCCAAGGATTGTCCAATCCACGCAATCCCAAAGCGACTTCGCAACACGAGGGAACGGCGCATGGGGAGCAAAGGCAAAACCCCCAATACAAGACGAGCATCATCAAGTCCACCCCTCCACTCCAACGAGAGGACGTCGCACTCCGACCGCGACACGCGCAGGCGACGGAGACGAGCTCCCACCAAGAAGCGAGCAATGCGACACGCCTTGTGCTCAGATCCCAACTCATGGACGCCAGGATCGATCACGGCAGGGCAACCCGACCGACCGACAGACCCGAGAGCGAAGGGCAACCCGACCGTCGCGCTGATCGACACTTCAGCACCCAGGACACAGAGGGACGGCGGCCTCAGCACCGCACAGGAGACACCCTCACCAGCCCGGTCGCCGAGCAAGATATTCATCGGCCTTCCCCGCAGGGCTGTTTCGCTACCACCACCACGCAAACACGCGGCCTCACCAACGCGAAGTTCCAGCACAAGGAGGACGAGGCCTCCCAACGAGCTTGGGCCTCACGCCCTCCCACATTTTGACCATCGCACGCCGTCATTCCCACCCTTGTTCTCCCCCCCACCCCTCAAAGGGTGATCGCCCCTCGGGGGGGGGGGGATGGCCGAGTTTGGAGAGAACCTTTATGGCCAGGAACAAGATAAACAGAGAGAGGAAGAGAATAACACAATATCTATATAGAGAGAGAGAGAGAGCAACACAAGCACAAAGAAAAACAAAACGAAAAACAAACAAACAAACAAAAAACGAGGAGGAGGAGGAGCAGCAGCAGGAGGAGAAGGAGGAAGGGCAGAGGGAGGGAAATGAAGAATTGGGCAAGCCAGGCAGCGCGGACTAGACTACGCCTCAGTCCACTAATCCTACTGGGCGTTCGGACGCCGCCTGCGGCTGGTCCGCATGTTCATGCGGAACCACACGAGCGGTCGCCCTCAGCAACGCCCCACCGACGATGCAGCGAGGCAAGGGTTGTGTCTTTTTGCAAAATTGCGAATGCAGGTAGCGCGCCCGCTCAGTCGCAAGATCCGGAACCAACTACCCCATTTTCAGTGTTTTCCAGATCCCAGGCGCATTACCGTACCAATTCCCTCCGATTGTCTTTCGTCGTAGGTGTCATTGTCATCCGTTTCTCCGCTTTTGCTGCTGTTACTAATGCCGTTCCCTTAACTGTTCGTGCCCGGCTGGGCCTCCCCGGTCCAAAACGAAACGACGGTCGCATCGCACAATAAGGGGAACCCATGCACCAAGGATACCCTCGTAATCACGAGATCGACCCTCATTTCCTTTAATTGCGAAGTCATGACAGGAGGTTGTTGGTTGCTTCTGGCCTCTGGGGTCTTTTACCAGGCCCTTGTGAAAAACGGGTCCAAGGGAAAAGAATGAGATCTCCAAGGTTCCAGGACACGTTGTGAAGAAAACGCGGCGTCGGAGTTTGGGGGATCTCGCACCATCAGCGCTACGGTGCTTTGGAAGACGTGACCATTCGTTTCACTTAGGACCTACTTCCACGTTGCCAATATCCTAAGATTGCGCCGTGTGTTCTGCCGAGCCCCCGTGTTATCCGAAAGGGGAGAGTGGCCGCGGTGGCCTGGACGATCGCAGGTTGTATCAATACGAAATCGTCGTTGCACACTGAAATTGGTTTCGGCGTTCGTTGTGGATATAATCGTCGCTCAAGCAGCTGATCAAACCGAAGCATGCGGAACCGCGGAAGCAATACACTTTTGCTTACGTTCACACGAGTACTCCTTGCATGTAAAGCTCGCATGAGCGTTCTAAGCGATTCGCTGCGTGTAATTGCCATCCGTCGCTCCATCCGCCTAGCTCTAACGGATCAGGCGGAGCGTCCGCTGTTTGGGTCCTTGGGGCAAAGCATTATATTTCGGTTTGCTTATCAAACCCCCGCCCCCGCAAAAAGTCCCATCGCATTCTGCTGCTGCCAGACAAGCAGGACTTTGGCGCGCAGCGCACAGCGCCGGCGTTGGTAGAATCCAAGTCTGAAACATGGAGTGTTACATGCCGAGCGAGGCCTGGCACTTGAAGCAAGACTTCGCGAAGGAAACCTGCCCCGCTCGCCCAGCAAGCGGCTAGAGCTGTGCGGAACAAGCACCAGAGCCCCATGTACACTTGCACGCGTGCAGCCCGGCCCCAGGGGGCCTGGAGCCGCAGCACACATCAGGGCCCCCTTTGGACCTTTTGCGTGGCGCATCCCCTCCTTTCAAGGGCGTTTAAAACGCCCCTACCCTGGTTTACGAGGCACTGTGCACTGAACCTCCGGTGGACTGACAGGGTAAACCCTGCATATCGCGCGAGTCGCGCGGCGTGCTCCCTGGAGGTTTACGGACCTCGCACTTGTAACCCAGGGTAGGGGCCTTTTTGCATCCCTCAATCCTGAGGCCTTCCAGGAGCTTCCCCCCGGCTCCCCCGGGAGGTTCCTGGAGCCCCGCAGGATTTCCAAGAGGGCCCCAAGACGGCCAAGAGGCCCCCACAGCTGCCCCAGGAGGCTCGCAGCACCACAGAGGGTCCCCAGGATGGTCCCGAGAGGCAGCCGGGGTGTCCACAGAAGACTTCCAAGGATGCCGACCAAATCAGTCCAAAGCCTGCAGAATTGGGGAGTTCTCGCTGGTTGATACCATGTGGCTCCAAGCTGGCTTCGGAGCCGCTGGAAGAGCTCCTAATATGGAGCTCCAATATTGCCCCATGGCCCAAGCAAGCCTCGCGAGAGCCCCAGGAGGAGGGCCAGCGACGGCGCCCAGAGAAGCCCAGGACAGCCTGCAAGGGCCCCGAGAGGGGCGCCAAGACGGCCCGAGGAGACCCCGACAAGGCTCCAAAGAACCTCAAACGCCCAATGCGGCCCAGGAAGACCCCCAAGAGGCCCCCAAGAATGCCCCGAGAGATCCCCAAAATCGGCCCAGGAGGCCTCCAAGACAACCCCGCAACGGCCCCAAGACACCTCGAAGGCGGGCCATCCAGCATGCGTCCAGGCGACCGTTGCTACAGCATCAATCCCCCCACCCAGCACGGCGTGCGACCCACAAGTGCCCCCTAAGATCCCCAAGACATCCCCAAAAAGCTTGCGGGAAGCTCTTAGGACACCCCCCTACAGGCCCGCGTGGCACCCCAGAGAGGCCCGACGGACGCCTCCCAAAGAACCCCCGATAAGGACGAGCGTCAGAAGGAACGGAGGGGAGCAGGAGCTGACTGGAGAGATCGAGGTGGCCTCGAGACGGTCCATCCCGAGGCGACACGAGCGCCCAAAAATGCGTTCAGCGGGTTCCGCCGCCGGATACCTAGACTTGAGCACCCCCACCCCTGCCGCTCGCCATCTCATTGCCTCTTGATCCACGGCTCCTTCTTGTCCCTCTTGCTTCCCTTCCCGCCTCCCTTTGTTTCCTCCCTTGCTTCCTTCATCTTTGGAGGCCCTGGCAAAGGCTCCCTAGCTGGTCGTCCCCCCTCCCCCCACCCTGCTTCCATACATACACACACACACACACACACACACACACACACACACACACACACGCACGCGCGCGCGCGCACGCACGCACGCACGCACGCACACTAAACCCAGTCCTGTCCCTCCCCTGTTCTTGGTTGCGGAGCGGAGGCAAGGAACGGCATCGGGGCAAAACTTCAATATCTTCTATGCAGAAATTGTTTCACATGTAGACGTACAATAATCCGAACCCCAATGCCAAGCACGAGTGCGACTTCCACCACCAGCGCATGGGCTTGCCAGCCAAGGAACCCCTCATTCCGACACGGCCCCGCTGGCGCTTTGCACGCGCTGCCCCATGGCAAGTAGACCCTGGGCGCGCGCGATACATAATAGTAGTACCAAGAATGCGAAACGCAAACAAATAAGTATCAATAATACTGATAGTAATGATAGCAGTTCGCACAATGAAAACAATATTAAGACTACCAGAATACTGGGGTTCCAGACGGGGTGGAGGGGGGGGGGGGGGGGCAACCACCATTCTCCATGGCGGGGCCCGACCTTGGTAGCGGGGTTTGGGTCTCCTCAGGCCCGTCCACGGCCTCCGAAGACAGCCTGGGGTTCTCTCGGAGCGCGCCAGGAAGCCCGACGAGGGCACGAATACGCGACAAAAGGCTTCCAAGAGGGCCCAAGGACAGCTAGAACGCCTCGTAGATCGTTCAGCCCAGCTCGGCTGCCAAGAGGCGCCCAAGACGAGCCCAGGATGCCCGACGAGGAGCCTTGAGAGACCCCGAGGGGCAAACATTGGACCGCCCAGTTCAGCCCCAACGGGATCCCCATCCGGCCCAAGAGGTGCCCAACACTGCCCAGAAGAGCTCCCTGACTCCCAAGAGGCCATCCTGCAAGGCTCCAGGCAACCGACGAGCGCCCACGAGCAGCCCAGGGGAGGCCCAAGCAGCCCCCGGACAACCCCAAGACACCCCTCAGGGTGCGCCAGCGCCAGAGACCCCTTCTCGCCTCTTCGTTCGTTCCCCCCTCTATATGCTCGTGTCCTCGTCGTCGTCGTCCTCGGCATTTTGCCACCGGCAGGGACGACGCCGAGGCCCACCTGTCACACCAGACACACCCTTGAAACCATCTTAGACGAGCCCACGCGACGCACAGAGACCCCCGACGAGACAGTCCAGGAGGAGCCCAACACAGACCCGTGAATGATCCAAGGCGATTGGTCTTCATTCGAGTTCGGCACGACGCACGAGGCCTCCAGGTGCTAGAACTTGAGCGCGCACGTGGCGCACGCGATGGCTCGGGTTACATCTGGTTGCCGTGCGCGATTGCGTGGAGGCCGACGTGCCGATTGACTCGCCTGAGATTGAAAATATAGCTTCAAACTAATCGATTCGTTGTTCAGGCCACGGTTCACAGCACGAGTTTGCTTATTGCAGGTCGGTATGTGTTGTGTCCAGATTGGTGGGCGACCTTTTGATTCGCAATGTGGTGGAGTCATCCGTGGTGGTCCGTGGAACCAAACAACATGTGTCAAATAACCCGGTAAACTGACGAACCGTGAGTAAGAGAACAACGACGGACTTGTCAGGGGCGATCAGTTTGACAAGTTGAGTAGACCCTAGTTCAGCGAAAGGTCACAGAATAAGCCGCGCAATTTGCGGCGATAGATGTGTTCAGCTGTATTATGTGCTCAGACGTATTACCCCTCTCTCAAAACAGGCAGTCATCCAAATTTGTGATGCAAGTAATAAAGTGCGCCAACAGGCGAGCCAAGAGATGTGCGTGCCAGCTTGGCCAGCTCTCTAGTTCAAGGCGCCGCTGTAGGCCATTTGACAACCAGCTGCCTTCCTATATTTACTGATGTGAAGGCTATGTTAAAATGCAAGGCCAGCTAGCGCGCAAGACATCGAAACCGACTTCGAAAACAGGAACCGAGTTAGGTGGTTACCGAAACCATTGCTTCAGATTCTGAAGCCGATGTTTCTGAACCAAGACCACCGTTGTGCTACCGCCGCGGTAGCAGCCTCAACCGTCAGCGGGAAGGCATTGGCTAGCACATCTGTATCCATACCCCGTTCCGACTCCAACGCTGGTATCACGTCCATCTACAGCTCCGGCTTCGGCTCGTAGGCCACGGACCTTGACGACGAACTGCATGTCCCCCCTCGTCTGCACGTGCGATACGGGACAGCAACATGTTAAGTACTACGTCAGATGATGAAAGAAGTCAAAAAACGTTCTCCCAATGCAGGTCAGGATACGACCAATCTCCGCCTTCTCTTGGGCTCCAATTCTGGGAGAATGCCGGATTGGTATCGAAGCACATGTCTAGATTTTTAGACATGGGCCCTCAACGCGGGGTTCGGCGTCCAACAAAATAGTTTCCGTATCTATAATGCCCAGTTTCGGTATTCACCAAGTCGGTTTCTGTATCCACCGAGTCGGTTTCTGTATCTACCGTGTTCCGTTTCGGCATCCACAAGGTAAGTTTCGGTATCCACCGAGTCGGTGTCCGTATCTACCGAGGTCGGTGTCGGTATCCACCGAGGTTGATTTCGATATCCTCCGACGTCGGTTATGGTAACCGAGGTTTGTTTCGACATCGGCCAAGGTTGGTTCAGGATACACCGACATTGGTTTCGCAACCGACCAGGCCTCTTCGTTTCCCGCATACTACCGAGGTCGGTTTCGGAATCTGCCGTGGGCGGGTTTGGTATCCACCAAGGCTGCTTTCGGAATCCAACAAAGTGGGTGATCATCTCCATTCGATTCGTATTGGTTTTACAACTAAACTGTCTGTTTGTTATTTCCCGCGTGTCGCTTGCGAATACCGGATTCCGTATCTTGCACCGTCGATTTTGGTATTTCCGTTGCCGAGACGGGGGCCCCGTGGCTTAAGGCACGGGGTTCCCGCGTATCTCCAACAGACCATCGAATTATCCTGGCGAAGGACCCAACCATATGCAATCGTGAATATTGCATCTTCTCGGTGGAGCCCCCTACGGGGCCACGAAACGTACGAGGGGTGTGCCGAAATGGGCGTGCGGGACGCATGCGGGCACACCCACTAGGGCCTTCGGTGGAGCTCCCTATGCGGCCACGAAACGTGTGAGGGAGTTGACGAAATGGGTGTGGCTGACGCATGCGGGCGCGGGCACTGGGGCCTTCGGTGGAGCTCCCCATGGGACCACGAAACGTTTGAGGGGTGTGCCGAAATGGGTGTGGTTGACGCA
>CAUYUJ010018473.1:180053-203917 GCA_963575745.1 Prorocentrum cordatum
TGACGATCAAGACAAGTTTTGTTTTGCACATCCGTTTTGCACATGACAAAAAGATTGTTAAACGATTGTGGAGCTTATCGCAACGTCGGAAGTTGACCCCCCAAGAAGAAGTGGATTTACAAGTAGCTGTGGAAGGGGGCCTTTGGCGAGATGGCCAAGGACGCCACTCTCCCAGCAGCCACGGCAGAATTGGTTCAACGAGTTATGTCCAGAATCGTTTTCCTAGACCTCCTCCGCCACCGATTGCCGACATCAAGGAAGAGGCGGACGTCGAAGAGGAGCCGGACATCGCGGCTGAACCAGCACCATCAAAATGGCACGTTGTGGGCAATTTTTTCGCGCTTGAAGAAGGTAATACTTTTGAGAAACAAGTACGGAGCGCTTTTGATGGGAAGAGTGTGCATTTCGAGAAATTTAAATTCTCGATGAAATTGGGAAAAACTGGTTGAACACGTTATCGTGCATTGCAGATGGCACGAACATGAAGATGGGAGTTTTTGCAAAATAGCATTTCGTTTCGCAATGCAAGATGGGTCCACAAACATATGATATCGGAGTCACACATGCCCCGTTGGATTTCAAATATCAAAAAACAGTTGGAATTGAGGATCGAAAATGCGAGAATGGCCCGGAACCCGCTACCTGTCTCAACGCAAAAACGGCAAAGAATTGGAGGTGCTGGCCGTGATCCAACCACAATCCCTTCTGCTAGTTCGGTGCACGTTGCACGTGGCGGCACGGATGGGAAAGAGCATCGGCCTTCTCCAGGACTTGCTTGTCCCAGAGAGTGGCGTTTGTATCTGCAGAGAGTTTTAGCACCAACCGCGAACGATGCAGTGACCCGCTTGGTTGTTGATCCCGTTCCATCTTCTGTTCTAAATCGCATTCTTGTCCGACAACTTCGTTGGGTTCGCCAACCAGCCAAGCCCATCCCATCGCATGCGTTGGCGTTGCGACCGGACGCACGACCGCGGCGCACATAAATTTAAATTAGTATCCGTCGGGTGGTTTGGTGTGCATTTCGGCCGCGGCGCGTGGCACGAGACATTCGTGCCGCTGGGTCTCACGCTATCCCCAGGGGACCGGCGGCGCCAAACGCAAGGCGGTTGCAGGAAGAGAGGGAGAGAGAGAGAGGGGGGGAAAAAAAAGGGAGGAGCGAATAAAACAAGGAAAGAGAGAGAGAGAGAGAGATGCCTCGCCGCTGGGTCGATGTGACTTTCTTCTTGGCGCGCAGGACCACCCTGACGAGGACGCCTCGTCGGCGCGGCCGGGTGCGCGTCGAAATTTCGCTCGGTTCGTTGCAACCCACATTGAAAACAAGCACGCCAAATTAGCAGGACAGACCCCAATCCTTGTCGTAGCATTCCCCAGGAGAACAATCGTGCTGTCGAATTACTGATCGATTGCATTCGGGCACGCCTCTCGCTGTCCAGCATCGATCTGTTCGACAAGACAAAGGCGGTGTACATCGACGGCGGCACGGCATTCGTCAGCGTCTTCACGCGGAAGTTCCCCGCCGCGACGCAAGTCAGATGCCTGCAGCACGTCAAGAAGGACATCACCCAGGCAGGCGGGCACTGGCGAATTGGAAACCAAGGCGCGCGGATCCAGGAATACGTTCACATGTCCGCTGTCCTTCCCCCGGAATTGTTCGACGCTTTCTGGCGCAAGATAATCAGAAATTTGCGGGAGGATGCAGAAAATGATTTCGCCGACTATTTCTTCAAGAATATGTTGGACACGGACGATGGGTTGTGGCGGGGGCAATGGCAGAGCCACCCTGCACAGATTGTACCGCCGTTCTCTGCGTACTCTAGCAGTACAACCGAATCATGTTGGAGAGTCGTGCAATTAGCTACAAAAAACATCCCCAGGAACGTAAACGCACTGCAAGAAGCGAATTTTTTTGAGGAGTGCATCAACACTTGGGCTGCAGATGAAAATTCAATGACTTTCACCCTGCCGTACACAATGGAGAAACGCGTCGCGGCCGAGTGGCATTTTATTGCGGGGGCGGGGACAACTGGCAATCAGGGGTCCCACAAGAGAATGGCCGCGGCAAATCCGGCGTCTGGTCACGGACGGCACGATCAGTGTGACAATGGAGGGGACGCATTTCTACGATTACCAGGACGCATGAAGGCATCGTTTTTGGGCGTGGCCAAGATATGACGGCCGCTGTTACGACGAAGCCAAAGTCCGAGCCATTGCGAACGCAATCTCACCGAGATCTCCACCGCAAACTTGGGACGAATATTGGCGCTACCTTGGGACACGAACGGGCGATGGGGATGCCGATAAGGATGAAAAACAAATATTACATTTGACCCGACACTTCACGCTCCTCGCGCTTCCACCGGCCGGCCACGTCAGCGCGAGCCACCAAGATTTCGAAATTGTTGGGCAAACCGAACATACGCTCTGGCCGCAACACGTCTTGGCAAATTCCAACCACTTATCTGATGAACCCCGGCGCGTTGGACGCATCGTTGGCCGTGCGCGGGGCCGGACGCGGACCCGGAGGAGCCCCGTCAGCTGCGGCCGCAGCCGAGATCGTTGAGGTGGGGGGGCGAGGTCCAAACACGTCGACTGCCCTTGACCAGGCCCATCCCAGGCCCAAGATCGGGGCTCGCGCCTTTCTCGCCAAGCCCGGAGGGCACGGGGACCGCTGTCGGACTGAATACGGGCCTGTCGACACGCAGCGGGCATGCATAGATCCCATTGGCCCGGGGATTCGCTGGTAGACCTGTTCGGCGATTGTCAGAACAATTCGGCGGATGAAGACCGCCTTCTGGCTGAGGAGATGTTCGGTTCCCTCATTTCCAGCGACGCGGACTTCATGGAGGGGCTGTTCAATGATACCAACAAAGAACAAGCGGACGTTGATGCACCCAGTCCGCACCGCATGAACGCAGGAGCTGTAGAAGACGTCTCCAATGCGGAGAATGGTAATCTGCAAGCGGGCGCAATGCATGAAAGGAAGCGAAGGGAGAAGAAAAGAAGAGGGAAGGGAAAGAATGGCGAGGTAGAGGGGCAGACGAGTAGAGAGGTAGAAAGGTATAGGGATACAGGTGCACGTAGAGGGATAGAGGGGTAGAGGGGTAGAAGGACAAAGGAGTATAGAGGTGGAAGGGGATTCGGGGTAGAGGGGGTAGAGGGGTAGAGATGTCCAGGGGGAGAGGTGCTTTTCCGCATCCCCCTTTCTGCCCCCCCTTCTGCTTTGGTGCACCATCCCCCCAAAGGGAAGCCCAAATGCATTTTGGTTTGCGTTGCAATAAAAGCAGGCAACCGCTGTGAAACCAAAACCTATTCTGTTGAAACTGAAACCAACGGCATCGAATCTGAAACCTTTCAGCGGAGCCGAAACTTTCCGACGAAACCGAAACCTGGGAACGAAACCCATTCCCAATACGTTCGTCCTGGCAAGCGTCTCCCACAGGCGTTTCAAGCGCCTTGAACTACGCCGCTATTCCCGGATAGCTCGTAGAAAGCTATAAGGGAAGTTTCCAGGTGGAGAAGCCGGAGCCGCAGGATAGCCCCAGGGCTCGTTCTGGCGTCCGTGAAGACACCTCGGCGGGACCTGCTTGAGCTCGAAGCGTGTTCCAGAAGGCCTTTTTTAAGCGTTTCCTAGAAGGAATGCCCGGACGTTTTCCGTTTGGTCTCGGAACCTTACTACAGCAGCTTCCAAAGTACCTCGTAGAGCGCACCGTACCTCGAAGAGCTCTTCGCACCTCGTAGAGCTCTTCGGCATCGAAGAGCTAGAGGAATGCCGGCGCGAGGTGGAGCCAGTACCTCGTAGAGCACTGATGGCAACAAAGCTAGAGGAATTCGGCGACAGCGTGGAGCTAGTTGGCGAGATTTCGAAAAGGGATGCGATCATACTTTCCGCAGCAGGGCAACCGATTTTTCCTTGATAGCTCCTTGGAGAGCTGAAGGCTTCAGAGAAGAAGCCGGAGGTGGGTAGTGAGGGAGGCGCGCCCACCTTCGCCGGTCCACGACCCTCGCAGAAATTTGCCGAGGTTCGCAGCGTGTCCGGGAGCGCTTCAGGCACGCGTCCACGCGTGCAGGCACGCGTGCAGGCACGCGTGGAAGCGTCGCTGGCAGCGCTTCAGAAGCGCTTCAAGAGAGCCCCGCAGAGCTCTCCAGGAAATATTTCCAGAGTATTCAGAGCTTCTCAGGGAAGTTCTCCAGCGTGAGTGCCTCCTCGCTATCCGGGTTCTGCCCGGAGAGCTCTCTGAGAGCTGTAGGGATTTAGATTAGAAGCCGGACGGTGGTGGTGCCTGCCAGCAGCCCATCTTCGCCGGTCCAGAATCGTCGCAGGGGCTTGTAAAAGGTCGCAGCGTGTCCAGGAGCGCTTCCGGCACGCGTCCACGCGTGCCTGCACGCGTGCAGGCACGCGCGGAAGCGTTGCTGGCAGCGCTTCAGAAGCGCTTCAGGAGAGCTCCCCAGAGCTTTTCAGGAAAGCTTTCCAGAGCATGCCTCTTTGCTATCCGGTTTTGGACGCTACCAAGGTGGACGCTACCATGTTCTAACAATTCGTTTGGGCTGCCAATTTCCCGGAGAGCTCTCTGAGAGCTATAGGGCTTTAGATTAGAAGCCGGACGGTGGTGGTGCCTCCCAGCAGCCTATCTTCGCCGGTCCACGATCCCCGGAGGGGCCTGTAAAAGTTCGCAGCGTGTCCGGGCGCGCTTCCGGCACGCGTCCACGCGTGCCTGCACGCGCACAGGCACGCGTGGAAGCGTCGCTGGCAGCGCTTCAGAAGCGCTTCAGGAGAGCTCCCCAGAGCTCTTCAGGAAAGCTTTCCAGGGTATTCAGAGCTTCGCAGGGAAGCTTTCCAGCGTCTCCAGAGCTCCGTCACGCGAGGATTCCAGCGTCTCCACGCACGCTAAACCGCGTGCGTGTGCTGCGTTTGTGCGAGCGCCTCTTTGCTATCCGGGTTTGGGACACTACCAAGTGCGCAGAGCAAAGCTTTGAACTACAGAAGTTCCCTCCCAAATTCTCACCCCATTTCAAAATTCAAGATTTTAAGACAATCTTCTACAAAGTTCCCTGCTCGATTCTGGGCACTCTTACGCGTGCAAGAACACTACGAGGGTCTCGGCTGTGACCAGGTTGACGGTTCACCGCCGGCGTCAGTTGGCCGACCCGGCCAGAACGGACAATGTGACGATTTGGGATCGGTTGTGCCACGATCTGAAAAATCATTAACCATTAGGCGCATTTTTACTATCAAAACACTTGGCGGAACCAACTTCATGTCGACATGAAAAAGCAAAATTGAAGATTTCACGGAGATATTCTGCAAAGTTCTCTGCTTCGATCCTGAGCACTCTTACGCGCCCAAGGAACTCTACGAGGTTCCCGGCGGTGACCAGGTTCACGGTTCACCGCTGGGGCCAGTTATCGGAGAGCTAGAGGAATTCCGGCGCGGGGTGGAGCCAGTTCGTCGACCCGACCAGAACGGACATTTTGGTGACCTGGGCTCGCCTTTGCTAAGACTTGAAAGATATACCTCGTAGAGCTCTTCGGCATCGATGAGCTAGAGGAATTCTGGCGCGGGGTGCAGCTAGTTTGCCCACCCGGCCCGGGCGGACAATGTGGTACTTTTGGGTCGGTTTTGCTAAGATATGAAAGATATTCGACCACTCATTCTGAGAAACCAGATTTTCCGCACCTGTGAAAGACTATGAGGGCCTCTGCGTCTTGATATGAGCTCCGCAGGCGCACTATTACTATCAAACCACTTGGAGGAGCCAACTACATGTCGACATGAAAATGGAGAATTGAAGACTTCCCGAAAATATTATGCGAAGCTCTCTGTTTCCATTCTGAGCACTCTGACGCGCGCAAGGAGCTTTACGAGGCTCCCGGCGGAGACCAGGTTGACGGTTCACCGCCGGCGCCAGTTTCCAATGAGCTAGAGGAATTCCGGCGCAGGGTGGAGCTAGTTGGTCGACCCGACCAGACAAGAAGATGCGACAACTTACCTCGCAGAGCTCTTCGGCAAGGATGAGCTAGAGGAATTCCGGCGCGGGGTGCAGCTAGTGACTCGTAGAGCTTCCCTAAGAGCGTTAGCGGCGAAGCTAGAAGAGTAATTCCGGCGCGCTGGGGGGCTAGTTGGCAAAAAAATCTCGACGGATGTTTTGTTTTTGTAGAACCTGTATAAATTCGAATTCTCAGAATACAACAGGTCGTTAGAGCTCTAGTATTTTTTCCACCCATATTCGATCTTATTCCCGCTTGCCGTGTTAATACCAGGTCGATCGGGTACCTACTACTGCCAAAAAGCACTCCGGCGGGATCGGCTGTTGAGTGTCAACTGGGCAGGTGCTGTCGGTTTTCTCAACTCGGTAGCGTCCAAAACCGGCTGGGCAAAGAAGCATACTTTGGAAAGTTTTCCTGAAGAGCTCTGGGGAGCTTACCTGAAGCGCTTCTGAAGCGCTGCCAGCGACGCTTCCACGCGTGCCTGCACGCGCGCAGGCACGCGTGGACGCGTGCCCGAAGCGCTCCCAGACACGCTGCGAACTTTTACAACTCGCTGCGACGATTCTGGACCGGCGAAGATGGGCTTCTGGCCCGCACCACCACCGTCCGGCTTCTAATCTAAAACCCTATAGTTCTCAGAGAGCTCTCCGGGAACTTAACTCGAACTGCAGAAGAGCTACAGAACTGGTCGGCACACCTAATTCCCGGAGCGCTCTCTGAGAGCTATAGGGCTTTAGATTAGAAGCCAGACGGTGTTGGTGCCTGCCAGCAGCCAATCTTCGCCGGTCCAGAATCGTCGCAGCGACCTGTCGGAGGTCGCAGCGTGTCCTGGGAGCGCTTCTGGCACGCGTCCACGCGCGCCTGCACGCGTGCAGGCACGCGTGGAAGCGCGCTTCAGGAGAGCTCCCCAGAGCTCTTCAGGAAAGCGTTCCAGAGTATGCCTCTCTTCCCGGAGAGCTCTCGGAGAGCTATAGGATTTTAGACTGGCGCCGGCAGTGAACCGTCAACCTGGTCACCGCCAGGAATCCCGTAGAGCTCCTTGCACGCGTAAGAGTGCTCAGAACCGAAGCAGAGAACTAAATCAATTATTTTCTTAAAATATTGATTTCTTTTTTTTGATCACATTGTCCGTCCGAGCCGGGTCGACCAACCAGCTCCACCTTGCACCCGAATTTTTCTTAGCTCATCTCGCCGAAGAGCTCTACGAGGTATTAGAAGCCGGACGGTGGTGGTGCCTGCCAGCAGCCCATCTTCGCCGGTCCAGAATCGTCGCAGCGACCTGCGTGAGGTCGCAGCGTGTCCGGGAGCGCTTCCGGCACGCGTCCACGAGTGCAGGCACGCGTGGAAACGTGCCTGGCAGCGCTTCAGAAGCGCTTCAGGAGAGCTCCCCAGAGCTCTTTAGTTCCCAGAGAGCTCTCTGAGAGCTATAGGGCTTTAGATTAGAAGCCGGACGGTGGTGGTGCCTGCCAGAAGCTCCTCCACGGCGGTCAAGAATCGTCGCAGGAACTCATTTAAAATCGCAGCGTGTCCGGGGGCGCTTCCCGCACGCGTCCACGCGTGCCTGCACGTGTGCAGGCACGCGTGGGAGCGTGCCTGGCAGCGTTTCTGAAGCGCTTCAGGAGAGCTCCCCAAAGCTCGTCAGGGAAGCTTTCCCGCGCGAGTGCCTGTTTATTTTCCGGGTACCTCGTAGGGCTCTTCGGCATCGATGAGCTAGAGGAATACCTCGTAGAGCTCTTCGGCATCGATTCCTGGAGAGCTCTCTGAGAGCTGTAGGGAGATTAGATGCCGGACGGTGGTGGCGCCTGCCAGCAGCTCCTCCACGGCGCCCCAAAATCCCCGCAGAAAGTTGTTTGTCCCGGAAGCTGGTCCGGGAGCGCTTCCGGCACGCGTGGAAGCGTGCCTGGCAGCGCTTCCGAAGCGCTTCAGAAGAGCTTCCGGGAGCTCGTCGGGAAAGCTTTCGAGTGTGAGTGCCTCTTAGCCCTCCGGGTTTTTCCCGGAGAGCTCTCTGAGAGCTATAGGGTTTTAGATTAGAAGCCGGACGGTGGTGGTGCCTGCCAGCAGCTCCTCCACGGCGCTCCAGAATCGTCGCAGAAGGTTGTTTGTCCCGGCAGCTGGTCCGGGAGCGCTTCCGGCACGCGTCCACGCGTGCAGGCACGCGTGGAAGCGTGCCTGGCATCGCTTCAGAAGCGCTTCTGGCACGCGTCCACGCGTGCCTGCTCGCGCGCAGGCACGCGAGGAAGCGTGCCGGGCAGCGTTTCAGAAGCGTTTCAGAAGAGCCCCCTTTTTGCTCTCCCGGGTCTTGGACGCTACCAAGTGAACGCTACCAAGTGAGCTAGAGGAATTCCGGCGCGGGATGCAGCTAGTACCTCGTAAAGCTCTTCGGCATACCTCGTACAGCTCTTCGGCAACGATGAGCTAGAGGAATTCCGGCGCGGTATGCAGCTGGTACCTCGTAGAGCTCTTCGGCATCGATGAGCTATACCTCGTAGAGCTCTTCGGCATCGATGAGCTAGAGGAATTCCGGCGCGGGGTGCAGCTAGTTGGCCAAGCCGGCCCGGACGGACAATTTGACGATTTTGGGTCGGTTTTTCTGAGAGCTATAGGGTTTTAGATTAGAAGCCGGACGGTGGTGGTGCCTGCCAGCAGCCCATCTCCGCCGTTCCAGAATCGCAGCAGCAACTTGTTTGTCCCGGCAGCCCGTCCGGGAGCGGTTCCGGCACGCGTCCACGCGCGCCTGCACGCGTGCAGGCACGCGTGGAAGCGTGCCTGGCAGCGCTTGAGAAGCGCTTCGGGAGAGCTTCCCAGAGCTCGCCAGGAAAGCATCCCAGAGTTGCCTCTATTCCTGGAGAGCTCTCTGAGAGCTATAGGGTTTTAAATTAGAAGCCAGACGGTGGTGGTGCCTGCCAGCAGCCCATCTCCGCCGCTCCAGAATCGCCGCAGCAACTCGTACCTCGTAGAGCTTTTCGTACCTCGTAGAGCTCTTCGTCATCGATGAGCTAGAGGACTTCCGGCGCGGGGTGGAGCTAGTTGGCCGACCCGACCAGAAAGGACAATGTGACAATTTTGTGTCGGTGTTGCTAAGATTTGAAAGATATTTAACAATCAATACCTCGTAGAGCCCTTCGTTATCGATAAGCTAGAGGAATTCCGGCGCGGGGTGGACCTAGTTGGTCGACCCGACCAGAACGGACAATTCCCGGAGAGCTCTCTGAGGGCTATAGGGCTTTAGATAAGAAGCCGGACGGTGGTGGTGCCTGCCAGCAGCCCATCTCCGCCGCTCCAGAATCCCCGCAGCGACCTGTTTGTCCCGGCAGCGGGTCCGGGAGAGGTTCCGGCACGCGTCCACGCGTGCAGGCACGCGTGGAAGCGTGCCTGGCAGCGCTTGAGAAGCGCTTCCGGAGGGCTTCCCAGAGCTCGCCAGGGAAGCTTTGTTCCCGGAGAGCTCTCTGAGAGCTATAGGGTTTTAGATTACAAGCCGGACGGTGGTGGTGCCTGCCAGAAGCCCATCTTCGCCGGTCCAGAATCCCCGCAGCGACTGGGCGCCAGCGGTAAACCGTCAACCTTGGTTACCGCCTGGAGACTCGTAGAGCTTCCTTGCCATATATCTCCATAGAATTAGCAGAGAACGAATAGTTTTTCAGCCCGAGCGCTGATAGCAGACTGCTTGCAGGCGTCTAGATACATTTCATTAGCGCCCCAGACGATTGCCTTCCAATTGCTGTGCTGAACAGCTGTAGCTCATCTGCAGCACGAGTAAAACCGAGAAAGCCAATACCATCTCCAAGAAACTGGCAGAGTACGAATAGTTGTTCAGCCCGAGCGCTGATAGCTGACTGAGTTCAGGTGCATGCATACTTCCAAATAGCGCGCCTGCTTCTTATATTCCGACTGCTGTGCCTGAGAGCTCTAAAGCTCATTTGCAATTCGAGTTTAGTCAAGAAAAGCAATTCCATCACCAGGAAAACAGCAGAGTATGAATAGTTGTTCGGCTTCTGCGCTTGTAACAGACCCAAGCCCAGCGTCTAGATACTTCAGACTAGCGCGCCTGATGATTTCCTTCCGATATTTGTGGCAAAGAGCACTCAAGCTCATCTCAAGCTCGAGTTAAGTGAAGAAACTCACCATCATCTCGAACAAAATCTGTAGCGTCGCAGACCTAGCTCAAGTAGCAGACCGAGTTCAGACCTCCAGATGCTACAGGCGAACGCGCCTGATGATTCTGGATCGATTACGTGGGCGCAACAGCTCTGTAGCCCCCCTACAGCTCGAGTTGAGTACAGAAACCCAACAGCACCTGTCAAGATGACTCGAAGAATACGAACAGCTTCGTGGACCTAGGTCGAGTAGCAGACCGAGTTGAGACATCTAGATGCGACAGACGAACGCGCCAGATAATTCTGGATCGATTACGTGTGCGTACCAGCTCTGTAGCTCTCCTACAGCACGAGTAAAGTAGAGACAACTCACAGCAGCTGTCAACCAAATCGGTAGAATACAAATAGTTTCGCGGACCTAGCTCGAGTGGCAGACCGAGCTCAGGGTTCTCGATGCCTCAGGCGAACGCGCCTGATGATTCTGGATCGATGAAGTGTGCGCACCAGCTCTGTAGCTCCTACAGCTCGAGTTACGTACAGAAAACTGACAGCATCTGTCATGAAAATTGCTAGAATACGAATAGTTCCGCGGACCTAGCTCGAGTGGAAGACCGAGCTCAGGGCTCTAGATGCTTCAGACGAGCGCGCCTGATGATTCTGAATCGATTATGTGCGCGTAGCAGCTCTGTAGCTCTCCTAGAGCTCGAGTTAAGTACAGAAAACCGACAGCATCTGTCATGAAAATTTGTAGAATATGAATAGTTCCGCGGACCTAGCTCGAGTGGCAGACCGAGCTCAGAGCTCTAGATGCTTCAGACGAGCGCGCCTGATGATTCTGAATCGATTATGTGCGCGTAGCAGCTCTGTAGCTCTCCTAGAGCTCGAGTTAAGTACAGAAAACCGACAGCATCTGTCAAGAAAATTGCTAGAATACGAATAGTTTTGCGGACCAAGCTCGAGTTGCAGACCAAGCTCAGACCTCTGGATGCTTCATGCGAACGCGCCTGATGATTCTGAATCGGTTTCTGTGCGTACCAGCTCTGTAGCTCTCCTACAGCTCGAGTTAAGTACAGAAAACCAAGAGCACCTGTCAAGATGACTCGAAACAGCCGAGATTGAGACGGTGAGCGGGAATAAGATCGAATATCATGGGAAAATATTAGAGCACTAACGAATTGTTGAATTTCGAGAACATAATTTTCAACCGAGCAAAAGTCAGCAAAAAGTCCGTCGAGATTTTTCTTGCCAACTAGCTCTCAAGCGCCAGAATTACTCTTAAGCTTCCCGCAACTAGCTAAGGGAAGCTCTACGAGTTACTTGTTGCGGGTCCGGGAGAGGTTCCGGCACGCGTCCACGCGTGCCTGCACGCGCGCAGGCACGCGTGGAAGCGAGCCTGGCAGCACTTGAGAAGCGCTTCCGGGGAGCTTCCCAGAGCTCGCCAGGGAAGCTATGTGGAGTTGTCTGTATGCTCTCCGGGTTTTTCCCGGAGAGCTCTCTGAGAGCTATAGGGCTTTAGATTAGAAGCCGGACGGTGGTGGTGCCCGCCAGCAGCTCCTCCACGGCGCTCCACGTTCGCCGCAGCAACCTGTAAAACCCCGCAGCGCGTCGGGGGGCGCTTCCGGCACGCGCCCAGGCGCGCCTGCACGCGCGCAGGCACGCGTGGAAGCGTGCCTGGCAGAGCTTCAGAAGCGCTTCAGGAGAGCTTCCCAGAGCCCGCCAGGAAAGCTTTCCAGTGCGAGTGCCTCTTTGCTCTCCGGGTATTGGACGCTACCAAGTGGACGCTACGAAGTGCTCTCCGGGTTTTACCTCGTAGAGCTCTTCGTTATACCTCGTAGAGCTCTTCGGCAAGATGAGCTAAGAGGAATTCGGGCGCAGGGTGAAGCTAGTTGGCAGACCCGACCTCAAGAGACAATGTGACAATTTTGGGTCGGTTTTGCTAAGATTTGAAAGATATTTAACAATTCATACCTCGTAGAGCTCTTCGTTATCGATGAGCTGGAGGAATTCCGGCGCGGGTTGGAGCTAGTTGGTCGACCCGACCAGAACGGACAATTCCCGGAGAGCTCTCTGAGAGCTATAAGGCTTTCGATTGGAAGCCGGACGGTGGTGGTGCCTGCCATCAGCCCATCTTCGCCGGTCCAGAATCTCGCAGCGACTTGTTTGTCCCGGCAGCGGGTCCAGGAAAGGTTCCGGCACGCGTCCACGCGTGCCTGCACGCGTGCAGGCACGCGTGGAAGCGTGCCTGGCAGCGCTTGAGAAGCGCTTCCGGAGAGCTTCCCAGAGCTCGCCAGGGAAGCTTTGTTCCCGGAGAGCTCTCTGAAAGCTATAGGGCTTTAGATTAGAAGCCAGACGGTGGTGGTGCCTGCCAGCAGCCCATCTTCGCCGGTCCTGAATCCCCGCAGCGACTGGGCGCCGGCGGTAAACCGTCAACCTTGGTTACCGCCGGGAGACTCGTAGAGCTTCCTTGCCATATATCATCTCAAAAGAATTAGCAGAGAACGAATAGTTTTTCAGCCCGAGCGCTGATAGCAGACTGATTGCAGGCGTCTAGATACATTTCACTAGCGCCCCAGACGATTGCCTTCCAATTGCTGTGCTGAACAGCTGTAGCTCATCTGCAGCACGAGTAAAACCAAGAAAGCCAATACCATCTCCAAGAAACTAGCAGAGTACGAATAGTTGTTCAGCCCGAGCGCTGATAGCAGACTGAGTTCAGGTGCCTGCATACTTTCAAACAGCGCGCCTGATTCTTATCTTCCGATTGCTGTGCCTGAGAGCTCTAAAGCTCATCTGCAACTCGAGTTTAGTCAAGAAAAGCAATTCCATCACCAGGAAAACAGCAGAGTATGAATAGTTGTTCGGCTTCTGCGCTCATAACAGACCCAAGCCAAGCGTCTAGATACTTCAGACTAGCGCGCCTGATGCTTTCCTTCCGATTTTTGTGGCAAAGAGCTCTCAAGCTCATCTCAAGCTCGAGTTAAGTGAAGAAACTCACCCTCATCTCGAACAAAATCTGTAGCGTCGCAGACCTAGCTCAAGTAGCAGACCGAGTTCAGACCTCCAGATGCTACAGACGAACGCGCCTGATGATTCTGGATCGATTACGTGGGCGTAACAGCTCTGTAGCCCCCCTACAGCTCGAGTTGAGTACAGAAACCCAACAGCACCTGTCAAGATTACTCGAAGAGCACGAACAGCTTCGTGGACCTAGCTCGAGTAGCAGACCGAGTTGAGACATTGAGATGCGACAGACGAACGCGCCAGATAATATTGGATCGATTACGTGTGCGTACCAGCTCTGTAGCTCTCCTACTGCACGAGTTAAGTAGAGACAACTCACAGCAGCTGTCAACAAAATCGGTAGAATACAAATAGTTTCGCGGACCTAGCTCGAGTGGCAGACCGAGCTCAGGGTTCTAGATGCTTCAGGCGAACGCGCCTGATGATTCTGGATCGATGAAGTGTGCGCACCAGCCCTGTAGCTCCTACAGCTCGAGCTAAGTACAGAAAACCGACAGCATGTGTCATGAAAATTGCTAGAATACGAATAGCTTCGCGGACGTAGCTCGAGTGGCAGACCGAGCTCAGGGCTCTAGATGCTTCAGACGAGCGCGCCTGATGACTCTGAATCGATTATGTGCGCGTAGCAGCTCTGTAGCTCTCCTAGAGCTCGAGTTAAGTACAGCAAACCGACAGCATCTGTCAAGAAAATTGCTAGAATACGAATAGTTTTGCGGACCTAGCTCGAGTTGCAGACCAAG
This sequence comes from Prorocentrum cordatum, assembly GCA_963575745.1. Lineage (NCBI taxonomy): Eukaryota > Dinophyceae > Prorocentrales > Prorocentraceae > Prorocentrum > Prorocentrum cordatum. Next base: position 193,894 of record CAUYUJ010018473.1, read on the forward strand.
CTCAGACCTCTGGATGCTTCATGCGAACGCGCCTGATGATTCTGAATCGGTTTCTGTGCGTACCAGCTCTGTAGCTCTCCTACAGCTCGAGTTAAGTACAGAAAACCAAGAGCACCTGTCAAGATGACTCGAAACAGCCGATTCCGCCCGAGTGCTTTTTGGCAGTAATAGGTACCCGATCGAGCTGAGATTGAGACGGTGAGCGGGAATAAGATCGAATATCATGGGACAAAATACTAGAGCACTAACGAATTGTTGAATTTCGAGAACATAATTTTCAACCGAGCAAAAGTCAGCAAAAAGTCCGTCGAGATTTTTCTCGCCAACTAGCTCTCCAGCGCGCCGGAATTACTCTTAAGCTTCCAGCAACTAGCTAAGGGAAGCTCTACGAGTTACTTGTTTATCCCGGCAGCGGGTCCGGGTAAGGTTCCGGCACGCGTCCACGCGTGCTTGCACGCGTGCAGGCACGCGCGGAAGCGTGCCTGGCAGCGCTTGAGAAGCGCTTCCCGAGAGTTTCCCAGAGCTCGCCAGGGAAGCTTTGTTGAATTGCTTGTATGCTGTCTGGGTTTTGGACGCTACCAAGTGGAGTTGCCTGTAATCCCAGAGGGCTCTCTGAGAGCTATATATAGGGCTTTAGATTAGAAGCCGGACGGTGTGGTGCCTGCCTGCAGCCCATCTTCGCCGGTCCAGAATCCCCGCAGCGACCTGTTTATCCCGGCAGCGGGTCCGGGAGAGGTCCCGGCACGCGTCCACGCGTGCCTGCACGCGTGCAGGCACGCGTGGAAGCGAGCCTGGCAGCACTTGAGAAGCGCTTCCGGGGAGCTTCCCAGAGCTCACCAGGGAAGCTATGTGGAGTTGTAACTCGTAGAGCTTCCCTGAGCTAGTTGCTGGAAGCTTAAGAGTAATTCGAACGCGCTGGAGAGCTAGTTGGCAAGAAAATCTCGACGGACCTTTTGCTGACTTTTGGTCGGTTGAAAATGATGTTCTCGAAATTCAACAATTCGTTTGAGCTCTAGTATTTTTCCCCGTGATATTCGATCTTATTCCCGCTCGGCATTCGAATCTCAGCTCGATCGGGTACCTACTACTGCCGAAAAGCATCCTGGCGGGATTGGCCGTTTCGAGTCTTTTTGACACGCGTTGACGGTTTTCTGTACTTAACTCGATATTTAGGAGAGCTACAGAGCTGGTAAGGACAGAAATCGATCCAGAATCATCATGCGCGTTCGTCTGTTGCACCCAGAGGTCTGAACTCGGTCTGCTACTCGAGCTAGGTCCGCGAAACTGTTCGTATTCTTCGAGTCATCTTGACATGTGCTGTCGGTTTTCTGTACTTAACTCGGGCCGTAGGTGGGCGAGAGACCTGGATCGCATTGAAATCGATTCAGAATCATCATGCGCGTGCGTCCGCTGCATCCAGAGGGCTCAACTCGGTCTGCTACTCGAGCCAGGTCCACGAAATTATTTGTATTCTTCAGGTCATCTTGACAGGTGCTGTCGGTTTTCTGTACTTAACTCGAACTGTAGAAGAGCTACAGAGCTGGTACGCACACAAACCGACTCAGAGTCATCAGGCGCGCTCGTGTGTTGCATCGAGAGGCCTGAACTCGGTCTGCCACTTGAGCTAGGTCCGCGAAACTATTCGTATTCTTCGAGTTCTCCTAACAGGCGCTGTCGGTGTTCTATACTTAACTCAAGCTGCGGCATAGCTACAGAGCTTGTACGCACACATAAGCGACCCAGAATCATCATGCGCGTTCGGTTGAAGCATCTAGAGCTCCCAACTCAGTCTGCTACTCGAGCTAGGTTCGCAAAACTATTCGTATTCGACCGATTTTTTGTTTCGATATACTTCTGAATTTCCTCACTTAACTCGAGCTGAAGATGGGCTTGAGAGCTCTTTTGGCACAGGAATCAGAAGAAAATCATGAGGCGCGCTAGTCTGAAGTATATAGACGCTTGGCTCGGGTCTGTTATGAGCGCAGACACCAAACAACTAGTCATACTCTGTTTTTTTTTCTGGTGATGGAATTGATTTTCTGCACTGAACTCGAGGCGCAGATGAGCGTGAGAGTTCTTAGGCATTGCAATGGGAAGAGAATCATCATGCGCGCTATTTGAGAGTATCTTGACACCCGCGCTCAGTCTGCTATTAGCGCTAGGGCTGAATTCCGATTCGTAGTCTGCTCCTTTCTCGGAAATGGTATTGTTTTTTTTGGTTCTACCCGTGCTGCAGATGAGCTACAGAGCTGTTCACCACAGCAATGGGAAGGGAATCATCAGGGGCAATAGTGAAATGGGCACGCGTCCAGGCGCGCCTGCACGCGTGCAGGCACGCGCGGAAGCGTACCTGGCAGAGCTTCAGGAGCGCTTCAGGAGAGCTTCCCAGAGCCCGCCAGGAAAGCTTTCCAGTGTGAGTGCCTCTTTGCTCTCCGGGCATTACCTCGTAGAGCTCTTCGTCGTCGATGAGCTAGAGGAATTCCGGCGCGGGGTGGAACTAGTTGGTCGATCCGACCAGAAGAGACAAAGTGGTGATTTCTGGTCCGTTTTGCTAATGTTTACAAGGCATTTGACAATTCATTTTAAGAAAGCAAATTTTTTCGCCGAGCATTGGTATATAAGCTTTGTTCCCAGAGCAGCTCAGCTCTCTAGAGCCAGTTTTAGTATTAGTTCACTTCGGGGAACATGTTGACACCCAAAAAAGTCAATGTGATGTTTTTTTTCTAGAAATACTCCAAGAAGCTCCCTGCTTCGATCCTCAGCACTGTTGCGCGTGCAAGGAGCTTTACGAGGTCCCCGGCGGTGACTAGGTTGACGGTTCACTGCCGGCGCCAGTCGACGCTACTAAGTGTGTTTTCCGGGTTTAACCTCGTTGAGCTCTTCGTTATAGCTCACAGAGCTCTTCGGCAAGAAAAGCTACAAGGAATACCTCGTAGAGCTTTTCGGCATGGATGAGTTAGAGGAATAACTCGTAGAGCTTCCCTTAGCTAGTTGCTGGAAGCTTAAGAGTAATACCTCGTAGAGCTCTTCGGCATCGATGAGCTAGAAGAATTCCGGCGCGGGGTGCAGCTAGTTTCCCGGAGAGCTTTCTGAGAGCTATAGGGTTTTAGATTAGAAGCCGGACGGTGGTGGTTCCTGCCAGCAGCCCATCGTCGCCGCCCCAGCATCCCCGCAGCAGCTTGTAAAACCTCGCAGCGTGTCCGGGAGCGCTTCCGGCACGCGTCCACGCGTGCTTGCACGTGCAGGCACGCGTGGAAGCGTGCCTGGCAGAGCTTCAGAAGTGCTTCAGGAAAGCTCCCCAGAGCTTTCCAGGAAAGCTTTCCAGTTCTCGGAGTGCTTGTTTGCTCTCCGGGTTTTGGACGCTACCAAGTGACTCACCCGGCCCGGGCGGACAATGTACTTCGCAGAGCTCTTCGACATCGATGAGCTAGAGGAACTCCGGCGTGGAAAGAGCTCTACGAGGTTCCCGGCGGTGACCAGGTTGACGGTTCACCGCCGGCGCCAGTTGGCCGATCCGACCAGAAAGGACAATGTGGTGACTTTGGGTCGGTTTTGCTAAGATTTGAAAGATATTTGACCATTCATTTTGAGAAAAGCAGATTCTTCCTCCGAGCATTAGTGTCTAAACTTCCTTCTGAGAGCAGCTCAGCTATCTAGAGAGAGTTTTACTATCGAAACATTAGGAGCAGCCGACATCACGTTGACTCCGAAAAAATGCAAATTTGACGTTTTTTCTAGAAATGCTCCCAGAAGCTGTCTGCTTCGGATTCAGAGCACTCTTACGCGTGCAATGAGCTCTACGAGGTTCCCGGCGGTGGCCAGGTTGACGGTTCACCGCCGGCGCCAGTGTGAACTTTGGGGCGGTTGGGCGAAGATTGTGGAAGATTTGAACATTCATTATAAGAACTGCTATTTTTCGCACCTGTAGTGGGTTATGCCGCGTCCGCCAGTGAAATTCGCAGGTCCGTAGCTGCAGTATTACTATCAAAGCACTTGAAGGAACCGACTTTCGGTAAAAACTGAAAAACGTAATTTTTCAAGTTTTTCAGCTCACGCGTAAGAAAGCCCCCCCCCCCATGTATTTTGAGCAGCGCCGTGCAGACAAGAGCTCTACGAGGCCCCCGGCGGTAACCAGCTTGACGGTTTACCGCCGGCTCCCAGTTCCGGAGCGCTGGAGAGCTGGTTGGCAAGAAAAATCTCGACGGAATTTTTGGTGACTTTTGCTCGGAGAGCTCTCTGAGAGCTACAGGGTTTTACCTCGTAGATCTCTTCGTTATTGGTGAGCTAGAGGAATTCCGGCGCGGGGTGGAGCTAGTTGGCCGACCCGACCAGAAAGGACAATGTGGCAATTTTGGGTCGGTTTTGCTAAGATTCGAAATATATTCGACAATATTTTTTTTTCAGAAAGCAGATTTTTACTCCGAGCATTAGTGTCTAAACTTCGTTCTGAGAGCAGCTCAGCTCTCTAGATAGATTTTTACTATCGAAACATAATTTGGAGGAACCAACATATGATCGACACCGAAAAGTTTGAATTTGACGTTTTTCTCGAAATGCTTTGAGAAACTCTCTGCTTCGATTCTGAGCACTCTTACGCCTTCAAGGAGCTCTACAAGGTTCCCGGCGGTGACCAGGTTGACGGTTCACCGCCGGTGCCAGTAGATTACAAGCCGGGCGGTGGTGGTGCCTGCCAGCAGCCCATCTTGGCCGTTGCACGATCCCCCCAGCGCCTCGCCGGAGGTCGCAGCGGGTCCCGCAGCGCTTCCGGCATGCGTCCACGCCTGCCTGCACGCGAGCAGGCACGTGTGGAAGCGAGCCTGGCAGTGCTTCAGACGAGCTGTAAAACGTCGCAGCGGGTCCGGGAGAGCTTCGGGCAAGCGTCTACGCGTGCCTGCACGCGCGTAGGCACGCGTGGAAGCGTTCCTGGCAGTGCTTCGGAAGCGCTGCACGGGAGCCCCCCAGAGCTCCAGAAGCGCTTCACAAGAGCGTCCGAGGGCTCGCCAGGAAAGCTTTCCGGTGTGTGTGCTCTCTTTGCTCTCCGGGTTTTGGACGCTACCAAGTTCCGGGAGAGCTCTCTGAGAGCTATAGGGCTTCAGATTAGAAGCGGGACGGTGGTGGTGCCCGCCAGCAGCCCATCTTCGCCGCTCCAGAATCCCCGCAGCAACTCGTTTGGGGTCGCAGCGGGTCCGGGAGCGTTTCCGGCACGCCTCCACGCGTACCGGCACGCGTGCAGGCACGCATGGAAGCGTGCTTGGCAGCGCTTCAGAAGGTTAACCGCCGGTTCCCAGTTGCTCTCCGGTGCTCTCCGGGCTTTGGACGCTACAGTTTCCCGGAGAGTTCTCTGAGAGCTATGGGGCTTCAGATTAGAAGCCGGACGGTGGTGGTGCCCGCCAGCAGCCCATCTTCGCCGCTCCAGAATCCCCGCAGCAACTCGTTTGGGGTCGCAGCGGGTCCGGGAGCGTTTCCGGCACGCCTCCACGCGTACCGGCACGCGTGCAGGCACGCATGGAAGCGTGCCTGGCAGCGCTTCAGAAGGTTTACCGTCGGTTCCCAGTTGCTCTCCGGTGCTCTCCGGGTTGTGGACGCTACCAAGTACCTCGTAAACCTGGCTCTTCGGCATCGATGAGCTAGAAGAATTCCGGCGCGGGGTTGAGGTAGTTCCGGGGGGGCTCTCTGAGAGCTAGAGGGTTTTAGTCCCACCAGCCCTTTAGGGCGTAGGTGGTCTAGGTAGTTTCCTCTGCCAACCCCCTTCTTCCCCTTCGGGGAGGGGTTTACCCCTCCCCTTACCCCTCCCCACTGACCTGGACGGGGCCGGTCGCGAGGTGTCAGAGCGTCCAAGATGGCCCAAGACAGCTCCAAGAGCGAACAGGCGAGAAAACACAAAACATTGATTTTACCTAGGTTTTGGAAGGATTTTGGCATCTTGGGGGGGCCCAAGAGGCGACTCGAGGCACTCTGGAGGGGCGGGGCTAATAAGCAACCCCCCCTTCTTTGATAGATCTCCTCCAAGATGGCCCAAAGAGCGCCCCGAAGGCTCCCAAGAGCGCCCCAAGAGCGCCTCAAGAGGGCCCCAAGAGACCCCAAGAGGCCCCCAAGAAGCCTCCAAGACGTTGCCAAGAGACCCCCAAGAGGCCCCAAGAGAGTCCAAGATGACCCAAGACGGCTCCAAGAGCGAAAAGGCGAGAAAGCAACAAACATTGATTTTACCTAGGTTTTGGAAGGATTTTGGCTTCTTGGGGCGCCCAAGAGGCGACTCGAGGCACTCTAGAGGGGCAACGATAATTGGGGACCCCCTCTTCTGTGATCGATCTCCTGCAAGATGGCCCCAAGAGCGCCCCGAAGGCTCCCAAGAGCGCCCCAAAAGCGCCCCGAGAGCGCCCCAAGAGGCCCCAAGAGGCGCCCAAGAGGCCTCCAAACGGCTCCCAAGAGACCCCCAAGAGGCCCAAGAGGCTCCCAAGACGGCTCCAAGAGCGAAAAGGCGAGAAAACAAAAAACATTGATTTTACCCAGGTTTTGGAAGGATTTTGGCTTCTTGGGGGGGCCCAAGAGGCGACTCGAGGCACTCTAGAGGGGCAGCGCTAATTGGGGACCCCCCCTTCTTTGATAGATCTCCTCCAAGATGGCCCCAAGAGCGCTTCGAAGGCTCCCAAGAGCGCCCCAAGAGAGCCCCAAGAGGGCCCCAAGAGGCCCCAAGAGGCCCCCAAGAGGCCTCCAAGAGGCCCCCAAGAGACCCCCAAGAGGCCACAAGAGGCTCCCCGAGATACGCAAGAGGCCCCCGGGACCGCCAAGAGACCCCAAGGACGGCCCAAGAGGCCCCCAAGCTCGCAATTGTCCTCCTCCTCCTCCTCCTCCTCCTTTCTTCCTCCTCCCTCCTCCCCCTCCCCCTCCTCCTCCTCCTCCTCCTCCTCCTCTCCTTTTCCTCCTTCTCGTCCTCCTCGTCCTCGCAGTCCTCCATCTCCTCCTCCTTCTATTCCTCCTCCTCCTCCTCCTGCTCCTCCTCCTGCTCCTCCTCTTCCTCCTCCTACTCCGACGACGACGGCTCCTCCTACATCCTCCCCCTCTTGGGGTATATGGCGGCTCACCCCGCCCTTTGTTCTTCTGCATGCTCCCCCGCTTCCCTCATAACCTCCACTCCCCTGGGACTCATTTCTGGACGGGCTGGTGGGGATACGCGAAGCGTCTAGAATTTAGAAGCCGGACGGTGGTGGTGCCCGCCAGCAGCCCATCTTTGCCGCTCCAGAATCCCCGCAGCAGTTCGCCCGTGCCGGCAGCTGGTTCGGGGGCGCTTCCAGCACGCGTCCACGCGTGCCTGCACGCGTGCAGGCACGCATGGAAGCGTTCCTGGCAGCGCTTCAGAGGCGCTGCACGGGAGCCCCCCAGAGCTCCACAAGCGCTTCACGGGAGCGTCGGACGGCTCGCCAGGAAAGCTTTCCGGCGTGTGTTCTCTTTGCTCTCCGGGTTTTGAACGTTGCCAAGTTTCCCGGGGAGCTCTCTGAGAGCTGGAGGGTTACGGTGGTGGTGCCCGCCAGGAGCTCCTCCATGGCGGTCCACGTCCGCCGCGGCATTTCGCCCGAGCCAGCAACTGGTTCCGGGGCGATTCCATCAGGTGTCCACGCGTGCCTGCACGCGTGCAGGCACGCGTGGAAGCGTTCCTGACAGGGCTCCAGAAGCGCCGCAGGGGAGCCCCCCAGAGCTCTCCAGAAAAGATGTTACCTCGTAGAGCTCCTCGTACCTCGTAGAGCTCTTCGTTATACATCGTAGAGCTCCTCGGCAAGATGAGCTAAAAGGAATTCGAACGCAGGGTGGAGCAAGTACCTTCGATGAGCTAGAGGAATGGCGCCGGCCGTGAACCGTCAACCTGGTCACCGCCGGGAACCTCGTAGAGTTTCTTGCACTCGTAAGAAAGCTCAGGATCGGAGCGGGGAGCTTCTGGGAGCTTTTTCCCGGAGAGCTCTCTGAGAGCTATAGGGCTTCAGATTAGAAGCCGGTCGTTGGTGGTGCCCGCCAGCAGCCCATCTTCGCCGCTCTAGAATCCTCGCAGCAGTTCGTTTGAGGTCGCAACGGGTCCGGGAGCGTTTCCGGCACGCGTCCACGCGTGCCTGCACGCGTGCAGGCACGCATGGAGGCGTGCGTGGCAGCGATTTCGAAGCTCTTCAGGCGTGCCTGCACGTGTGCAGGCACGCATGGGGGCGTGCCTGGCAGCGCTTTCGAAGCGTTTCAGGGGAGCCCGCCAGAGCTCTCCAGAAAATATCTCCTGTCTTCGAGGGTCTCTTCGCTCTCCGGGTTTTGGATACTACCAAGTACCTCGTAGAGCTCTTCGGCATCGATGAGCTAGAGGAATTCCGGCGCGGAGTGGAGCTAGTTGGTCGACCCGACGAGAAGAGACAATGTGACAGTTTTGGGGCAGTTTTCCTAAGATTTGAAAGGTATTTGACAATTCATTTTGAGAAAACCAGATTTCTCGCACCTGTAGTGGGTTATACCTCGTAGAGCTCTTCGGCATCGATGAGCTAGAGGAGTTCCGGCGCGGAGTGGAGCTAGTTGGCCGACCCGACCAAAAGAGACAATGTGATGACTTTGGGTCGGTTTTGCTAATATGCGAAATCGATTTGACAATTCATTTTGAGAACCGGTATTTTTCTCACGTGTCGTGGGTTATGCCGCGTCTGCCAGTAAAATTTTCAGGTCCGTAGCTGCAATATTACTATCAAAAGACTTGCAGGAACCGACGCTGTTATATATATATATATATATATATATATATATATATATATATATATATATAAATAAAAAAAAAAAAAAAAAAAAAAAAAAAAAAAAAAAAAAAAAAAAAAAAAAAAAAAAAAAAAAAAAAAAAAAAACGTAATTTCTCGAGTTTGTTTTCTGTCGTGTTCCAAAAGTTTTATTCATGGGCGCCGGCGGTAAACCGTCAACCTTTCTTACCGCCGGGGGACTCGTAGAGCTTCCTGACTATATATAATGTAGAAAATAAATTGCAGAGAACGAATAGTTTTTTTCAGTCCAAGCGATTTCAGACCTCTCGATGCAACAGCCGAACGCCCCCTGATGCTTCTGGATTGTCTTCTGTACGAGCTCTGTAGCTCTGCTACAGCCCGAGTTACGTGCGCTAATCAACAGCACCTCTGAAGATAACTCAAACAAAACGAATAGTTGCCTAAACCCAGCTCGAGTATCAGACCGAGTTCAGGCCTCTGAATGCGACAGGCGGACGCGTCTGATGTCTCCGAATCGATTCCTGTGATTACCAGCCCTGCAGTTCCCCTACAGCCCGAGTTAAGTGCAGAAAAACCGACAGCATCTTTCAGGATGGCTCGAACAATACGGTAGTTTTGCATACCTAATTCGAGCAGCAGACCGAGTTCCGAGCTCTGGCTTCCACAGGCGGACGCGCCTGATGTCTCTAAATCGATTGCTGTCCCCAGCAGCACTGTAGCCCCCTACAGTCCGAGTTAAGTTTAGAAAGCGACATCTCTTCAGATGATTCGAACAATACGAATAGTTTCGCGATTCTAGCTCGGGCAGCAGGGCGAGGTCAGAGCTCTCGATTCAACAGACGAACGCGCCTCATGATTTCCAATCGATTTCTGTGACTATGAACTCTGTAGCTGCCCTACAGCTCGAGTTAAGTACAAAATACCGAGAGCGTCCAGAAGCTTTCTTCATGTGCTCCGACGATCGCCGTGCATGAAAAGAGCTCTACGAGGTTCCCGGCGGTAACCAGGTTGACGGTTTACCGCCGGTTCCCAGTTCCCGGAGAGCTCGCTGAGAGATAAAGGGCTTAAGATTAGAAGCCGGACGGTGGCGGTGCCCGCCAGGAGCTCCTTTCCGTCGCTCCACAGGCCTCGCAGCGCCTCCGGCGACCTGGCAACTGGTCCGGGGGAGCTTCCGGCAAGCTCCCACGCTTGCCTGCACGCGTGCAGGCACGCATGGAGGCGTTTTTTCCCGGAGGGCTCGCTGAGAGCAGAAGCCGGACGGTGGTGGTACCCGCCAGGAGCTCTTCCAC
>CAUYUJ010018474.1:0-85000 GCA_963575745.1 Prorocentrum cordatum
AGTTATCCGGGGTAACTCGGGTCCGGGGTAAGTCGGGTTCGGACTCCCGAAAAAGGCCCCTGACCCGAGTTACCCCTGATGATTCGGGGCTCTGGACGCCCGAGTTGTCCGGGGTAACTCGGGTCTGGGGTAAGTCGGGTTCGGACTCCCGAAAAAAGAACCCGAGTTAGCCCTGACCCGAGTTACCCCTGATGGTTCGGGGCTCTGATTTTTGTCGTTTTAAAAATACGCGATCATATCTGGGGAGAAAACGCATGCGCCCGAGCGGTGCCAAGCACACGGCCCGCGCCGCGGGCGGGCGGGCTCCGCTCGGCCGCCCAGCGCCGTCGGCGACTTGGGGCCCTCTTGGAATGCGTCAGGGCCGTCGTGGAAGCTTCCTGGGGCGTCTTAGAAGCCTCTTGGGCCGTCTTTGGGCCCTCTTGGGGCCGTCATGGGGGCCCCTCTGGCAGTCCTGAGGCCATCTTGGAAGCCTCTTGGGCGTTATGGGGGCGATCTTTGGGGCCTCTTGGGCCGTCTTGAGCCGTCGGAAGGCCGAGAAAAAGCAAATACGCAAATCCTTGAAACCCATGGGAAATCAATGATATGGGCCTCTTCGGCCCTGCTTGGCAGGCCGTCTTGGAGGCCTCTGGGGTCTTGGGCAGTCTTGGGCCTTTTTGGAAGCTTCTTGGGCAGACTTGGAAGCATTTTGGACCCTCTTGGGCCGTCTTGGGGGACATTCTGGATCACCATAAGCGGACTTGGAGGCCATCTTGGACAATCTTGGCCGTCTTGGAGGCATCTTGGAATCCATTCGGGGCCATTTGGGGCGTGAAAGGCACTGAAATGCGCAATTTGCGGTCCGGAGCCCCAAAGGGAGTTCTTGTGGAAAAGAAGCCAAAGGAAAAACGGTAGCGTCTAGCACGCCAGGCCCCCGTGACAAGCACAGGGTCGGCGGATTTGATGGCCTTCGGCCCATCCCGTCACCGCCCCTGGGTTGTAGGCCATAAGCGGCTAGGGTGTTCGTTGGGATGTCGCGGGGGGCTTCTCATTCGTTGGGATGTCGTGGGGGGCTTCTCGGGGGCCTCGAACTCGCAGTTTTGACATCTGTTGGGGGCCTTTCGGGGGCCTCTTGGAGCGTGCTGGGGGCCCTCTGAGGACCTCTTGGGGCCTGTTGGGGGCTTCTCGGGGCCTCCTGGGGGCATCTTGGGACGGAGGCTCGAATTGTCGGCTCGGGCACTATCGAACTGTCGGTCGGAATTGTCTCGGGGCCTCATGGGGGCATCTTGGGACGTGAAGCTCGACAAGTCGAGAAGCCCACGCATGTTGAAAATACTGAGCCCAAGAGGAATCAAAAGGATCGTTGGCTCTCGGAATCCTCTCGGGCAGGCTCTCGGAGCTGCCCTGGAGCGCATGTTAGGCCATCTTGGAACCACCTTGGTCTTGGGCCGGTCGAGTTGCGATTCGAAGCGCCCGTGGGCCCTCTGGGCGGGCTCTTGGAGGTTGCTTGGCCCGTCTTGGGCCCCTCCTGGCCCCGAGACAAGAATCGCGCGCCGCCGCTCGGAGCCCAGGGGGCGCGCGCCAAGTCCAAGGAGGTTTGAGAGTTTTGGGTGGGCCCATTTGAAGACTCGTCAAGAGGGAGGACGGATGCTCAAGGAATCGAGCAAGGACACTCCAACTCGCGCTAGGTCCGGCACGTCCTCTTGGACGAAAACAACAAATAATAAAGCAATGCCGCGCATGGCCAGCGCAAATGAATCTCGGAGCTCCGCCGCGCCAAGGGGCATGACAGCGCGAAGCGCCCAGAATCAAACTTTTGCTGCGAGTGCTGCTTCGCCTAGTGGTCAAGAGAACGAGCGAGAGGGCCAGCTGGCGGCGAGAGCCGCGCTGGTGGGATCGCGAGGGCACAGAAGCAAGACCTCGACCCCATCTGAAGGGAAGAGGTCGCACAGGAAAGGTGGCGGTGCGGGGGCGGCTGGTGGGCACCTCGAAACTTGAGCCCGAACGGGCAGCGGCGCTCTCCCGCTGCGCCCCCCGCTCGCTAGATCATTCACGTGCAAGCAGAAACCATGAACCTCGGAGCTCCACCGCGCCAAAGGACATGACTGCGCGAAGCGCCCTGCATTAAACTTTTGCTGCGGGCGCTGCTTCGCCCCGTGATCAAGAACGAGCGAGCGGGCCAGCTGGCGGCGAGAGCCGCGCTTGTGGGATCGCGAGGGCGCAGATACAAGACCTCCACCCCCCTTGAGGGACAGAGGTCGCACAGGAGAGGTGGCAGTACTGGGGCGGCTGGTGGGCGCCTCGAAACTTGAGCCCGAACGAGCAGCGGCGCTCTCCCACTCGCTAGACCATTCATGTGCAGGCATTAATCCTGAACCTCGTCCACCGCGCCAAGGGACATGACTGCGCGAAGCACCCTGAATCAAACTTTCGCTGCAGCTTCAGCCAGCGATCAAGAGAACGAGCGAGCGGGCCAGCTGGCGGCCAGAGCCGCGCTGGTGCGATCGCGAGGGCGCAGATACAAGACCTCGATCCCTACCCATTCGCCAGAAGTGTCCTGGCCTTGGCCACGACAAGACGCGCGAGAGTCTGACAGAGCTCCACGGGATAAGGGCGCGCTCTCGCGGTCCAAACACCGTTTGGGTGTTTTCCCTTTGGAGCAATATGTCGCGTACCAGTCGCACTGCATCTAGCTTGGCTGCTTTCGCATCGTCTGTGCTGCGAATGCACTGGCGGCCACTTGAAAAGGAGAAATGTCGTCGCCTTACGCCGCGGCACCTGATGCTGACAGAAATCCACATGCGCTCACTCTTCTTTGGCATGGCTCGCTATCGAGCGGAGTCCGGCATCGCAGCGGCTCGCGCTGGGCAGTCCCCAGATATCCCCATCACTTATCAGCGGCGGCGGGCCTCGACCATCCAGCTTTCTAGCTCTCGACCGCGTCTTGCAGTCCAGGCCGACATGGGCACCCATGATGGCCCCGCTCTGGACGCGGCTCAGAAGCGTGTCGATGACGTCTGGGCTCCGAAGGTCCGCGCCGCAGCCGCCGGCGATGTCCCAGCCCTGCGAAGCCCACCCAGCGGTGGCGACAGCTCGGGCCAGGCGCGCGGAGCCGTGCATGAGCTCGGCGCGACTGCGTTACGGCCCCGCGCCCGAAGATCCGCCGCGGCGGCTCGCCGTCGTCGCCGCTTGCCGCGGACCTCAGCGTGCCGCCTGTAGCCCCCGCGGGGGCCTCTCTCCCTGGCGGGTCGACCCCGGCGCCGTCTCCGGCACCTTGTGGAGCTTGTCGGGCGCCGCGTCGGCCTGCTCGCGGGTGGCGGCGTCCAGCTCGGCGAGCTCCTGCTGCAGCAGCGCGTGCGCCTCGTGCCGCTTCATGCAGTAGTCCGAGGCCCAGCGCCCGCGGCCCTTGATCTCGGCGAGAGACCAGTGCCGGCGCAGGCGGTCGCGCGACGGGCCGCCGCGTCTGAGCTGGTAGGGGGCGCAGTGCCGCCCCGGGCGCACGAGCTGCATCGCGCGCCGCCAGGGCCGCCCAAGCTCATGGGCGTTCGAGCCGAAGGGCAGCATCGTCGGGGCGGCGGTGCGGCACCTCGCCGCCAGCGGGCCCAGCCACGGGACCTCGACCGAGTCCAGGAGGATGCTCTCGTCCGCGAGGCCCCCTCGGACCGAGGGGCGCAGGTTGGAACCGTAGTGTTTGCGCGAGCCGCTGGGGGGAAGACGTCCTGCTCTTGGTGGCCGAGGGCCTCGCTCGGCCTGAAGTAAGCCCAGAACATCACCACTATCATGATCGCCACCTCCGGGGCCGCGAGGTCGAGATCGCGCTGGCCAGCAGCGCCGTGACCTGCCAGGGGATTGGCGGCCGCGTCTGCCCTGGATCGAGGCGCTTCCAGCCCTGAGGCGCCCTCGAAAATCGAGGCAAGCGGAGCGACCCCTTTCGGGGGATGTTTGGGCGCTCCGAGATTAACGCTGCATAGGTCTTCAGCAGAACGGCCCTCTCGAGGCCTGCGCCCCAGGCGAAGTCGGCGCAGTTCGTCAGCGCCAAGTCGGCGTCCGCGGCGGTCGCGAGCGGGAGGCTGCGAGCAGCTGCGGAACTCTGGAACTCCGCCAGGGCCTCTTGGTAGTTGCGGTGGGTCTGCGGGGCCACCGCGTTCCACTCCAGGAAGCCTCTCTCGTCGGGCCCCAGCAAGTGGCAAGGGCCTGAGGTCTCCTGACGCCTCGCGCTCCTCTCCGCCCTGGAGGCGCCGATGAAGGGGCGGCGCTCCAGGAAGTCCTTCCTCGCCAAGCTGCGGCCAGCTGCCGGCCTCTTCCGCGCTGCCGGGCCGAGGCGGCTCACGGCTCGACCTCGGCCCCCAGCGGCGCGAACCCCCATCGGCCGCGTTGAGCTCTGAGGGGATCCAACGGTGCTCGGGCTTCGAACCACTATCAACGGATAGAGCGGCCTCGCGACGGCAACATATTAGAGGCGCATAAGCGGCGCACTTTCCAAGTCCCAAAGCCAGCGCAATCCAACAATTACCACCCAGCTTGAGAGGGCGCATACCCCCAAAAAGGCCCGATTCCTCAAAGTGCGCCCGGGGGTCATGTTGGCGGCCCTCCCCATCGGCAATAGCGACGGGCTCCATGGCGTGAGCCCTGGCCGAGGCAACCTGCTTCCATGCGCCGCCCCGAAGAGCCTCAAGAGGGACCTCGTTGAAGCCGCGGTTGAGCTCCCAGGGGTCCCACAGGTGGTCCCCGTCGGAGATCCTCGGGGCCTTCGTGGTGGAGGTGTCCTTGAATGCGTCCAACTGGGGCTCCTCGTCAGCATGGTGGAGACCTCCTGGGCCCAAAGCGGACTGGCGTGCTTGAATCGCCGAAGACGTCCGACATCTCCATCTCTCACTGACTGATCCAACATTCTTGACAGGCGAAAGCGGAAGGACTGTTTCGCGAGCGGCCACCCCTGTGAGACAGGCGTCGCACGCTGTGACCACGGGGCCCCACGGCAGCCCGAGGTCGGCCGCCACGAGCGGAAGCAGGCGACGGAACTGCAAGACTTCGCATTCAGCTGACGGCCGGAGACGGGCGGGCGCGCCTGCTGTAACAGTCTCTTACGAAATCGTACAAGTTTCTGAGAATACATAACATATCCCTCCTCCACATGATGTGATCTATCATATGTCCAATGAACCGTTGCACCTCCCTCCCAGCGACTCGCGGCCGCTGCTCCAGCCAGAGCGAGGCCTGACTTGGGCGCTCGGTGCGCTCGGCCAAGGCTGGCGGCGGTCTGTAACCTCCACCGCCTCATGAATGAGAACTCCATGACGCTTCCGCTGGGTGCACATGGCATTCAGGATATTGTTGCAGCGAACCGGGTCGGCGCCGATGACGTCGATGTTCTGCGGGCAGCGGGTGTCCCCATCGGCGGGGGCGGCGGCGAGCGGAACCGCCTGTTCGGCACTCGCGCGTCCCAGGCCGACCCCTGGGCCCCACTCTTCTTGCTGGCGGAGAACGGCGTCGCCAGATCCTTTAGGCGGCAGGTGAAGCCCAACGTGTCCGCTCGCGCCAGGTCCGAGATGAACGGGTGGTAGGCGGCATGATCGTTCTTCAAAACCTCATCCATGTACGTGGTGATGGGCGGCTCCGAGTCGAGGGCCCTCGACCACTCGTCTGGCGTCTTCATCTTCCTGCTCTCGTAGTCCAGCACGCATTCCTTCCCGGTTGGGTCGAGCACCGTCTCGGCCGCAGGCGCGGCCGCGTCCACTTCTGGGATCTCGGCGCGGGATCTGGCGCGCTTCGCCGCGGGGCTCGGTGCCTCGTCCCCAGCGTAGGACAGGCTGTGGCCAGGAGCTACTTGGCGGCTCCACGGCAGGTGCAGCGGACCGAAGACGAGGGCGCCGTCTTGACCCGATGCAAAACTGTGGCAGCAACAAGACAGTGTGCCGCCGTGGCCACTCCGCGCTGCTCGCGCGGCGGGTGGGGCGCCTTGGGGCCTGCAATCGCGTCATTGGCGAGTTGTTCCGGGCGGCGCCTGTGAGCCAGCCTCCTCCTCGTAGAAATCGAGACTCACCCCGTGGTCGGCTGCGTCGGCTGAAAGTGCGGCAGCGGGGGGAGATCGCGCTGGCGATCTGCCGAAGCCTGGAGAGGAAGAGCTACTATGGGGGCCGACGTCGAGCGTCGAGGGGCGCGTCCGCTGTCGGCCTGAAGGCTGCGGCGGGTCGGCCGACCCCCGCGGCGCGAGGCAGTCATTGCCCGGGCCCCCCTGCATGGGCGGGGCCACCCTTGCCGCCGCCGCCCTTGGGGCCGCGGCGCAGCTTCTGCTCCTCCTTCACACCATCTTTTCTTGAAATACACAAGGATATTTCAACTTTAACATCAACTTAAATTCCTGGGAAACTTTGAAGATTAGCTTCGAACGACTGCGCTGCTGGTGTTAAAAAATCAAGTTCTATATTACTTTTATTATCAAAAATATCTTTTGACCTTTATTGAATACAGTTAATCCTACGCCACCATCCTAATAAGCTCTCAACTAACAGCTAACCCGTCCGCACAAACACTAAAAACGAGAAAACCATACCGAGCCCTACGAACTTGGTATCCAGCCGCGCTCTTTGCGGCACGCTCACCCAGCCCTGCAGCTCCCCCACCCATTATGCACGTCAAAAAACCAACTACCCGCCCGCGCCAACCAAGGGGGTGGTGGTATCGTGGGGGATGGCCGGTGGAATGTGGGGTCGCCCCGCGGCCTTGTCGCGAAGGTTGGCCGCCGCGTGCTTCTGCAGCTGAGGCGCCGCCGCTGCTCCCCCGCGATGGGGCGCCCAGCCCATGTACTCGTCCGCCGCCGAGTAGTCTGGCGCCGAGGGCGAGACCGCGCGGGCGCCCTCGATCACCTGCAGGCGGCGGCAGAGGAGCTCGGCGCTCTGCAGCGCGGGGGCGTCGAGCTGGCCCACGCCGACCATGGGCTCGATCACCCTGCATACCGCCTCGTGCTCGTGAATCGAACGGCCCCCGTCGGGGGCGCGGCCCGCCCTGAGCCTGTTCGCCTGGTGCGCGACGGGCGCGAGCCCAGCATCTCGTGGGACGCACAAACACATGCTAATGCTATATGTTATCCTTGGAAGCGCGCGTCCGACCCGAACATATAGAAGCCCATCTTGTAGTATATCGTTTCCCGAGCGGTGTGGCCAGAAAGCGCCCGCCAAAACGCATATGCTGTAAGATTTCTCGGCGCGCGCGTCGCCCCTGGACGGGCGGTGCACATGTGGTATAAGTATGTTGGGGTGGCGCCGATCTCGCCGCGAGCGGAGCAGCCAGTGGCAGGAGGGCGGCCCATCCAGCATGAGCCCGCCTTCGGGCTCGCCCCCCACCTGAACGTCCACCGCCCCCGTGAAAGGACGACGGCGTGAGCCCTCCTGGCTGAACTTCACTGGGAACGCGCGGAGATCGTTGATCGCGAACGCATCGATCTCGCCGGCGGGCACCAGCCTGGCCGTCGCGAAACCACCTGCGAAAGGCAACAGCGCCGAATCGCCCTCGATCACGCTGTTCGCGGAAAGCGAGTCTGGCAGCCTCTCGCCACGCCTGAGCCCGCGAAAGTCTCCCGTGGCGAGCCAGACCGAGTGCGCGACCACCGGGGCGGCGGCATGGGCACCCGCGCGGGCCACCACGCCCGCCTCTCCTCCCTGGCGCGGGGGCGGGGCCGCGGGCTGAGGAGGAGCACCTAGGCCAGCGCCGCCTGCGGCTCCCGCAGCGGCTGGCGCGACTCCGCCCACCATCAGGGCGCCGTCGCGCTGGAGCTGCTCGAGCTCGGCCGCGGTCGGCAACTGCCTGAAACGGTACACCTGCCTGGGCTCGACGCCAGGCGGGGTAGAGCCCTGAGTCCCTGACCAGCGCACCTCCGCCACATCATCACAGCGAGTATCCTCAACGTAATGATCTCCGTCTTCCGTCAGCGTCGAGACGAGCGCAGGCAAGGCCACACTGACCGCGGTAACCAGACGCTGGTGGAAGATAGGCGGCCCTGGCAGATCGTATATGATCCAGATGTACTCACCTGGCCGCGCCACTGCGGAGCCCCAACAGAGCCACCTGCTGCCTCGCACGCGCCTCGACCGACTCCACCTCCGACGAGCCACGCCTCTGACGGTGAGCAGCTGCGGTGACCACCGCGCCTGCGACCGCGCCGAGGATGCACCCGCGCGGGCCACCACGCCCGCCTCTCCTCCCTGGCGCGGGGGCGGGGCCGCGGGCTGAGGAGGAGCACCTAGGCCAGCGCCGCCTGCGGCTCCCGCAGCGGCTGGCGCGACTCCGCCCACCATCAGGGCGCCGTCGCGCTGGAGCTGCTCGAGCTCGGCCGCGGTCGGCAACTGCCTGAAACGGTACACCTGCCTGGGCTCGACGCCAGGCGGGGTAGAGCCCTGAGTCCCTGACCAGCGCACCTCCGCCACATCATCACAGCGAGTATCCTCAACGTAATGATCTCCGTCTTCCGTCAGCGTCGAGACGAGCGCAGGCAAGGCCACACTGACCGCGGTAACCAGACGCTGGTGGAAGATAGGCGGCCCTGGCAGATCGTATATGATCCAGATGTACTCACCTGGCCGCGCCACTGCGGAGCCCCAACAGAGCCACCTGCTGCCTCGCACGCGCCTCGACCGACTCCACCTCCGACGAGCCACGCCTCTGACGGTGAGCAGCTGCGGTGACCACCGCGCCTGCGACCGCGCCGAGGATGCCGAAAGACACCTTTTCCTCGGTCCATGCTCGCCCCACCGCGAGGCCCGTCACGCCCTCGCAGGGAGGGCAGCTCACGGTGACCAGCGGCGCCGTGCACATGGGCGCTGGGCAGAAGGGCGCGGGGCAGGAAATGTTCGCCCGCGGGCATGCCAGCGACACAGGAGGGCAGCTCTGCACCGTCGAGATCACCGCCTGGCGCAGCGCCGCCAACTCCAGCCCGCGGACCCGCGGATGGCAGCTGACTGGAGGGCTGCAAGGACGGGAGGGCAGGAAACCCCAGCGAAGAACTCCTGCCTCGAAGCTTGAGCCCGGACGGGCAGCGGCGCTTTCCCACTCTCTAGAGCCTTCACGTGCAGGCACTAATCATATTGCAAGATCGTCCCCAAACTGCTTTGTTACTATTTTTGAGTGCTCCTCCTGCGGAAAGACGTGTCCGACTTAAAACTCGTGCCCGAGGGCACGGTGGCGGACTTGGGAAGTTTTGATTCCAAGGGCCACGGGGCGCACGCGGGCCCGAAGGAACGGCGGGAGCGGCGGGGGGCCAGCGGTCAAGCAGTGGCGCGTCCGCCACCACCCAGCACAATTGCGGCATTCACAACTGCATATGGTTGGGTCCTTCGCCAGGCTATTTTTTTAGGGGGGGGACGGGTTTTCACCCCGCCCGGGCTTACAAAAATCCGCCGACCCTGTCGGCGTGTGTGAGGGGCTTTTCCGTTCGAGCCGTCATCTCCGTCATTCTTTGTAATCGTCGTCTCTGTCGTTCCCTTTCCCTGGTACCCCTCTTCCCCTGGGCTCCTCCCCGCTCCCCTCGCCCTTTCCCAGGGCCTCCTCCACAAGCGCGCTAGCCAAACCGACCTTCAGCAAAGTCGTAATTGATTCGAAGGGAAGCCCCTTCCCTTTCCCTTCCCCGACGGGGGGGGGAGGGGGGGTCCCGGGGGGGGTCCCGGGGGAGTCCCGGGTCAGATACGACGGCCCCCCCGTACCGACCTTGAGCAACGTCGTAATTGAGTCGAAGGGAAGCCCCTTCCCTTTCCCTTCCCCGACGGGGGGGGGAGGGGGGGTCCCGGGGGGGGTCCCGGGGGAGTCCCGGGTCAGATACGACGCCCCCCCCCCGTACCGACCTTGAGCAACGTCGTAATTGAGTCGAAGGGAAGCCCCTTCCCTTTCCCTTCCCCGACGGGGGGGGGAGGGGGGGTCCCGGGGGGGGTCCCGGGGGAGTCCCGGGTCAGATACGACGCCCCCCCCCCGTACCGACCTTGAGCAACGTCGTAATTGAGTCGAAGGGAAGCCCCTTCCCTTTCCCTTCCCCGACGGGGGGGGGAGGGGGGGTCCCGGGGGGGGTCCCGGGGGAGTCCCGGGGAAGTCCCGGGTCAGATACGACACCTCCCTCCCCCACCTTCTCGTCCTTCTCCCCGCTCCCCAAAACCATCCCACAGCCCGTGCCTCTTGCTGCGCATTGCGAACAGGGTCGGCGGCACCGGCCGTAAGGCCTTCGCAATCTTGAAAACCCTGTGGTTTTCTTAAGATTTCGCAAGAGCTCGCGCGTAAATTTGTTTAGCAAATCAGTGTTGCGAAACCCTCTGTTTTTGCATGTTTTGGGAAGTCGATTGCGAAATCCTTCCGACACCGAAGGTTTTTGGAGGATTGCGGCATGTGCGCGCGACGGCGCGCGCGTGTGCACTTCGTCCAAGTTGTTTGCCAGGGATTCGCGAAAAAGTGCTATGTTAGAACAAAAGATGTCCCCGCGTATCGTTTTTTACAAGGGAACCTCAGGGGTGTCGATACCGGCCCCCCTGGGATAGTGTAAATTTATATTTAGGATGGACACGTGGTCAGAATCATCTATGATTTACATACCCGAAAGGGGGGCCCATAACGCCGGGGGGGGGAGTAGAGTCTATGTATTCTCCCTTTAGAAGGGAGAATACATGCTGTGCAATCCAGGGCGGCGGCGAGGCGGCGACGGGTCGGCGACGGCGGCAACACAGCCGCCAGACGGCCACACTGTCCCAGACGACGGACGGCGACGAGGCGGCGACGGTGCGGCAACGGAGCGACGACGGCGGCACCATAGCCGCCAGACCGCCTCACCAGCCCAGTTCCTTAGAAAAGACATGCGATCCCCCAAATGCAAACACTGGGTGGAGAAACACTGCATGAACATTAACACTTGATAGTCCGCATGGAGCTTTGATAACTTACGTTTTGGATGGTTTTCCTCACAAGCCCCCGACGTCATGATTTTTGCACAAAGTCGACCCCCAAAGGTCTCGACCTATTCCCCGGGACCGTTTTTTTCATCCCGAGTCGTACTTGTCACGGCCCAGGGGTCCGGCGAGGGCCCTGGGGCCGAAGATAGCAAAAATCCGTCCGTCGCATTCCTGTGACGACGCGTGGGGAGAGCATGCTACGAATGCAATGATTTCAATCAAAAAGTTGCATTGGATCCGTGAGTGGGTCAATCCAGCTTGATGAGGCGATGATGCCTCTTTTGATTTCGAGCTGGCTATGCTGCCCGCTCGTGCCCACCCCGTCCCGTCTTCAAAAGACTTCGCATCCCCCTATGGTGGCAGGATTTTGGACGCCCGAAATGGGTACGGAAAAAATGGGCACAATGCCCAACAACAAATGTTGTCCCAAACCAACAGCGGCCGCTGTTGGGCAGGCGGCCCTCTGTCTCAAATAGGCACAGTCCGCGGCGACACCGACAGCGAGTCCTGTCCAAAATAAACAGGAACTGCTGTTGAGCTTTGCACCCACTCTCTCCGTGCCCATCTCGTTCGTGCAGAAGGATGGGCAGACGGCTCCCCGGCCGTGGTGGGCGCGCCTCCATCTGGCGAACCTCCTCGAAGAGCCCCCGCGTGCGCGTGAGCGCCGCGTCGCGGCGGCGA
Source organism: Prorocentrum cordatum (assembly GCA_963575745.1). Lineage (NCBI taxonomy): Eukaryota > Dinophyceae > Prorocentrales > Prorocentraceae > Prorocentrum > Prorocentrum cordatum. The sequence continues at coordinate 11,580 of CAUYUJ010018474.1, forward strand.
GCCAGGTGCTCCTCCTGGCCCTCGAGCTCGGCGCCCTCGCAGGTGGGGGGCAGCGGGCACCCGGAGGCCCCCTAAATGGGGTCCGGGTGCAGTCGGGCCTGGGCCAGAAGGACGTCCCTCAAGAGCACGAGACCCTCCGTCGGCCAAAATACACAGAACCGGGGCGTCCACGCGGCCCTCTCTCTCTGCCATCGGGGAGGGGAAAAGGCTAGCCAAGAGCCTCGCTGCCAGCCACCGCTCCCAGGCGGGAACGCGCCTTGGCCACAGTAGCACACGCTCGCTCAAACTCAACGGGTGTCGGCTTGGCGGTTGCACTGGCATCCGAAATGTATCCACTGCGATTGTGAGCCGCATGCGAAAACGAAGGGGCCAGGACGGAGAAAATCCTAGAGACTGCCCTGCACGTCTGGCACCCCTGGCATTGGAGGCACTGATATATAGGCAACGACACCAGCACTTAGGGGGCTGCCTCCCCCGGTGGAAGGCAATCTCAGAGCCTGGCGTTGGTGGTACAGTCGTACCTAAGGCCAGAAGAACATCCCTCAAGAACATGAGACCCTCCGCCGGCCACAACACGCAGAACAGCGAAAAGGTACCCTCGTCCAGCAAACACGAGGAACACGAGTGCACCTTCCCCGAACCGACCTCGATCTTGGATCGAGCATCGCGCCGAATCGCCGATGAGCCTTCGACCCTATTCCGTCTGCTCTGACCCCAGCTGGGAGGCCTACAGGCACAGAGGAGGGGAGGGAGCTTTTGAGTGGACTTCGACGACGGCGTCGACGACGCCGTGGACTTTGGAGCTCTCTGGTGGCTCTGGAGGTTCTCGTCGCCACGGCCAGACACAGCTGGAACAACTTGCCGGGATGGACCTCGGGCGGGGCCTGGGGCCAGTTGTTTGGCCGAGGCCTGAACTGTCGGCACCTCTGGGAAGCTTCTGAGTGGCCTTCGGCGACGGCGTCGACGACGCCGGCGTCGCCGACGCCGTCGCCGTGGAGCTCTCTGGTGGTTCTGGAGGTTCTCGTCGTCACGGCGGGAGACGCAGCTGGAACGGCTTGCCAAGGCCGCGCTCAGAGCATGCTTGGCTCACGGTGCGGCTGGGAATCTGGTGTTCGTGACACCCAGCTCGCAAGGGAGAGAGCGTAGGGCATCACGAACCACCGCTTCCTGCATTCGAGATGCGCGAATATTCCGAGCGACAGCGGCACAGCGAGCTGCAGGAAAGCACGGAGCACGCGCTCCCACGAGCCACGAGTTCCCACACAGTTGATGTTCCCACAGCTGGTGTTAACGAACGCACCGTTCGCGCGTGTCCGGTTTTCGGTCGGGGGTGGGGCGACGGAAGCGACCTTCTCAGACGGCAAGGGGCGAAGGATTGCAAAAAAAACGAAGGATTGCAAAAAACGAAGGATTGCAAAAAAACCCTTGAACGAAGGATTGCAAAAAAACGAAGGATTGCAAAAAAACGAAGGTTTTTTTGCAATCCTTTTTTTGTTGCAATCCTTCGTTTTTTTTGCAATCCTTCGTTTTTTTGCAATCCTTCGTTTTTGCAATCCTTCCTCCGACAGGCTCGGAAAAAGGGAGCGCTTCAAAACGGCGTCCCGCGGGCGGGAGGGCTTCTAATGAAGAGGCCCCGTGCCTTCTCAGGAGCCGCCCCCCCCCCCCGCTCGAGCTCTGGCAGGACGGCTCTGCGGAGCGGCACGAGCGGAAGACGAAGGCGACGACGAGGACAGGACCAGAGCAGACCAAGGAAACATCAACGATGGTACGATACACCCCCCCGTCCCAACTCGCCACCACATGAGATCGAACAGAAAACCATATCAAATGTAAGAAGCGCCCCCTTGAAGGAGAGCGCCCCGTGGGCATGAAACTCAGTCGCGAGCCCCGTTTTGGCAATGTGGCCTCCATCCATCCTGCTAGCTGTAAGGAACGCGAACAGGTAGGATCGTATTTTCAAGGAGTGTCAAGTGCGAGCCCCAGTATGAAAAGAAACTGACCTCGTTACATGCAGCTGAGGCACATGCTTTCACTTCATGCTGCGACTATCAAACAAATCTCAATCGACAAACCCGCTTTGACAATAATCCGACTTCCATCTGTGTAACTTACCGCACCAGTACGAAAGGGAAGGTCCCAAGCGATTGTGCCATTGAGGAAAAATGCTCCCTCCTTTCGTGAGGCTGTTGGGGACTTCTAAGGCGACTGGTCGCGGTGCAAGGGCGGGAGGTGCGACCCCGATTCAACAATTCTTAAGACGAGTGTGCGAGGCGGTAGGGCGATAACAACATGTTAAAGACGGCCCGCCCTCACCCTATGTAGCCGTTGGAAACTTGAAGCTTCAAGATGAACAGTGGGGCGTTGGAGAGTCCTGCGAGAAACGGCCACAGTCTCCCGGGCGCACTCCAGGACAAACATAAGCATCGCGAAACTTCTCCCATTGATCCAAGAGCTAAGACAACACGATCACATGCAGCATACTCTATCATTGCACAGGGGCTCTCTCTATCCCAGGGGCTCTCTCTCCCGCCTCAAGGGGTCCCCCCGAGTCGGGGGCAGCCCGCCTTCGCCCCCCCGCGGAGTGCGAGGCGCCTGGCCTAACTCCGTCTGCCAAACTTCGGCGAGACTCTGCGCCTCAGCCTGCAAGAACCCGACTGAACGTCAAGACCATTAAATGGCCTGACGCCATGCAGGAAAGTAGGGACGATTCCCCTGTTCAGTGCATCTGCGTGGGGTTCAATACCTGTCGAATGAGCCCAAGCGGCTGACTTGCTCTTGGCTTCGGAGGCCCGTGCCCGCCGAGCCCTGGTGCGGTCTTTGCCAGCGAGGTTCGCAGCATTTTTTCAGGAGTTCGGCGGTGCGCTCTGCGAGATCAGCTGTCAGGGCCAATGTATGCTCGACAGGCAGCGTCCTCCATCCGTCAGGAGCAATATGATTGCAGACGAATGACTGCAGACGATGGCGGCATCCTGCAAGGCTGCTGGCACCTCGTCCGACAGGCCGGACATCTCCGAAGGGACCTCGGACATTTTGTTTGAGTCGGCGGCGAGGCGAAGGCAGCCCGCCCCAGCGTGTGGCTGTTCGGGGCCTCGGACATGCTGCCCGTGGCCTCCTCGACGTCGTCTCGTCCGCCGCCACTCTGCGGCGAGCGTGCCCGAGCGCGGCGGCCCGGGGTGCCCCGGGTGCCTCTCGCCCGTCGAGCCCGGCGCTGCAGCCGCCTCCTGTGCAGGGCGCGGCCCTGGGCCTCGCGGCCAGGCCGGCCACTGTGGCGGCCCCGTGGTGAGCGCGGCCCTCACCGCCAGAGCGGGTGCAGGTGCCTGCCAGGCCACATGCGCAAGGGCAGCTACGTTCGCGCTTCGCGGTTCGCGAGCAGCCCCGCGGTCTGGCGCCGCCGCCCCCCCCACCCGCGGGGAGAAGTGGAGGACAGGGATGAGGATGAGGAATCGCGGATCGCGAACCGCGAATACCGTCGGGCCTTCGTGGCGGCCCTTGACCCCATGTCAGTCTGAGTTGCTCGAGGAGCCAGGGGGGCCTTCCATCTGCTGAAGCATGAGCTGAGCACCCAAGAGGTTAGATCAGCTGCTGTGCGGAAGCTGAAGGAAATTCATGGTGTATACAAGGGACTTCGTGAGCTTCAGACGAGTCGGGACTAGGACTTCGGAGCTCGACTAAGTCTTGAGCTAGACAGGCATACGCGGTGACGAGGGGGAAGAGTTGAGAAGATCCACTGCCTACACAAACGGCAGGAGTACGGTAGATACCAACAGGTCATCGATATTCGAAGGTGCGGCGGGACTGACGAGCATCCACGATCCTCATAGTGTCCAAATGTGGACCTCCCATCTTTCCCGTCCCTTGGGGGAAGGAGGGGGGGGATGAGGGAGGGGGAGGAGAAAAGGGGATAGCATTAGGTCGAGCATGCCCCCCTACAGGCGGGTTTTGAATGAAGCATCAAAACATACTCAAACCATGCCCCCAAATAGTCAAACAAATACTCAAATAATCATCCCCCGACTTTTTAACTATTTTGAAATATTTCCCCTGTAGAGGGACGTGCCCGTCTTCAGGGTTGCAGCAAAAAGAGGGAGGGGGGCCAGAGGGAAGGGGATGAGGAAGTAGGTCCCCCTTCGGCCTCCTCCTCCTCCTCCTCATCCTCCTCCTCGTCTTTCTCCTCCTCCTCCTCGTCCTCGTCCTCGTCGTCGTCCTCCTCCTCCTCCTCCTCCTCCTCCTCCTCCTCCTCCTCCCCCCTCCTCCTATTTCAACCCAAGTATTCCTCCTCGCCCCCCTCGTCCTCCTCGTCCTCCTCCTCCTCCTCCTCCTCCTCCTCCTCCTCCTCCTCCTCCTCCTCCTCCTCCTCCTCCTCCCCCTCCCCTCTTCCCATCCCCTGACGCCGACGACGCGGGCGACGACGCCGCCCCGCGAGAACGGCAACGAAGACGTGCCGCCGACGACGACGCACCGACGCCGACGCACCGCCGCCGCCGCCGACGCCGACGCCGCCGCCGCCGCCGCCGCCGGCGACGACAACGACGACGACGACAGCAGCGCTGACGCACTGCCGACTCGGAGGGGAAGGAGAGGAGGAGGAGGATGAGGAGGCGGAGGAGGAGGAGGAGGGGGAGGAGGAGGGGGAGGGGGAGGGGGAGGGGGAGGAGGAGGAGGAGGAGGAGGAGGAGGAGGAGGAGGAGGAGGAGGAGGAGGAGGAGGAGGACGACGACGACGCCGCCGACGACGACACCGACGACGACGACGCCGACGACCTGCCGACGCCGACGCCGCTGCCGCCGGCCGCGCCTCCCGCAGCAGCCCCGCGCGCTCCTGGTCGGCCTCCGCCTCGGAGCGCCGCACTGCGGCCCGCAGCCGCCGCTCCGTGTCCTGGCGAGGCGCCCTCTAAGGCGACGACGACGGCGGCGACGACGACGACGACGAGGACGAGGACGAGGACGACGACGACGAAGCTGACGACGACGACGACGACGACGCCGACGTCCTGCCGACGCCGACGCCGCTGCCGCCGGCCGCGCCTCCCGCAGCAGCCCCGGACGAGGACGAGGACGAGGACGAGGACGATCTTCGGCGTCGGCTTCCAAGGGGCAGTCAAACATATGGATCCCAAAGAGAAACTGTCTCTGAGGCCACGAAGCGCGTTCCTCGAGAATTCGAGGAGAATCCTGCTTCTCCTCCTCCTCCTCCTCGTGCCGCCCTCCTCCGCATATTCCGAAAATTCGTCGCGTGACGATTCCAGCGCTGGGTCCTAAAACCGCGTGCTAGGATGACCAGGGCTCTCCGATAGCGCCAATCGTTTGATACGGAGATGGCATTCGATATGGAAACATTGGATAAGGAATCCAAGGTCTGGAAACTATGGAAATTCAATCGTGGACGTGCCATGGGTGTCACTGCCGCCCTCATCAGACACGGAACCCTCCAGGGTCTGAAGCCTCCTGGGCACATTCCTCATCGAATGCCCCAACCGTTTCCCCCACCAAATTACCACCCCAGCTGGGGATGCACCCCTCGAAACCCGAAGGGAACGGCCTATCCCCATCTAGGAGGGTAGATCGGCCAGTGGGGCCCAGGCTACGCCGCTGGGGATGGGGATCGGTGAAACGATGCTCACCTCGGGGTGGGGACGGAGGGGGGGACCCCAGGGTGGAGGAGCGTGGCTCGCTGTCCCTCAGCTGCATGCTCTTCTTCAGCACCCTCGCGCCGGCCTTCGTGGTCCGAGCGGGCTCCCCCCCCATTTGCTTCCTCCGCTTTTTCCTTTTCGCTCCTGTGCCCGAGTCGCTTCTCCACCCCGAGGGCCAACTGCCTCGAGCAGAGATCTCCAGAGCCTCGAACAGAAATCTGATATCGTTATGAGTTCTCGGCCTCTGGATGTCGTCTCCGGGCCACCTACCACGACGACTGCCCCCGGATGGAAAGCGGCCCTCGCGGAAGGGCTCCATGAGGCCGGCGCTGTGAAACAAACGATGACGTCAGGGGGAAAAGGAGGATGTGGGATCTAGAAAGGTTTCCTTGTGTTGAATGTCAGACATTGTATTGGATTCCTATCTCGGCACAATGAATTACTGTTGATCTCCCCTCCAGTGCACCGTGTGTTTGCTTGCATCGAAGTGCCCCTCCCGGGGTTCGCACCCTGTTTTTCTACGAAGGAAAGTCATGCGCCTCAGAATGTGCTGTTGGTCCCAAATTTGCCACAACATCTGCTCGCGCCAGATGCTTCCTCACATCATTCTCAGAAATCTGGCTTTCGTTAGAGACTCCCTTACAATTTATCCAGGCATCGCGCATCGCGCTCTCGCCTGAGACCTCCTGACACGAATCGCTCTCCCGGCGCTCTGGAACCGCGCTCTCGCTCGGGACGTCCTCCGAATGTCTACTTCGGAAGCGTGCTCTCACCCGAGATCTCACTGCTGCCTCCTCCTGCTGCTCCTCCTCGCTGATCCCTCTCGTCCCTTCTGCCTGCTTCCCCTCACCCTCCCTTCCTCCACTTCTGCCATCCTCGCTCCCACTCGTTCTCATCATCTCTGTTATCTCTAGTCTGCGGGCCGCGCCACTTACGCGTGGCAGTGGAGGCAGAAAGAACCCCCAGAGGGGCACGATCGAAGACGAGGGGGGCGGGGATCGAGAGCGTGCGTGTGACATGTTCAATGACACGCGAGCAAAAGGGAACGAGCAATATCAAAATGATTGCTCCTCCTCCTCTCCGTCCTCCTCCTTATCCTCCTCCTCTTCTTCCTCCTCCTACTCCTCCTCCTCCTCCTCCTCATCCTCCTCGCCCTCCGCCGACTGATTTGTGGATGTTTCCGACCTGGGCGGGGGTGCATTGTCGTTTCGGGTCCGCGGGCCATCATGCATGGATCCGCGGCGAGAGGCTGCTTCCTAGCAAGAGGGCCGAGATCCCCGAGGCCCGCGGATTCATAAAATCAAGCCATCGCGAATTTAGAAGCGACGACAACGTCGACGGCGTCGCTGGTCGCTACACCAAAGGTTGTGTCGATGGGGTTTTTGGCGGGTCTCGCGGCCACAGCCCAGCCTGGACTGGGAAACTGATCCAGAAATGCGCCCATATCCTGATCCCGAACTGGTTCTCAACAAAAGAACACGGCGATGGCGACGAAGACGATGATGAAAAAGACATTCACCTCTGGCGTCGCTCTTGTTTGGTGACGCGTGTGCCTCCCGTGAACACCCGTTTTCTAACCCAAAGCGCCCGTCGTTAAACGCCCATATCCGACGTGGCAACATTGGAGGAAAGATGCGCGGCCTCCCGCAGCAGAGGGGCGTAGCCTAGCAAAGCAAGAAGCGTCGCCTCCTTCTCATTCCTGCACCATTCTGCTGCTAACCATATTGTTTTCTGTTCGCGCGTGTGGATCTCGTGCCGGGCCCGCCGTCGGCGGCGCGCTGGCGCATGCGACGACCGATCGGGAGAAGCCTGCCGCCGCGACCATGGAGCCGCGGGTCTTCGCAACGTGCCCCGTGGTGCCCCCGAAATCATCGCCACTGTATGTTCCGCGCGGCGACGGCTGCCCCCCGGGGCAGGCCACAGCGGGGAGAACTGCGCCCCAGCTTCGCGCGCCCGTTCCCAGCTGCAGCGCTTGAAGAGCGAAAAGCGAGGCCGCGAACCTGCCTGCGGAATCGGGCAAACAGCTCACATACGAAGACGCAGCCGCTGCGAACAACGAACGGCTGCAGAAGCGCAACTGCCGCAGCGCATCCAGCGCGGAATCGCGCATGGCACTCCCAGAATCGCAATGCATCGGCCATGATAGAAAAAACAATCGTGTGTGGACTCGAGAAGACGCGATTCACGACTGGCAGGATAGGCGGAGCGGGCGGAACTGAAATGTTTGAGCACGAGCCTGCATCCAGCCCCATTGTTCATGAAAGGTTCGGCGAAGTATTTCCCGATCCTATGTTCATATAGCCGCCGTGTAAGCTACTGGAGGAAGCCGAACTGTTCCGCGCGAGTCTCCTGTTCACGTGAGAAATACCCAAACGGATTGGCAAGTCGACCGTCGCATCACGCCACCTCAGCATTTTGTTTCAACGATGTAGGTCCTAGCGGCTTCCTGTCATCATGCGACCCCGTGCTTCTGAACGACCCGACCGCCTGGCCGCGAATTCTCTGGTTATGCTGCGTCTTGGCGTTCGCGGCGCGCTCGGACAGGACACGCGGCCTGTCGGGCGTGTCATTCGCGTCGTAATGCGTCTGGGTGAATCGCCGCACGCGCCCGAATGCACTGCAATTGCTTCCTCAATCTGCACCACGGCAACGCGCCGGCAAAGACCGACCAACCCCTTTGGTCCACGGTGCGCAGCCAGTCAATCTTGAACACTTCGACGTTGACGCCTGGGAAGCACAGCGCGGGCGAGACGCGACCTCGACCGCGCAAGAAAATGACACAGGAAAAAAAAGGAACGGCGCGAAAGGAAAGGGGGGGAAACCGCAGGCGGGCCGAAAACAAAAACACGCTCTTCCCCGACTTCCACCGAGCGCGAAAAGCAGGGCGCCGCGACCTGGCAAGGGTGAGCCCGTGAGGGCCCAGCCATCTGCCCAGCGCTGCTCTCACCTGCTCGAGGGGTGCGACAAAGCTGCCCCGACGTGGCGATCGGACGGGCGAGGGCCTTTCCCTGGGCCACGAACATCATGGCGGCATTGAACGCGCCGCCCCAAGCAATCGTGAACACGGGGGGTTCTGAAAGGCTGGGCAATCAAAGTAAGAAAAGCAACAAAAATATACGTTTTCGATGGTCCGCCAGGATTTCTTGGATCCGCGCCGGGGGCGGCGCTGGAGGCGCCGCTGGGAGGCTCGCGCGCAAATCCACGAAATCAGCTCGCACAGTCGAAGCTTTAACTATGTTTATGCTGGTCATTCTTCTTCGAACCATGGCGCTCTCAGGTTGCTGCGGGGCCAGCCATGATCTGGGAGCCCCGCGCACTGCGCATCCACCGTCGCAGCGCGGCTCCGCCCGGCAATCTCCTCAATGGCCTCGTTTTCGCGTCGCCTCGCCCCCAACGGAGGACCGACGGGAGCAAAAGGGCGGCGGGCCTGCCGGCGAGAAAGGCGGTGGGAGCAAAAGCGATACGTCATCAAAACTTGGTGTTTCCACGATGGGGCCCCGAGGGCCCTGAGGACGAGGTGCCTCAAAACAATCGAAATCCACCCCTGGATCCTTTCGCACCTTCAGGTCCCCATCCCTCAGGGCCCCATGTGTGAAGTTCCGAGCGTTTGGGATCGGCCAGGCAGTCGCGCATGATGTCGGCCCTTGGTGGGCACCGGAAGTGGCAGGACATTCTGCGCCATCCCCGACAGCGTTGCTTTTGAATGGGGACGCACTGAGACATCACGTTCGCCGAAACACTGGCAACATATACCAATTGTGATTTCAGAGCCGAGCCACAACAAACACAACTTAGCCACCAACAGAAACTACGAACAAGGGACACACACACATGCGATATACCGATACGATATAACTATACATGTGTACGTATATTATGTAAATGTAACTATAAACATATACCTTTAGTTAGATGTATGTATACATATCACAGAAAAACGCGAAGCCAGAGACACAGGGGGCTGCCTCCCCCAGGGGCATCTGATCCCCCCTCGCTCCCCGCAGCGCGCGCGAGCGCTCGAGAGCCAGCCAGACCAACGCAGTGGCAGGCTGCGGGGGCTGGCGCGGCGGCCGGGCCCACCGCAGCCCGAGGACGCGCACGCTGCGCGGGGCAGCGTCGCTCGGAGGCGGGCGCCTGGCGAAGAAGGGACTCGACCTTGGTAATGAATCGGACACCGAGGAATCTCAAATATCACCACCATCGCCGAGATCGGGAGCATCTCCCCTCGGTGGAGGCACACTGCCGATCCATTGGTGTTGGTGTCCACCTCTGAGCTTCCGACGCCCAGTGTCACCCCCTTCGGATCCTGATGTAAGACGAAACCAGGACGTAGATGAATTCGGGTGAGGATAAATCGAGAATCTCTGAGATCTGGCGGCTCCGGAGGATGTCTCGGGCGCCGCGGCCTTCTCAGAGCGTTCCAGAACGCTCTGAGAGCGCTCCAGAACGCTCTGGAACGGATTTATCCTCGTCCTGGCCCCGTCCGATGATGCTCGGAGCAGGGCGAATTGAGACGACGACAACTCAAAATCGGTCTCCGGACCGGGTTCAAGCGCACCAGTTTTTCGAGCCGCGTCCAGCCATGGCGACGAGGGGTCCCACAGAGGCCGATCACCGTTGCCTGCACTCGCCCTCCTCTGAGGTGCAGCGGCGCGAAAGCCCTCCCGGCAGAGCGCAGGGGCTCCTGCAGCTCCGCACTCGCGCTGGGCCCCGCCCGTGGGCCCGGCCCGCCGTCCAGCTTCCGCAGATCCTGGGGCGGGCGCGCGGGGGGGGGGGGGCGGCAGCTGACAGGCACTAAAAGTAGCCCTGACCCTTTGATGAGGAGGACCAGGAACATGAGGGGCATGGGGTCTCTCCTTTTGCAAATGTGTCAAAAACAGCCACACATCGGCTTGGAGATATCCCTGAAACCGGGGACCTAAGTTACATTACGAATTCACTGTGTTATTAGGGTTAGGGGTAGAGTGATGCTTCGCGGCCCCGATACGCAACACGCAACACGTAGCGTATTGATACGGAGCTCAACACGTAGGGCAGCACGTGCCGAGCCAACATGCAGCGTGTCCGGAAGTCTCGACCCATTCCCCAGGACCAGCTTTATATCCCGAGTCGTTTTTTGACTGTCCCGAGGCCCGGCGAGAGCCCCCAGGGGCCGAAATTTGCGAAAAAACTCCGTCCTGATTTTTGTCAATACGTTGCATCTCTGGGGCGGGCGCATCGAGGCAGCTGAGGCTATTGGGGTTCGGGGCAGTATCATGCTGAATGAGCAGCGGCAGCCCACAAGGGGGGGGTAAGCGCGAAGGGGGGCGGCCCTCCGAGTGGGCGGCAAGGCTGGCGCGCCCCGGCCATGACGCCGAGCTCGGCCACGCGGAGCTCGGCCAGGCCGACCTTCGGCCACACGCAAGAGGGAGCCTCTAATTATAAGGAGCTGAACTCTATACACCGACGTGTTTTCCGGCCCGCACTGAAATCCGCACAGGAAAGCGGATCTCCCCCGGGAAGACGGAAAAAGAATACACCACACCACCCCGACGTCGTCCCCGACCGTAAAAAAAGTCCTGGGATTGAGAAACAGCCCGCCACTGGTAATGTATACGTTCCAGTTTCCGACTTTTGTGCGCGACCCCAGGGGTGGGGGCGCGTGGAGGCCTAACCTGAGAGCGCAAGACCGATGACTCCGTTGAGGGGCACGGCTGGTCCAGGCCCCCAGGAGAGCCACGAACTATACCGTATATGGCTACCTCCTGGGCCCTGGCGGTCCGTGCCCGCCGACAGGGACCCCCGCACGGGGGTGGCGGGAGCCCTGGAAATGAGCGACACCGCAAAGAGCACTCGAGGAGATGCCCGAGAGGCCAGAGGCCCACGGCGATGGATGCCTCACCACACAAGCGAGGCGCCAAATATCCGCTGGAAAACATGGACCGTCCGTGACTGGTCGTCGTGCGCTGGTCGTCCTATCTACACAAGAATGGGCTTGACGCCCCCCCTCTGAAGCATCGTGGTGCCATGCGTACTCTGCACACGGTGCCCACTTCCGGCACGGTGGCGGACCTGGCGGAACGATTGCCCTCACCTGTGGGGCGGGAGCTCGCACGAGGCGACGCGCGCTCGCGCGCGCTCCGACGCCGACGAGACTCAGACGTGGAGCAAGAGCTGCGGCGTCCCCCAGGGAGTCAATCTCGCAAGTGTGCTTAGGTCGGGCATGTCCTTCTACAGGCACATTTGGAGGATGTCTTTTAATACACACGAGTATTCCTAAATAGTCAAGCGTAGTCGAAACGTCGTCCCCTGACTATTGTTTGTCTACTCTTGAATTTTCCTCCTGTGGAGGGACATGCCCGACTCAAGAGTGCGCAATGCTGTCTCCCCGCTCGCCCGGCAGGGAGAGCAGGCCCACACCCGATCAGACGCAGACGGGCAGAGGCGAGAAAAGCCAGACGGGAACGCCTGCAGGGTGCGAGCACGCCCCCTGCCCCACCACCGGGCGAACGGAGAGAAAATTCGAGCGAAGAAGCTCCTGCACCCTCCTCCTCCTCCTCCTCCTCCTCCTCCTCCTCCTCCTCCTCCTCCTCCTCTCCTCTTTCGTCCCCTCCTCCCCCCGTCACCCTCCTCCTCCCCCCGTCCTCCTCCTCCTTCTAATCCGCCTCCTCCTCCACCTCCTCCTCCTCCCTACACCGCCCGCCCCATGTCCCGAGCCTGTGCCAGGGTCACCAACTGGTCGTGGTCGTGGTCGTCGTGGTGGTCGTCTTTCTGGGTCGGCGGCACTGGCCGCAAGGCCTTCGCAATAGTTGGGCCACTCTCGCCACCCACATACATGTACAAAATACTTACAACTGCAAGATTGCCACGGGTGACGCCGATGGGAGGAGAGTAGAACGGACAAGAGAGTTGGCTCAGCTCAGGTCGATGGACCTCATCGGACCAATTGGATGCAGAGGCGATCGTTCATCCATGATGCGACTTGCAAAACGACCCACTTGTTTTTTCAATTCGACTGGGCGATGAATCACAGACAATCCGAGATGTGCGTGCAGAACGAAATGCTGACGGGTCAAAGGTAGCGGCGATGGTTCCAACCACACAAGCTCGCAACCTGACCGCAACTGCTGCGATGGAAAAGACGAAGAGTGGGCCCCGGCACGGAATGTCTTCAGCATCCGGGCCAGCCTTTGACAGCCTGCTCCCACGCCCTGGTGGCGATGGGAAACATGTAATACCACAGAGGAACCATGGGCCCTCCTCAGAGGCCCAGGAGGTGGGCTCTCTGATGACGGCCACCATCGCCCACCTCCCTGGCCCGGCGAGGGAGCGCGCGCGGCAGAGGGCGGCCGAAGCCACTCGGCTGGCGGGGGGCGCGGGCGGAGGGAGCGAGCCCCTGCGACGGGGGAAGGACGTCGCTGCCCCCGAGCGTGGCCTGCCGCCCTGCGGGAGGGGCGCCGTGCCCGCCCCGACCCCTTTGCGCTCTCGCGCCCTCGGGCTCTCCATCGGGCTCTCTCCCGCGCTCTCGCGCTCTCTTGCGCTCCTGCGCGCGCCCTTCTGCGCGTCAGAGGCCGGCGCCGTGGCGCTCCGGGTCCGCTTCGCCAGCGCGCCCGCCCGCGCCCAGCGCGCCGCACTCCTCGGCGCCGCTCGGGAGCAGGAGCGCGCCAGCGCCCGCCGCGGTCAGAGCCAGCGCGCCGGCGGCCAGCATGGCGGGGAGCGCCAGCGTGGGCGCCACGAAGCTCTCCAGCGCCGCGAGCGTCATGTGGGTGAGCTGCTGGCCGATCACGAGGCCGCAGTTCAGCAGGGCCATCTGCATCGCGGTGCTGACGGGGAGCCCCTGCTCCTCGGCAGCCTTGTTGCTGGCGGCGATGAGGCCCCAGGGGATGCCGTGCGCGCCGACGCAGGGCAGCACCGACAGCGCCATGCAGGCCGTCGCGAAGGTGGCGTTGTGGTTCACGAAGAACGCGGCCGCGAAGCTGGTGCCCGCCCCGACGAAGATGCAGGCGGCGTAGGCGCCCTTGGGGGGCAGCGTGGTCCGGTGGAGGGCGACGACGAGGAGCAGGGTCATGAGCAGCATCAGCCACGACCCGCACTGCCCCGCGTACGCGAACGCCTCTTGGCCTGAGGCGTACAAGCGATGGGCCGCGGAGCCCGGGGGCGCGGCGGGATCGCCCGCGAACACGCAGAGGCCGAACCACTGCACGGAGTACGAGAACCACACCGTCGCTCCGACGAACACCAGGCAGTGCACGCCGGCCAGGTGCCGCAGCAGCGTGGAACTCCCCCGCACTGCCTCAAACACGTCCGAGACGGGGCTGCACTGCCTAGCGGCGCGGTCCCCCGCCAGCTGCGTCTCCGTGGCCGCACAGAGCATGACGGCGACCGCCACCGTAACAATGCAGCACACCACGGCCATGATCTCGAGCATGTGCTCCGAGAGGCTGTCGTTGCTGCCGTATTCCTTCATGATGGAGAAGCCGACTAGGGATCCGACCGCCTGGAAGCAGCTGACCAGCACCTGCACCTGCACCTGCTGACCGCTCGACGCGAGGTCCGCCACCAGCGCCCGCATGGGTGTCTGCAGCGCGTTGAGCGCGATGTCGGTCAGCCACAACATGCAGGCCGCAAAGCCCGCGGCCGCGCCGGCGGGCACCAGCGCTGGGCTGGAGGCGAAGAGGAGCCCAGACACCCACAAGGCGCCGAGCGCGGCCACGATGATGGGCCTCCTTCGCCCGTAGGGAGAGGTCGACGAGTCGGACAGCGCGCCCACCAGCGGGCAAGTGAAGAAGCCGCAGGTCGGGCCCGCTATGTTGTTGAGGGTGGCCCATGCGGGTCTCATCCCGAGCCCCACCAGGTAGGGGGCGCTGCACGACGTGGTGACCGACCGCACGACCGTGACCGACATGCACGGAAGCGCGACGAGGCTCAGCCGCCACAACGGCCACTCCTTCTGCGCTACCGCCTCGGCGGCCGGCCCTGATGGTTCTGTGCTGAGGAGGAAAACAGCGTCTCCCCCCCCCTTCGACCTCATCCGCAACGGCGTGCTAACGAGGGCGATTGAGCCCCCCTGCCCATTCGTCTGCGCCATCGCGCCGACCGCCGCCGACATCTGAATCGGCACTCCCCCTTGACAGCCACGGCTTGCCCGCTCGCACGCGTTCGGGCTGTGGACGAAGGTTGGAATGCGGCGGCTCGGCGTCCAGTAGGCCTTGAGCCACGAGCGGCGACCAAGACGAGACGTCACACGAGAGTGAGCGGACGCGACGAGCTGGCGACCAGCTTGGCACGCAAGGCATACGCATGAAACTGAGCTCTCGAGAGAGGGTCTGTGACACTCGAATCAGGAACACGACGGGCCGTCGAAAGGCAAAACGCAGAAACAAAAACACCCAATTGACGTTGTCGGAAGCCTTTGACCGAAGTGGGACAGCTCACGAGATTGTGTTTTATTATCAGCCCTCATGGGTTGTTCTCGTTTTGAATAACGCACAGGGTAGCGTCTTCTCCTCCCGCCTCCCTCCTTAACTTCCCTTCTGCCTCTTACCTGGCCCTGTCCTGTCAGCCTGCCTCTTGCCTCGCCATCCCTGTGGGGCTGCGAGGTGTGAAATTGTCCTCACTTTCGAGGGCTGCTTGAGGGGGACGCCATAGTGGGGGCCTACGCAGATTCAGATTAGACCTCGTCATCCCTGGGGGGGCCGCGAAGTGTGAAACTGTCCGCACTGTCGAGGGCGGCTTGAGGGGCGCCAAAATTTGAAACTTCCCCCACGTTCGACGGCTGCTGGGGGGGAGCACAATCAGTGCCTACGCAGTTTCAAATGAAACCTCGCCATTCCTGGGAAGCTGCGAAGTGCGAAACTGTCCTCACTTCAGAAGGCTGCTGGGGGGGCAGCACAGTCGGGGCCTGCGCAGATTCAGATTAGACCTCGCCATCCCCGGGGGGCTGCGAGGTGCGAAACCGTCCCCACTCCCGAAAGCTGCTGGGGGGCATGGTCGGAACCTGCACAGATTCAGATTGTATCTCGGCATCCCTGGGAAGCTGGGAAATGTAGAATTGCACCCGGCTTCGGTGGCTGCTTTGAGGGGGGTGGGGGGGGGCAGCACCACCGGGGCCCACGCAGGTTCAGATTCGACATCGCCATCCCTGGGGGGCTGCGCAGCGCAAAAGATTGTCACCACTTTCGAGGGCGGCTGCTGGGGGGGGGGGCAGCCGCGTCAGGGCCTGCGCAGATCCAGATTAGACTTTGCCAACCTCGGGGGTTGCGGGGGAAGCTGGCTCCACGTCCGAGGGCTGCCTAGGGGGTAGGGGGGGGGGGCAGCAGGGGGCCTGCACACATTCAGATTCGGCCTCGCCATCCCTGGGGGGGCCGCGAAGTGCGAAGCTGTCTTCACGTTTGAAGGCTGCTGGGGGGGTGGGGGGGCAGCACAGCCAGGGCCTGCACATAATTGGACCTCGCCGTTCCTGGGGAGGTGCGAAGTGTGGAAATGGCTCCACTTTCGAGGGCTGCGGGGGGGCAGCACAGCGGGGTTCTCCGCATATCCCACCAGCCCTCTGGCGTAGGTGGTTTGACAAACTTTGTCTTCTCTCCGCCACAACCCCTGCTTCCCCTGCGCGGGAGGGGGGTTTCATCACGAAGTGGTTTTTGACAGAAGCGGCGGGGATGGTGGCGCATGGCCTGCTGCGTGCAGGCCCACCAAACACTATGATGGGTATTGGTTTCGACAGGGATGGTGGGTGCAGGCACGTTCCCCGACGTGTGCTGTCACGTGCGCTGGCGCATCTGACACGCTCTGCACGTACCCCGAACGTGGTGTACCTGGCGCGGCTGGAACATGCGGCACACCTGGCGCATGTCGAGCACGTAGTGCATCCGGCGCACCAGGCGTGCCTGGCACGCTCGGGCACAAAGGATGCCTGGCGCGCGTGGCGCGCCTGGCACGCCTTTCGCAAATAGCCCCAGCGTCGCGCACGTGGGATCGGTTTTGGTTCCCACCAGCTGCCGCCCATCCAAAGACGACCGCTGACATGCTCAGGCTCGGGTGTTACTTATGTGTTTGGAGGGCGGGTGGGAATGAGCTAGACGGCTTGTTACCTAGGAAGGTGTCTTGTCTCCCCCCCATGCCCCCATGCCCCTTCCACTGGGCCTGGGAAAGGAGGCGGACCGGGTAGTTGGAGCGCCGAAATAACCCAAGATGGCCCCCAGAGGGCCTCAGAGAGCTCAAGATGGCCTCCGAGCTGGCTCGAGAGGCCTCAATATGATTCAAAATAGCCTCCGACACACATCCAGGAGGCCGCAAGACGGCCCAAAAAAGGGTTTCCAGTGCCCTTCAAAATCCTTCAAAACCTATGGGAAATCAATGTTATTTGCCTTCCCGCCCTTTCGCTTCCGGTGGGCTTTTGAAGCCCCAGAATGGCCCCCAGACGGCCCAAGAAAGCACCAAAAGATCCCAAAAGGGCCCCAAGAGGGCTCCACAAAGCGCCCAAGAACGCTCCAAAACGCCACATGAGGGCCCCAACACGCTCTTTTTAGCATCAGGAGGGGGGGGGGGGGGGGGGGGGGGGGGCTGAATGTGACCCCCCCCCTTCTGTTTGGGGAGCGGGGCCCAAGAGGCTTCCCAGACCAATCCAAAAAAAAACCAGGAGGGCCCTCGAATCCTTCGAATGAACCCCAAGAGGGCCCAAAAAGTGGCCCAAGAGGCCCAACACAGGGGGGCTTCAGAGAGCCCCGAAGCTCAGGATGGCTTCCAACGACCTCTAACCGAATATGGCTCAAGATAGCCTCCAAGAGGCCTCATGCAAGCCTCCGATCGTTTTTTCGCCAGCGCGCAGGAATGCCAGGCGCCGTCAAGAAACGCGGCTAACGAGCAGCGGACTAAATTCAGCACGAGAGCGCACAGGAGCGAACTACGCTGCGGCTCAAGAGACGCGGTGGACCTAGCGGAGTCACTGGTCGAGGTGCAGCACCGAAATGGCGAAATTCATGCAGTCCACGTACACGAAGACGACGAACGGGCGTGCAAGCGCTCAACGGAAGAGTACCGGATCGCCAAGAGGGGGAGCGTGCCAGCGGCGGAAGCGCCACCACGGCGGGGGAGCAGGAGAAGCGACGCCAAGGCAACACAACGGCAGCGAAGGCGACGAGCCAGCGAAAAAGGCTACGTCCAGAACTGGAAGCGGCGGCGCCCAAGCCAGGGGTACAGGTCGACCCTGGGGGAAGCGGCGTGGGGGAGGACCGAGCGTCCGTCGACCCCGAGCGGGCGGGGGCGGCGACCACGGGCGAGTCGCAGGCCCGAGAGCCCAGGGGCACCCCGAAATGGATGGGGCAAGCAGGCCAGCCTCAGGTTAGTAAGTCCACAACTGATGGAGGCGGAATGTCGCATTCAAGCGGAGGTTCGCCCTCTTCCCTCCCCCTCCTCCTCTGTCCTCCCTTGCCTTTCTCATTCTCCTCCGCCTCCCCCATCCTTCCTCTCTCTCCTCTTCCTCCCCTCCTCATTCCTCCTCCTCCTCATCCTCCTCCTCCTCCTCTTCCTCCTCCTCCTCCTCCTCCTCCTCCTCCTCCTTCTCCTCCTCCTCCTCCTCCTGTCCTCCTCCTCCTCCTCCTCCTCCTCCTCCTCCTCCTCCTCCTCCTCCTCCTACTTCCTCTTATTCGCTCTCCTGGTGTAAACGGCCGACGGCCGACCCTCCTCCTCCTCCTCCTCCTCCTCCTCCTCCTCGTCTTCCCCCTCCACCTTCTTTCTCCTTCTCCCTCCTCCCTCTCGGCTTCGGCCCGAGCGGCTGCCCCCCCCGGGCGGCGGCGGCGCCTCGCGGGCCGCGGGCTGCGGCTGCGGCGATGAGGCCACCGCGGGGGGCCAACGACGGGATGAGGATGAATGGGGGAAGTAACAGCGAGAAGAAGGAGGAGGAGGAGGTCGAGGAGCACTGACAAGAGAAGAGACGAGGGGGGAGGAAGAGCAGCAGGAGGGAGAAGGAGGAGGACGAGTGACAGAGAAGAGCAGCAGGAGAGAGAAGGATGAGGAGGAGTTATCCAGAGCAGAGCGCCACGCACGAGCGGCATCGTGAGCAGCAGCCGTCCACACGCGTTCCGTGAGGGATCGATGTGCACTTCGCCGTTTGATCGGCCACGGAGCGTCTCGTGCCGTTGCCCACTAGTGGGCAGCATCAGGGCCGCGATGCACCGAGGCTGATCAATCGTCGCAGTGCGCATCGAACCCTCCCATTCAAGACTAGAGGAGGGCTGGGGGCCAAAAGGGGTCGAGTCTTGTACAGTCCGCACCCCAGCTCTCTGAGCCGTGAGTTACCACGCAACTCAAAAAATACACAAACTTACCTACGAGTGATGCGACCTCCGTCCTACCTCCTCCTCCTCCTTCTTATCCTCCTCCTTCTCCTCCTCATCCTCTTCCTTCTCCTGCGCTCCCCTCCTCTTCCTCATTCCTGTCCCGGGCTACCTCTTCCTCCTCCCCTGACCCTGACCCTCCTTGTCATCCATTCCTCCACGTAAGAATCTACTCTGACTGCGTGGCCGGGCCGCCAGGCCTACTTCAGCAGGTGCAGGTAGTCGCACTTGGAGACGCCCTCCATCGCCTTCTCCAACGCGGTCACCTGCGGCGTGGTCTGGCTCTGGTTGGCGCCGGTGTCGGTTGCCGCTGACTTCGCCGTCAGCACCTCATCGTACCTTGCAGCCATGCCGAGACCGCCGATGACGTCGCTCGAAGACTTGACGGCACCCTTGGAGTCCTTGCCCTTGCCCTTGCCCTTGCTCTTCTCAGCCTTTTCACCTGGGATCACGGCCCTGTTCAATTTCAGGGGCGCCTTCTGGCAAAGGGCGTGCGCCGTGGGTCCCAGATAAAAGACCCGCACTGGGACCTTCGAAATGTCGCCATCAGGACCACTGCACAGATACTCTGGGAGCTCGAACTCGATGATGTTGACGTTCACTGCCAAGATTGGAGTCACGGTTGAGGGCGGGGCGGCGGCCTCCGCGCCCGTCGAGCCCGTCGAGCTCTTGCGCTTCCTGCCCCCTTTCCCCTTCGCCTGCTGCACCTGCTGCTGCTCTGCGTCCTCGACGGTCTCGACCATCCACGAGGGGATGGGGCAGGGCCCCGCGATGTCATGCTCAGCGGGGTTATAGTTCAAGAACAGCGGGATCTGGATGGCGCTCTCGTCCTCGCCATCAGGCGTAAGCCCAGCGATCGTGACAATGTGGAACGAAGACGCCTTGCCCCTGGTAGGCTCGACGTTGCCAGCGAAGTACAGCGTGAAATTCTCTGCGAGCTCCCTCGTAGAAACCAGGGTGGCAGCCGGGGCCTTTCCAGCGCCGGCTCCCGAGGGCGGCAAGACTTCGACATCCACGTGCTCAAAAATGTCGTCCTCTGGTTGGAAGGCCAAGTTGAACAGCTCCGACTCCAGGTGCGTGGCCAACTGCTTCACGAAGGCCGCGGTGATCTCGTGCTCAGGCAGCTTGAGGATGCAAGGTGTGGCGCCCCACGTGGAGTGCGCCACCGCTTGCGCCGCCCTCAGACGTTCCCCTTTCAAGTTTCCCACCAGGGAGGCGCTCTGGTGGCCCATCAGCTCGGAGAGCGTTCCCAGGCGCAACGCGCTGGGCTGCGGCGGCGCCGCCTCCACAAGCTGCAGGGCGGGGGCGGCGGCGGCGGTGGCGGAAGTAGTAGTTGATTCCGCCTCCAGCTCCGCGATCTGCTTCTCGAACTCCTCCTGGGCTGCCTTGCTGGCCTCCGCGATGCCGAACACGGTCTGCACGGTGGCGCTCAACTGCGCCATCTCGAGGAACTTCGGGTCGGTTGCCGTCTTCTCGGGGTCTGCGATGGCCTTAGCCGCGATCGAGTCCAGAATCATGGCCCACACAGAGATCCACACTGAGCGGCCACGGCCCGCTGTTCGCAAGTCCAGCACTTGAAGCTCAGAAAAGAGGAGATCTTTCTGCACCTCCGCCTTGAGCACAGACATCAAGGAATCCACTGCTTCTGGCTGCAGGGCGTCGCCACCGCCTTGCGAAGTCGTCCATGAGATGCCCTTGGACTTGGAACGGGCCAGCACGGAGCAGGTGACCTCTGCCATGAGCTTGGCGCGGAGAGACAGGTAGCCCTGCGCAGTCTCCAAGTCCAGGAGCTCGTCAACCACCTGGGCATCGGTATAAAGGAGAAGAGTCCGAAGGGAGAACAGACCAGGGCATCAGCATGAAGGCATGTACCAACTTGCTTTTTTTCATGGCTCTGGGCCCCAGTGGGGCCCCGGGCTCCGCCAGAGTTCATCGTCACATATCCTGGCCATATCCTCCCTTCGGCTCCTCTCCCTTACGCCGCTGCCACCTCTGGCGAGGAGAAGTTGGGGTAGGCTTCGGCGTCAGCCCAGACGAACGCAATCTTGGGGATAGGGTCCATGTACTCGTCCTCCATCGTCGGCAGCCCGACGCTGGAGATCGCCTTGGTGATCCAGGTGATAATGTTAGCGAGCGGCTGTTTGACGTTGCTCGCATTCCTCCTGTAGATCTCATCCTTCATGTCATGCTCGAAGCCCTTCCAAGTCTGCTGGCTGACCTCCATGAAGCACGGCAAAAAAGTCACGGGCGTGTCATGTGGATTCGCATCCAAGAAGGTGCGAAGGGTCTCGCAGAACTGCTCATCTCCGAACGCCGTGTCTATGGCAATCTCCATGGCTGTCTGGGGGGCACGATCTTGGGCATCCTCAGAAGAATCCTGACGGTCAGGGATCAACATTTTCTTGAGCTTGTCTGTCGTCAACCTCTTGGCCTCATCTCTCACCGCGCACCAGCCCGAGACCCTCTTCCTGGACCCCTCGAAGATCAACTGAGGAGACGAAGGAGGGGGGTCACCGGCCATGGGATGAGGAGAAAGGAGGAGAGGGGAATATGATGATTATAAGGATGACGGCGGGATCGGATGAGGACGGATATAGGGATAAGGATGATGGGCATAAGAAAGGGTAGAGAGGGGGGCAGAGATGAGAGGGACGAGGGGGGGAGGGGAGGAGGGCCGAGGAGGGGAGTGAGGACGATGGGCGAGGGGAGGAGGGAAGGAGGAGGAAGCCTCCCCATTGCCGTTCCAGGCGAACTCGAAGCTGATCCTGATGAACATCCTCTTCGCCTGGCTGGGGAGCAGAGGACGGGACCGCCCGGGCGGGGGGGGCCGAGGGGAGGGGAGGGAGGGCTGCCCTCTCCTCCTCCCAACTTCCTCCCTCCTCTCTCCTCCCTCCTTCCCTCCCTCCTCTCCTCCTCTTCTTCCTCCTCCTCCTCCTCCTTGTGCTCCTCGTGTTTTTCCTCCTCCTCCTCCTCCTCCTCTTCCTCCCTCCTCCTCCTCCTCCTCCTCCTCCTCCTCCTCCTCCTCCTCCTCCTCCTCCTCCCAGTGGCCTTCTCCACCGAGCCATTCTCGGTCGCCGTAGTGCGCATAGCAGAAGTGACGCCCTTGCTGCCCATGGCATCGGACACCGCCGCGTTCATCGCCAGGATGACGTCCTCGAGCCAGGAAATCCGCATCCCAGCTGCCGTGGCCAACTTCTGCACGGCCTCCAGGTGCTTGAGCTCCACTGCGCCGCCAGCAGCCTGCCCGCGACCAGCGCCGCCGCCGCGGCGACCGCGGCCCCGGCCGGCGCCGGCGTCGCCCTTCTTGTCCTCCTTGCCCTTGTCTTGGCCTTGCTCCTCAGACTTGTTCTCATCAGGCTTAGACTTCTCCTCCTTCGGCTTCTCTGGATCCTTCGGGAGAGACGGCTGCTTCCCAGTAAGCTTGCGACGCTTGCCATCCTGGTCCTGGGTCAAGTGCTTGGCGTTGGGCTTGTCGCCTCCCTGCGTCTGGGCCTGGGTCTGGTCCTTCCTTTGAGCAGCCAGTTTTAACTCGCGCAGCTTGTCAATTGACTTCTGGTACGCTTGTAGAACTTCCCACCAGAGATGTCGGCGAACAGGATCTTCTTCATAGTCGTTGTCCGTGAGGGCTTCTGCAAAACCCATGAAACTTTCGCGGCGTCTCTGTCTAACACCTTGCCCCCGCCATCATCATCTGCAACATCGACGGCCAGGTCGTCCGCGAGCGTCGGCACCAAGAACTTGAAGGACTCCTCCATCAATATCCGCAGGACCGCTGGGTCGATGCACTGGTTGATCGGCTTGCCTTTGAGTAAGTTGGTCCACGTAGTAAGGAGTATCTTCAGGCATTCGAGCACGCTTGAGTTCCTGACCCTACCATCTCCGAAGACGCATGTTTCAAGCATGAGTGATCGAAAAAATTTGAAGCCGTCATGGCCCGGATCAGCCTGGTCGATCTCGGCGAACCGCTCGGAGATGAACCTGCAAAGCTCATAGAACACGTTCGAAGGGATGATGCCCTGCTTCACCTGGTCCTTGTAGTTATCGCAGATCCACTTCCAGACTTTCTGCCGACGGGACTCATCGTTGCCAGAAGCCCATCCCGGATTCATGTGCTCATGTGCGGCCAAGTCGGCCGTTATCTTTCTCGCCCACTCCAGTGTCTCCACATAGTTGATGCCAGCTTTCTGGTTCCAATCAAAATTCATGAAATCTTTCATCCAGACCAAGGCGTCGAGAGGCGCCTGGCATTGATACACCTGCACTCTGGTAAGGCCTTTCTCAAGAGCCGCTTTGACATTCTCGTTGCCACGATGATGCTCGGCCGCGTGGTAAAAGGCGGTGGCCAGGTGAGCGAACGAGAACAAACGATATGGTGGTACGTCTCCTTCACTTAGTTGGCGCATGGGCACGCCGCGAGCATCGTTTGCAATTCCCCACGTCAAAATGTTTTTGACTTGTTGAGAAAGCGTCTCCTTTTGTTCTCGATCGTTGACGTCCATGTGGCGAACGAAATTGCGCCTGCCGGTAGTGGGATCGCACCAAGGAATCGTAGCGTTCAACATCGTCCGCACTCCGAAAAGACTTTTGCAAAGATCCAGCCGCCGAGCACCCTGGACAGTCGGGAAACGCTTCTCCACGTTCATGATCGACTTGTCGAACGCGAGCCTCAGAGTGTCCGGCGAGTTGTCGCTCGCCGTGCCCGCTGCCACTCCGTCTGCCAGCACCCCTGGCGAGGACCCTGAAGTCTGGGAGTCGGCTGGAGCCTGCGACTGCGACGCCATCCCGCTACTGATGAGCTGCGAGGTAGATTCAGCACTGTGTGGTCGAATTCCACGACGGGGGTCTCGCTAGAGATGATGACCTCCCTTAGAAGGCCGCGCTGGAAGCTCGACAACAAAAGGCCACCACGGCGAGGGAAGGGAGAGGAGGGGCCCCGGAGCTCTCGACCCCAATATGGCGTGGGTGATCTGGAGCTCTTTTGACTCCAACATGGGCGCGGGCGATCTGGAGATATCTCTCGACCCCGCATGGGCGTGGGTGACCTGCAGCTCTCGACCCCTAACATGGCGTGTGCGACCCGGAGCTCTTGACCCATACATGAGCGCGGGTGATCTGGAGCTCTCGACCCCAACATGGGCGTGGGTGGTGACCTGGAGCTCTCGACCCCAACATGGCGTGGGTGATTGATTCAACAAGACCCCAAGCATGGGCGCGGCTCGACCCCCTATTGGGCGTGGGTGTGCTGGAGCTCTCGGCCCCATCATCGACGTGGGTGATCTAAAGGGAGAAAGGGAGAATTGTCAAATGGTGGGAATTGCCCCCTCCCCCGCGGGAGTGGTTCTTAGCTTCGCTCCTCTATCCTATCCCCCCTCTCCCTCCTGCTCCCGGCGGGCCGGGCGCTGGCCGACAGGGCCCCGTTCGAGTCGGCCGTGAAGCCGCTGAAGCCCGAGGCTCCGAGGGGCGCCGGGGGGCAGGGGCGCGGCCAGGACAGGGGGGGATAATATGATCCAAACACAAAAAATCAACATAAACATAAACTCGGAAGTCCGCGCGGATTTCACTGGCCCACGCTGGGCGGCCCCGGGAGCGCCGCCTCTGGCGCGCTCCGCGCGCCAAGGAAGGGAGTCCAGCGCCGATCCAAGAAATCTGCGCGGAAGTCCGAAAGTTAATGTTTATGCAATGTTTCCTCCTCGGGAGAGGCGGAGGCGGAGCGGGGGCGGGAAGGTGGGAGAGGGGAAGGAAGAGGAGGGGGAGGGGCAAGAGAGGAAGAAGAGGAAAGTCGGAAGAGAGGACTGGATGCAATGCTATGCTGCTGGGGCAACCGCCTGAAGGCGCGACGAAACATGTTCACTCCTGCCCAACAAGAAGCACTTATGCAAGATGCCCGGTGTATCTTGGATAGGCCAGGCCGATCGCAAGTCCCGACTTCGACGTTGTCGAGACGGCTCAGACATGCCAGTGCATACAGACAGCTGCGCACAGGAAGAAGCGCAGAATTGCTCACAGCTGATCGTCCAGTCCGACAGCGCTCACACTCGCCCAATGCCTGCCACATCGGCATATCTCGTCCACCCAAGCGCATACATCAGGACGCACCCTGCAACATTTACATTCATTGAGTTTCCAGCCTGCTTGATAATGGCCCGGCGATTCTGGCCAGACACATCGGCGCGATTCGTGAAGCTACAAAAGGGAGGCTCAGGCGGCAACGGGCCCTGCGCCCTCGTCAGTGCCACGACTGGAAACCCTTGGAGCAGCAACAGCTGCGGGCGTGAGCCACCGCCCCTGCACGGGGGCAAAAGAAAGGCACTTGCAAGTGATCGCGCGCAGCACCTCGCTCGTGCTGTACACCGCTCGCTTGTTCGGATCCTCTGTGGACGTCAAGAATGCCAGAGCCATCCCCGGGGGCCAAGTGTCCGACTCTGAATTTGACACGGGGCTCGGGGTTCCAAGTTGGTGGACACGGCCTATTCCCCTCCCCCCTCTCCACTCCCCCCCCCTCCCCCGAGGGCCCATCAAACTCTGAGTTGGACACGGGCCCCAACTCTAAGTTGGACACAGAACGAGTCCGGGGGACAGGGCGACGACAGATGAGAGTCCGAGGTCCTGCGTCAGGTTGACAACAGCGCCCTCAGGCACATTCGGAAGCTCCGCGTACTCCTCCAAGAACTTGACCTCGCTCTCGATAAGAGATGCCAAGTGGTCGCCAGCCTTCACGACGTAGTCATTGCCTGGAGTGTCCGTGCGCCACCTCGAACCAGGCCTGCGACGCGACCATTGCAGCTCCTGGAGAATCTCCGAGTCGGTCGCCACGAGGAAGGCTCGCCAAGTGCAGCTGCGGGGATGTCCGAGGAGCTGAATGACATTGTCTAGAGTCGAAATCTTCTCGTTCACCTTCTGCTTGCTCGCCAGTAGCGCCCAACGCCGCGGCCTTCGAACAGGCCAGCCAAGACTAGAAGGGCAAATGATCGTCGCGCAGATGATATACATGTCCCCCAGGGAGTCCTGCAATATGTCCACGCTGAAGAGGTGTGAATTCTCATGCATGATCAACGCCAGGGCTGAACACCTCATCAACGCCACCCACGCCACGAAGATATTGAGCGTCTTGCCCTTGACGGTGGCTCGAAGACCCTTTGGCGAGAAATCGATGCACGGCGTTCCTGCGATGTGCAGGCGGCCAACTTTGAACCTGCATCTAGGCGTGGCGTGGCAAATGCATGTGCACATCCCGCTGATCTTGCCAGTCTCGCGCCAGAGGGTGGTGGAGAGATCGTCCAAAGTCAATTCTCGATTGGACTTGAGATCTTTGAGCTTGTTATTGATGTTCTCGCTGAGGAATCCCACTATATCTCCAAATAAGCACTCTGGTGCGCCAGGATGTTCTAGTAATTCGGCCTGACAATGTTTGTCAATCTCCACTGCGCTGGTGCGCCTCGGATGCTCGCAGGAGTGCCCCAGTTTGGACATCGCATGCGCTAGGCCATGCAACGCTGCCCCCGGGGCATCAATGCCTGAAAAAGCAGTGCTGTACCTCAAGGTGCGCATCCGATGCACGACGGAAGCTATGGGCAAAGGGCATCGCTTGATTACTCCGCCCAGAACTCGTTGCGGCCAGTCAAGCAGACCCTGGGGGCTGGCAGGGGAGTCGTCCATGGCGGTCCCTGGAGGTCTGTCTGCGTCGTCGTCGGCGGCGGCGACTGGACCGCCACCACCGTCGCCCTTCAATTCGTTTGGCATCCTGACCCGTTCAACGACCCTTCGCTCTAGTTTGCGCCTCTTGGGCCCACCAATCGCCCATGGCAGCGCGTTCTTCCTAGTGCACACCGCGCCGCCGGCGAAAGAAGCTGTGTCCTCAACCAAATCCGCGCCAGCTGCGCTATCAGCGCCAGCCATCGGCGGCATGTCAACTGGCGCTGCGCCGTCGTCGAAGTCGGCGAAGGCTTCCTCGAACAAGTCGTCGTCAGCTGCGCTGTCAACCCCAGACATCGCCATGTTGCCCCCGTGGGCTCGGGGGGCCAAGCACCTTGAGGAAAGTAGAGCTGCCGCCGCTTGCTCTGGAGAGGTTGGCGCCGATGGCGCGGCTAGCGCTGCTGCTGGGGCTGGGCTGTCTGGCACGGCTGGGTCTGCTGTGGGGCTAGGCGGCACAGAGGCTGAGACATCGCCCATGTCGTCGACGATGGCACTCGCGTGGCGATTCTGGAGAGGCTGCCATTGCAAGATCGCCGCCGCGTCTGGAAAGGCTGCCGCCGCCTCCGGGGCATCTGGGGCACCTGGGAAGCACGGCTCCAGCGCCACTGGCTCGGCGAGAGGCTCAGGGAGCTCAAGGCCGAGCGGCTCAGTGCCCAGGTGCTGGGCATTCACTGTTGGCTCCAGCCCGACGTTCTGCGTGGGCTGGCTGTCCTGTGGAACAGTCGGCGCCGGCGCCCTTGTAATGGCTGTGGCTGGCGCTGATGTGGCTGATGGGCTCTCTGGCGCACGCGTCGGCGATGCTGCCGATGCTGGGCCTGTGCCTGGAGAGGCCGGCGTCGCCGGCCTGGGCTGGGCTGCCGCTGCTGGCGCCAGCGGGCTGTCTGGGCAAGCGTTCCCAGGCTGAGCAGAGCCAGCGACCGAAGAGCTGCAGCCCTCGCCCCATCCATCAGAGTTCCCACTGCGAGATGCAGCAGACGCCACAGCAAAATATAATCTGCTTTGCTTGATCGCCTTTTCGACGATATCGTGCTTGGTGAATAGAGTCCACGGTTGCCTCCTGCGCTGCGAAAGCATAACCCCCCCTCTCTCTCCCGCCCCCCCTCCTCCTCCGGAGGAGGGAACTTAAGGAATGATGGGGCGGGGGCCTCATCCTTCTCATCCTCCCCCCTCCCCTCCCCCCTCCCCATTTGTATTTTTCCTCATCATTCCCCATCAATCATCATTCTTGCCCCCCGCTCGCGGCGCCCCGGCATGAATGCGGACGAGGGAGCGGTCTTGAAGGGGAAGGGCCAGACAAGATGAAAACTTCCAAGCGATCACTGGAGTATTCTCTGGGAAAGACGTCGCCCTGTGCTTCTCGAAGGTTTGCTCGAACTTCGACAAATCAATCGACTCGTTCTCATCAAACTTTAATATGCCGACTGCGCGAGCAACTTGATTGTCATGGAAAGCTGAACTGCTGGACGCATCGTTGCTAATATCTTCAAACAAGTAAGTACATTCGCCAGCCGAAAGAACTCTGCAGTTCATCCTCTGCAGGAACCACCTCGAATATCCTGTGAGGGCGTCCTGGGGGAACATAACCCGAAGCCCTATGCTATGCGTCGTGTCGAACCCGCTTGGCGCTTTGAAAACCAACAAACATTTCGAAGGCAAAGATCGCAGCTGAGTGGAGGTGTTTGATATGTCCTGTCCTGCGCGCACTCCCGCGACATCAAGAAGCCCCGTTGCTTGCCATCGCTGATGGGTGCAACAAAGCCATCAGAAGCAGGATCAGGCTTTCCCATGATAGTCAGTCAATGTATGTCTCATTTGGTCTGAGCACAGGCTGGCTAGCAAGGACTGTCAAACGCGTGTGCGCGCGTGCGTGCATGGGGCCACGTGGTTCACCATGTCGTTGCGTCCCCCCTCCTCAGCACGTATGTGTACACATATATACACACGTACATGCAAAGGTACATCTGAGCCACGGACCCCACACATAAAGGAATATGGTACTGAATTAATGTGTTGCCACGGACCCAGGCATACAAACGCCCTTGAATACCATTCAAGCGCATGTGCTCCAAGATATGATAACATGAAAACGAAGACCATAGTGGAAACAAACATTGACATACTATATAGTTATAATGAATTATATGGAAAATAATTAACGATCTGCATTGACATGGTCAATAAAGGTGTTGAAGACAAGATGGGACATTCATATACCTATATACATATATAATAATGGCAAATAATAATATCAGAAGAAAAACAATACAATTCACATACATCATGTCGTAGAAAACAATGGACATCAACATACATATATTCAAAAACCATAAATATGTTAAGTCATGTATCAGAAATTGACCAAAAAATGAAAACACTAAAATAATCAATTGAAACACTTTTTTGAAAACAAAAATATTGTTTTTGTTTTATTAAAAAAGCAATGTAAACATGTGTGTTCCCAATGATAAATTATTTAAAACAAATAAAGAAAACATGTGATTTTCCAATCGGTTTTCTTTTAAAGAAGAAAGGACATCTATTTTTAATACATATATATATGATTTTCTCTGAAGAATAACGTGCTTATATATATATATATATATATATATATATATAATTACCATATAATCGAACGCACTTGCGCGACCCAGGGAGCACGCTCAAGTGCCATTGGATGACCACGTGAGGCCGTTCAAGAGGCCTTGAATGCCCCCAGGGCCGTTCAAGGGCCCTTGAGTGGCTCCCAGGGGTCGTTCAAGGGCCCTTGAACGCCCCCCGGGGCCGTTCAAGGGTCCTTGAATGGCGCCCGGGGGCCGTTCAAGAGCCCGTGAGCGCCGCCCGGGAGGCTTTCAAGGGCCCTTGAA
Organism: Prorocentrum cordatum; assembly: GCA_963575745.1. Lineage (NCBI taxonomy): Eukaryota > Dinophyceae > Prorocentrales > Prorocentraceae > Prorocentrum > Prorocentrum cordatum. The sequence goes on from CAUYUJ010018474.1 coordinate 41,078, forward strand.
CGGCCCCCGGGAGCCATTCGAGGGCCCTTGAACGGCTCCGGGTGGCGGTCAAGGGCCCTTGAATGGCCCCTGGAAGCCATTCAAGGGCCCTTGAACGACCCTGGGGGGGCGTTCAAGGACCCTTGAACGGCCCCCGGGAGCCATTCAAGGGCCCTCGAACGGCCCCCGGGAGCCATTCAAGGGCTCTTGAACGGCCCCCGGGAGCCATTCAAGGGCCCTTGAACGGCTCCGGGAGCCATTCGAGGGCCTTGGAATGGCCCCTGGGAGCCATTCAAGGGCCCTCGAACTACCCGCGGGAGCCATTCAAGGGCCCTTGAAAGGCCATGTGAGCATTCGAGTGCCTCTGAACGGCCACACGTGGTCATTCAAGGGCCCTTGAGCGTAGTCCCCGGGTCGCGCAAATGCGTTCAATTGTATGTCAGATGCGTGTTACACGGTAATGAAAAAATCAATTATGTTTGAAACAGACTAACGCATTTTCATATATTTCATTGGTTGTTTGATAAATCATTTCAATATTTTTTGTTTGCCGGAAGGATTTTTTCATAAAAAACACATGGTTTCTATGTGCTTCTTAAAGAAACATAAGGTGTTTTTATATATAAAGAAATTATTCATTTGTTAAGTATGGTACCATTAATGCTTGATGTTCTTCTATGGTTTTTCGTATAACTTGGATGGATTTCTCAAGCGTCTCAATGGTCATGTAGCCGTCTGGCTGTTTATACATCTGGTTGTTTGTTGTATGCTATGTGTCTTTATTATGTTGACCATGTTTTTTGTCGATACGAGGTATCAAAGTATAATGAGATTGTAATGTGCGTGATCTCTTTCCTATCGTATTGCACTGCCTCTGGTGCTTCTCATTGTAAACGACACTAACCAAACCAACACATATGGACGCCACTGTGCACCCTCGAATGCCATTCAAGCACACGCGCTGTGACGTATAAATAACTTACTAACTCGTATAAACATCATTGTAACGATTATGTCATTCGCTCCCTCTATGGAAAGTGGAGGAGGAGACATCTTGCGTTGTGAGGCGTGCTAGCTCACCTCCCTGCACCTCCTCCCTCCCCCACCCGTTCCCTCTCACCTTTTTCCTTCCTCTCCTCCTCCTCATTTTCCCCTTCCTTTTCCTCTTTCTCTTCTTCCTTCTTGGATTCCAACCCCATCCATGGGGCGTTGGGGTGCCTTCGCCTTTGTTGTCGGCTCTCGCTCATGGGGGTCGAAGCTGATCGGATGAACGCTGACAAGAGGTGGTGGCCAAGCCCGGGGGGGGAGAGAGGCAGAGAAGGGAATGATATTGCAGTGGAGAGGACAGTAGAGGTAGGCCGACTCATCTTGGGAATGTTGCGCATTCTGAAACGTCATCGTTTTCTCGGCCCCGGCGACGCGAACCATCGCCCATCGCCCGCTGCATTGGGCAAGGCTCGTGCCAGTCGGGCGTGGCAAGCCAATGGCTTCAAAAAACGTTGAGCAAGAGTTGAGCTGAGAGTGAGTGCGCAAGTTCGTGTCCGAGTGGGGGGTGCCGGAGCGAGAGAGAAAGAGAGACACAACCATATCTACAGCATACAGAACACATCGAACATGAGCAGTGCAGACTAACCCCAATGCCTGGCTTGCTCAGCCTAGTGAAAAAAAAACTAGGCGTGCCTCGGGCCATCGCTAACGAACTCGACCGACGCCTCCTTTGCCATCGCTGCCACGCTGCCTCGCCGCGACCCCAGCCACTAGAGCTGGGGGCCTTCAACGGCGCGTCCAAGCGGCGGGGCGGCAATGGCAATGAGGGGGCCGGCCGACTTCGCTAGCGGCTCTTCGTGTGCTGTCGGCCGATCTCTCCACTCACCCTACTCTCCTACTACTATCAGCCTTCGCCGACGCTCGGAGCTCGCTAGTCGACCTCAGAGTAGCTGACCGACTCCGACTTCCAGTCCAAAGCCAAAGTCGCTGGCGAGTCTGGCTCAGTGGGCCCAGGCGCTCGCGGCCCCAGGGGCCCTGTCAGGGGACCGGGGGCCGGTGGAGGGGCCCGCTTCTGGGTGGGGAACTTCGAAATCGGAGTCCGGGCCGAACGAGTCCGACGTTTCGAAGCTCGAATTCCACGTGTAGATCGAGTCACCCTCCTCCTCGGCATCCTTATCCATGTGATCCTTGGGCCCCTCGAAGTCGCCGGGGCCAGGGCCGTTGCCGTCGGTGTCGATGTCACTCTTGTTCGGGTCGTCCGAGTCACAGTCTTCGACGTCGACGTCGACCCTGGTAATGCGCCTGTCCTGCGGCTGCTCGAAGCGGCCGTCGCGCCTCGGGAACAAGCCGTTGGCCAGGCGAGTCAGGCGCAGCAAGCGGTACGCGTTCCGCTCATACTTGCACTCCTGCCCGCGCGCAAGAGCGCGCGCGCGGAGGGGGGAGATGGGCGAGGGCGAGGGCGGGGGAGAGGGCGGAGGGGGGGGGGCGGAGCGGTGGGCGGCGGGCAGAGGGCGAGGGAGCGGGAGAAAGGTGAAGGAGGAGCAGGAGAGGGAGGGGGGGAGGGGGAGGGGGGGGGAGAAGAAGGACAGGAAGAGGAGGAGGAGGAGGAGGAGGAGGAGGCTCCTCCCAGAGCAGCTTTGTGCGTGCCTCCCTCGTCCAGGCGCCGCACAGTGAGCACGTCAGCACATCGCGTACCTGGCAGATCCTGTGGGTCACGTGGGGCACCCCAAGCTCGCGGTGCTTCATGCGGCGAGAGTCCAGGCGCTTCATTATCCAATCATCCCATGCGGGGTCGACTCTCATAGTCTGCCGGGGCCCCAAGTGCATGCGTGCGTTCTCGGTGGGCAAGTCAGCGGTGCGCTCTGTTGGCGTCAACTCGCCAGACCCAGATGGGTCAAGGCTAAGACGGCACGGGCGAGGGGGCCTGGAGCGGAAGGAGCGACGGCGTTGTGGCTCATCTCGTTCATTCTGGGCAATAGTATCAATCTCCGAGGCGCACCGCGGGGATTTTGAGAGACCACTGAGGATACTCATTCTCTGCTCTGCTCGTGCTGTCAGCTCTGACTGTAACGAGAAAAGAGAAGCAAGTCCTGCCTGGGCCAAAGCTCAACGGTGGGGAGGCGGGAGGATGGACCGGGGCCCTGGCCCCATGATGGGCCCATGATGCGTGAGGTCTTGTGCGTTCGCCCAGGGGCCCTCAGTTCAGCTGGTGCGATTCAAGCATGCACGTCGCGCTTCCGCCCCCTTGCCCTCCCCGGTCCCATCGCCCAGGGCTGGGCGAGGAGTTCGAGCTGGCCGGGGCCCTGCCATGGCCGAAGAGCTGGCCGCGCAGGACTCCGTCGCCCCATGCGACGCCCCGACTCTGGGACAAGGGGGGGGGGGGTGGAGGACTAGGGAGGGGGGGGGAGGAGGAGAAGGAAAAGGGTGCCAAGGAGAAGGACACGGGATGATTGTTAGAACGCGAGGAGGAGACCCAAGAATTCCCAAGGGCCACGGGCCGCGGGCGAGTGGATGCATTTCGACTTAGGAACCACATGAGAACCTCTGCTGAGGGCAACGCTAGCTCAATGCAAATGCAAGCACCTGGTTTTAGCTACTTCGTTACACAAAGGGGCCATGCATGGTGGCGCGCGTTCGACTGCAGACTGATAACGGAAGAACATGCTTATTAGCACTCTCAGCGATGCACCAACAGTAACAAAAACGTTACAAGTCAAAACAAGGTCAAGTGAAACATCTCGTCTAAGTCTCAGCATGTGACAACTGCTCACCTTCTCGGTATCACTGTCGAGACAAGCTTGCGCGGCGCATTCACGCACGCGCCTCTGAGCATCTCTAAACGACAACAACAACAGGACATCCCAAGTCGTCGTCGTCTTCGTCTATTATCGATATTCGTCGTCGCGTCAGTCGTCGCGCCGGCGCCAGGCGCCAGGCGCTGCCCAGGCTCTCAGGGCTCTAATCATTTAATCGGCCCCAAGAGCGCACGCGCACGCAGCGCACGCCGAAGTTCTGAAGAACGCAGGCAGCGCCACACCAAGGGATGCATATTCATGCATCTCACGCTCAAAGAAATCCCGTGATCGAGCATCACGGCTAACGCATCTGAAGGCCCGGACTGCTGCGCCGCATCTCGGGTGCCACCGCATCTGGCAGATGCTACACTTATACAAGGTGCCTAACTCGCTGGACTCTAAGTCAACGATGCTCGTCCTGCAAAGTCCACAAGCGGCATCGTCAATGCCATCATCAATGGCACTGCACGCGGCGCTGCGTTCAGATGTTGCAGTTTCCCACATCTTCTGCAGAGCTAGGACATCTGAAGGTATGTCCTCACGCTGATCCCTCGGTTTTACCATCCGCACTCCAATGTTGGGTAAGATGACGTTGTGAATCCGTGGGCCCCACTGGGTGTCAGCAGAACGTCGCTCGTGGCCGCCTCGAGGGCAATAGCAGCGGGCCAAGCAGAGCCATTCCCGATCTCATTTCATCCCCCCCCCCTTGCCCCGGGCCCACCTCGAGCCTGGAGCGCGGGGGGTGGGGAGGAGGAGATCGGGAATGGAGTAGACTGGGGACTAGGGAGGCGGGAACACTTTGAGGGAGGGGAGGGGTCGGAGGAGGAGGAGGAGGATAAGAAGGACGAGGAGGAAGGAGGAAAGAAGAAGAGGGGGCCCTGCTGGGACATGCAAGCCTAGCAAGCCGTGAGACTGGACGTACTTCGGCTGAAACGTGGTGCCGCGGACTTCCAGTCCGACAGATCTCCCGACTCTGTTGGTTGGGTTAGACCAGTGGACATACATGATCGACCTCTCCTCATCCACTGTAGCATCAAGTAAGGACAACTGATACGGCGCCCGCGGTCCGCCAAGTGGCTCACTGGCGCAGTCGAGGCTCCATTTCAATAGTCTAGCGCCCTCCTTGACACGGGGCATCCACCTCTGAAATGCAGCGTCAAGAGAGTCAAGAGGGGCCCCGTGCATCATTGAGTCGACAAGAGAAGACAGAGACACAGGCCCGACGCCGACGTCCGACGCACCCTCTTGAGCTCGGACGTCCTCGCCCCCCCTCTGCAGCTCTACCTCTGCGACGGCCTCCCCCAGGAGAGCGTCATTCAGCAGCGCGTCGTGCTGCAGCTCGCAGGGATTCACGCCCATGCGAGGCAGTGCCTTCCGGGAAGGGGGCAGCGGCGAGTGACCTTTTGCAAGAGTGACCTTTGGTGCGCGCGCATCCGCTGGAAATCGCCCCCACCGGCCCCTCCTCGGGTCCGAACTGATCAGTTTTTCGAGCCGCGTCTGGCCGCAGCGACGAGGCCGTGCCGAAAAAGCCGCGCACCAAAGGTCACCCCGGCGAAAAGTCACTCTTGCCCATCGGGGCCGGCGAGAGGGAGAGGGAGAGGGGCAGGAGGGATAGAGGAGGGAACAGGAAGATTGGAGGGGATGATGATGAGTGAGATGATCAGCGCGAGGAGGGATCAATAGGATGATAGCTTCAAAGCTGAGAGGGGAGGAGGGAGAGGGAGAGAGGAGAGAGGCTCGGGGGGGAGAGACAGGAAAGGGGAGGGGAGGAGAATATGGGAGGGTAGGGCAGGAGCACTTCGAAGCTGAGAGGGGGAGTAACAGTTTCACCCGCCATTCCAATCCCATCGAATCCCCTCGTTTTGGGAGGGGAGGTCTCATTCGGGCAACTTGGGGTCGCCTCGGATTGAGCCGAACGTCCGCGGTGGCGACGAGAGGGGGGGGCCCGGGGCGGCGTCGGAAATGATGTCGGAAGGAAGGGGCGCTCCTCTGCAAATGAAGAGACCGCGTCGGCCAATCGATGATCGCCTCCCTCTCCTCCGTCTCCCCCAGCAAGCTCGTCTGGGCCATCCCTGTTGTCTCCGAGTTCCGTGTGCAAACCGAAGGAAGGGCTGTGCTGATGGACGATTGCTTCCTCCTTCTGGCGCGCGGCATCCTCGTTCATTGATTTGCGAGTTTCCTCGACCATATCATCATATTCAAAACTCGCCTCATCGACCATTACGCCTGTTGCCTCGTGATACAGGGCCCGCATCATCTCCTGGTCGAACTCTGGGTCCTCTTCCTCCTCTTCCCCCTGATTCTCGGCCCCCCCCCAGGCCCCTCAGGCCCGCCCTCGCCGCCGGCGTCTTGGAGAGGAGGGGGGCCGCCGCCGGCAGGCTGGCCCCGCTTCTTCTTCTCGCTGGACTTGACCGCCTTGGGCATGCACTGCCTGTCCGGGCAAGGGGGCGGGAGGGTCGGGGGGGGCGCTCTCCCTCCTCTCCCCCCTCCTCCTCATCCTTCCTCCCCGCACTCCCCCGCCGCCTCCACGCCCGTGCCTGTGTCCACTGTGTCCGCCCCCCCTCCAGTCCTCCAGCCCCGTTTCAAGTTTGTCCAGAGGGGGCCTCAGAGCGAACGCTTCGGCGACGCTGCGGAGATCGATGATCGCCATGACGTCGCAAAACCATGTATCGGCCACGCCAGCTTCGCACGGAATGATGGCAGATGAGGAATGAGCAGATGTATATGGTGCCAATTCTGGGGGCCCCTCGACTGCCCACCTCACAGAGTACTTCAGCACGGGCGTGGCCGCGTCCACGGGGCCGGCTTGCAACTCGTCATACATCGCCATCCATGTGTCTGTCGATACCTTGGGTTGAAGTGGAAGTGTCAGCCGAGCATGGGCACAGTCGCCAGACATGGACACAATGTTAAGTGGTACGAGCATTCCCAAAGAATGATTCTTCTCTGCGCACAGGAACACATTTTTGCCAACAGATCTCCCCAGCACGCTGGTAATCGATAAACAAACAATATTGGAAGCCCGACTTCGGGCAGGCGCGGTGAAACAACACGTTGTAAGCAGCAGCCCATCTAAGACTTTCAGAGGGGATGATCTGCATGGTGCCAGGAAATTCAAACGGAGGAACAGAATGGCCGCCGTGAGATTCATATGGAACCCACCTGTCGGATGAAGACGACACTTCTCCGCATACCTCGGATGTTGCACTATGTAGCTCATCCAACACAGCCCGTGCATGTTCCCTCACAGTCGCGAACTTCAACTTGGCCCCCCGCTTGCCGACCCCGAGCGCTGTCTTCGTGGAAACGCGAGCCGAAAGCAACTGCAGCGATATCCTGCGCGATCGCTCGCAGTTCAGGCGGATGAGGGAGTTGATCCCTTCCAGTTCCTGAGTGTCAGACCAACAACACATTGCAATGCCACATGCGACAATGTACAAACCAGAAGGGCGTACCTGGCCCGAATTCGCGGCCATCTCGAAGTCAGCCCTGAACACCGACAGCAACTTAGCTGTGTTCGCCTCCACCGAAGCACCAGCAGCATCGGCATCAAGTATGCGACGAGCAAGACCTGCCCTGCCCCGACCCTCATTTGTTAATGTATCTTGATATCTGCAGCCTCTCCCCTCTCTCTCCCCTATCTCTCTCTCTCTCTCTCTCTCTCTCTCTCTCTCTCTCTCTCTCTCTCTCTCTCTCTCTCTCTCTCTCTCTCTCTCTCTCTCTCTCTCTCTCTCTCTCTCTCTCTCTCTCTCTCTCTCTCCTCTCTCTCTCTCTCTCTCTCTCTCTCTCTCTCTCTCTCTCTCTCTATATATATATATATATATATCTCTCCCTCCCTCCTCCCCCTCTCCCTCCCTGCCTCCCACTCTCTATCCCTATCCTATCCCCCCCTCTGTCCACTTCTCCCCCCTCTCGGCCATTCCCCCCCCCCCCCCCCCCCCCCGACTCGCCCCAACACTCCTCAGTTTCAGCGCCGCGCATGCGCAGGCCGAGGGCATCGACATCATCAAGAATCTCAACCTGATCCCCTGACCGTCTGACCCTGGCCTCGCCCGAGCTCGAGCGCTTGCCATGCTACTTCTTGCATTCATCCATCTCCCCCACCTCCAGGAGGGGGGAGGGGTGAGGGGAGGAAGGAGGGGGGGAAGGGAGGGGAGGAGGAGTGAGGACAGGAGGAAGGAGGGGAGGGGAGGAGAGGAGCAGGGGAAGGGAGGGGGAGGAGGAGCCCTCTCCCCTGCAAGCAAATCTGCCCCGCCCTCCCCGGGGACGTCGTCGAACATCACACCGCGCCCCCGGAGATACATTCGCAAACCAGCAGAGAGACAGTGGGAGATCGTCTAAACATCGCTGAACCCTCCTGTAGAAACTACAAGCGCAATGGCAGGTAAGGTAAACACCAAGTTCTACATATAATTCTGAACGTTCAATTGGCCAATCGTCGAAATGGGCACGCCAATCGAACTTGCATAGAGCACGGGACCACTCCAGAAAAATATGCATGCCCTTGCCGCATGCCATCTGACCCAAAGTATCCCCATCACATATGATATCTGCATCACTCCGGCTCTGTTGCAAGGAAAACTGAAATATCATCAATGGCTTCGTTGCTAGGTCACAGAGCGTGAGTGTGGTCCAAAACGCGTCGTCATGTATCGCTCGAGTAGTCTCGCGTTTCCAGCGGCCCATTTTCGCAGTGTACTCTTTTTGAGACTCGACCCTCGGATCGTCGGCGTGTGCCTGAGCAGCGGCGGCAGCGTCCGCCTCCGAGTGTCTTTGTCGACCCTGAGCAGCAGCCAAACGAGCCCTGCAATCTGGGGTGGCCTCGCACTTGCAACTGACCACAGCGCAGAACGTCTTCTCGATAACAAACTTCCCAACCTCGACCAACTTGCTCTGAAATGTCCCTACGGTGCCCCAGCGCCCAGAGCAAACGCGCTCTGGCAAGCGCTTTGCATGACGCAACGCGCTGGGGGCACCATGTTGTTCAAACCACGTCTTGAAGACCGTCTTGGCGTTGTCACGCCACAATATGTTCAACTTAGCCAGAGACGCGTAATAATGCCAGGCCGGCTTGAGAGGCAACCTCGACTGTAGGAACTCGTCAGCACGATTTAAAGATGAATTGTGAATCAGACTATGACTATGGTGCATGCATCCCACGTCGATAAACGTCAAGTTGGCATTCCCGCTCGTCTCGAGTTTCAGCGTTGATCGAAACGATACCTCCCCTTGCCATGTATATGTTTCACGCTCTCACTTTTCATTCCTGCCCCTACCCCTGTTTCCCCTCTACCCTCACTCTTTCTATCATTTCCCTGGCACATATTCATCCTGCTTCGCCCTCGCTTGCCCTGCGCCCCCCTGTTCCGGGCGGCGCGCCGGGCTGGCCGCTGCGCCCAGCGCAGCGCCCCTCAAAAAGGGAAAGGTCTGCGAGCAGGGCGGGAACAGGGTGCGCACTCCCCTTCTCGCTTTGTCTTCGTCGTCCCATTATCCCCATCCTCCTCCTCCTCCTCCTCCTCCTCCCCCTCCTCCTCCTCCTTCTCCTCCTCCTGCTTCTCCTTGCCCCTCTGACGACTCTGACCCGCGGCTGAGGTCCCTTGGGAAGCAACCCCCATCTCGCCTCTCGCCTTCCGCCCTCTTCCTCCAACTCCCCCTCGCCCTATTCCTCTGCTATCCTCATCCTCAGCTCTTGCTCTTTTCGCCCCTCCCCCTTGCCGTCCCATGCCATTGCGCCCCCCGCCCAGCCCGCCTGGTCAGGTCCTCCGCCAGAGCAGCACACAAGAAGCCTCCAATTCACTGCAAGATCAGGCCTTGTAGCGCGCGGGGTCTTGGAGAACGAATCCCACGGGGCGCCGCCCATCTCGCAAACCTTTCGAACATTCGAATATGTACCACGGCCTGAGCTGTCTTTACACACTTGCAAATCAAGAGCCCTTCGCATGCGTGGAGAGAAATACATACTTCTTCTCAAACTGTCCTCGTCCACATCCAAAGAATCAGCTGAAATGTACCAAGACTCGAACTCGGTCGTCATAAGTTTTTGTTTTTGCCAGACTGATGAATTTGTCGCGTCTGATCTAAACCGATGTATTGCCATGTTCGCCAGCACTGGAAACTCACGTTGTGCGCCAGCCAGCTGCGTCGCGTACGCGGTGAGCTGATCGCTGATCTCCTGCTCGTGCTGCCTGTGGAAATCGAGGAAAGACGCTGTCAACTTAGTCCCTAAATCTGCTTCGGCACGGCAGACTGTCTGGTGAGAGATACCCCGCATAATCACAGAACCGAAACCAGTAGCTGATACGTTGCACATGTTGCGCCTCAGCGCGACGGCAATGGAACCCGCAGCAGTGAGCCGTGCATCCGCAGGGCCGCGGGTCACCAGTAGAAAACAGTTCTCGTCGGGCTGGATATGTTTTGCCAATTGATTTTCCATGACAGATATGGCTTTGCGATGTGCTCTTCTCTCGCGTTCCAACTCTCGTCTGAGCTGCGCATTCTCACGTTGAGATTCAACCAACTGCAGTTCCTGAAATTTCAACAGTTCAACTGCCGTCTCGAATGACAAAGATTCATACTGACGGGAAACCAACGCCGAAGAAGAAGAAGGCCGATCCCGAGCCTGACGCCCAGGATACCCCGGCGCGGGCAATGGTAATGCAACGACGCCCGGCAGCGACGACTGCGGTGGTGGCTGTGCTGGCACCAGTGACGTGGCCGCAGGCTTCGAGACCACATCCGACAATATGCGTTCCCACGGCTGCCTAACTCCTTGCCCCCAGGAAATCTCAAACACGTTGTAAAGTATGTCAGGGAGGTCTCTGGCGTCATAACATCGACGTTCGTTCAACCAGTGTTGGCCGTATCTGCGAAGAAGTGATATGCACTCCTGCTCGGTAGTCTAGGAGATACTCGAAACCAGCTTTGGCAAGGAGTCACTTGGGATATCCAGGCATCCACCAGTAGCAATTGCAATATAAGATGGGCCCACAACACTGAGCTGCCGAACAATGGACAAAGGGGGTGGGCGTTCCATCTGCAAGGAAAGGTTTGAGCCAGCGCTTTGGAAATTCAGTAAGATTTTCCCGTACGGGCCGTTTTCAGAATCACACATCATCAACAACAGGGGGCGCAGCACTTGCATTCAATACAAAAACTCAGCGAGGCCCTCCACAAACATTGCATTGAGAACCACACAAACACCATCCGAAACCAAGTTCGTGCATCTATAATGTAGATGTGCGTCTTGCGTTCGTATGTTTGCACGCACGCGCCGAGCCGATGACACGTTATTTTCGGAACTGGCTTTCGCGCGCCTCGCCGAGAGCTTTTCAAACTAACGATTGAAGCTTAAGTGTCGACGACGAGGATGCTTACGAATGGACGCTGGGAAATACGACGCCGAAGAATATTACAAGGTAGCGGGTGGTGGTGAATATGATTGATATGTGTTTTTCTTTCAACACTTAAGAGAGCGAGAGTGAATAGTTATCAAAAAAGAGGAGAGGCGGTGGTAAAGGAGGAAGAAGAAATATGAGGAGGCGACCCCCTCTGAGGCATCACCCTTTCGATCGCCTTGAATGGTGGTTTGGCTCCCAACGGAGTTGTGGACTTACTAAAGCCTCAGGGCGCCCAGAGTGGCCGCGGAGAGGGGAAAGCTGCAGCCCGGCGTCCAGGGTCGGGGGGGTCCCAGCAACCTCATGCGCGAGACTGGGGCTGCGGGGGAAACCGTGAGAGGTCGACGCAGTGCGAGGGTGCCTCCTCTACAGAGCCTATCTACAAAGCGAAGGGACTCACCGAAGACGTTGGCCAGGGCGCGAAGGGCCGAGGGGGTTCCCTGTGTCCTCGCCCGCCAGAGCGGTGCCGCCGAGCGCCGACGGCGACAATCCCGACCATCGTCGTCGCCCGGGGGGGAGCCACCGGCAGCGGAGTCGTGCTGGTAGCTGCGTGGCGTGGTCCGCGGCGGATGCGACGAGGAGCAGCGCGGCAAGCGGAGGCGGCGCGCGCAGCTCCAGCAACCAAGCCCCAGCCGGCCCGGTGGTCTCGAGCAGGAGACGACGGGGGGGCCGAGGGGTCCCGCGGCGGCGCGGAGGCGGGCGCCGGGGGGCGACATGGCACCGAGGGCGCAACGTCGCAAGTGGCCCGAGTGAGCGAGCAGGGGGGCCAGGGGAGGGCCGGCACCCCCACAGGGCGCTCGCAGGGCGGTATTAGGCACGAGGCCGGAGCGGCCGCAATGCGTGGCCGCGGCTGGGGGGGGGAGACGGCGGCTGACAGCCGCATTGCCAGGCATGGGAGTCGGAGGGAGGCGACTGACAGTCGCAGTGGACGTAAGCAGTGAGCGCGGGGGGAAGGGAGTCGGTGGGAAGCGACCGCAGTGCACGTAAGCTATGAGTGCGGGGAGAAGGGAGTCGCTGGGAAGCGACTGACAGTCGCAGTGTAAGTAAGCTGTAAGCGGTGGGCAAGGGAGATGGGCGCGACTAACAGTCGCGAAGTGTGCGTGGACAGAGCTGAGCCAGACAGGGCGGTCAACGTACGCCGCTGCAGTAGCGTAACTGGCAGTACGGGTCTCTCCAGCTAGGGCGAGGGGGGCCTGAGACCCCGGGGCAACGCCTAGGGCGGGCCGAAAGGGGCGGCACTCCGCCGGAGGGCGAGAGGCCACAAAGGGGGGCCCAGGAGCAAGGGTCTCCTGGGGGCCAAGGGCGAGCCAGCATCCCCAGCTGGGCGCGCCCAAGGCGGTATTAGGCGCGAAGCTACGTTGGCCCGCCGGGGAGCCCCCCGTGGAGCTGGCGCATGTGGGAGGTAGGCAAGTCGTGAGATGCCTGGGCCAGCTTTCTCGTTGGGTGGCACACAGTGGCTGGCGCCCGAAGAGTGTCGGCGGCGAAGGCAGAGCGGTAAGGCAGGCACCTCAGTCGGAGCAGTCGGAATGTCGGAATGTGCCCCGGGGAAGGGAAGGTCCCGCTATCGCAGATGGGGCCAAGTGAGGGCGGAGGTGTGTGGGAGGGGGCCGAGGGTTACGCCCGGGGCTGATTGGAGCTCGCGGCCCGTCTGGCGTCCCCTGGACTTGCTCGGCGAGAGGCACCATCTGAAAAAAATACTGTTCAGACTCTGGGCCGCCCCCAGACTCTGGGGGGTCCTCCCTCCTCCTCTTCCTCTTCTTCCTCTGGACCTCTGGATGGTGGCAGTTCTTGTGCATAGCACTGATGCCATCGTCCTCTTCCTCCTGCTCTTCCTCCTCCTCGTCCGCCTCCTCCTCCTCCTCCTCCCTCCCCTCATCATCTACCTCCTCCTCCTCCTCCTGCAGCTCCCTCCCCTCATTCTCATCTCCATCCTCCTCCCCCGCTGCCTCCTCCTCCCTCCCCTCATCCTCCTCCCCTCCCTCTTCTCATCCTCCTCATCCTCCTCGTCCGCCGCCGCCGCCGCCGCCGTCTTCGTCATCGTCGTCGTCGTCGTCGTCGCCATCGTCGCGGGGTCTGTGGCTGTTTTGGGCCCTCTTGGGGCCTGCACAATTTGGACATCCATGTCCAAATTGTCTTGGCCGCCTGTTCTTGAAGCTTCGGCGGGGGGCTATCGATTTCTTCTGGGCGGCGCAACGGGCGGCACCTTGAAGTGTCCCACGGCGCCCGGACAATTTGGACATCCATGTCCAGTTTGCCAACCAAAAGACGGTTTGGGCCCTCTTGGGGCCCTCTTGGGGCCATCTTGGGGCCAACTTGGAGGGGTCGACCCCTGAAATAAACTAGTACACAGGACTGAGGGCTCCAGGGGCCTGAGGACTGAGGGCTCCAGGGACATGATGATGATGATGATGATGATGATGATGATGATGATGATGATGATGATGATGATGATGATGATGATGATGATGATGATGACCACGATCATGGCGATAATGGTGGTGGTGATGACGACGTGGGAAATGATGAGGAGTATGATGAGGATGAATAATACGGAAACGCCGTAACGCCGGTCTGAGCACTTCATGGGCTCGACCACCTGGAGTGGTAAGCTTTGCTGCTGCTTTTCCCCAGGGTTCTGGAGCCCTCGGGGCCTTGGGGGGGCCCCAAAAAGGATCCGAAGCCTCAAATTGTTTTCCGGCTCACGACCGACGACCGGCGACCGGCGACGACGACGATGGGCATGGGTTACTTGGCGCCCCCACTTGAGAGCATCGGGTAACTGGGGGGTGCGCTCCACACCCCCCACTTACCCGGTGTCCCCAGAGGGACATCGGGTAACTCGACCTTGCAGGGGGGGGTGTTGGGCACGAGTTGCCCGGTGGCGAGGGGGGGGCATCGGGTAACTCGACTATGCACGGGGGGGTGTCGGGCATGAGTTACCTTGTGTCCCCTGGGAGACATCGGATAAGCGGGGGGTGCGCTCCACGCCCCCCACTTACCCGGTGTCCCCCGAAGGGTATCGAATAAGTCGACCTTGCAGGGGGCGCATTCGGCATGATTCGGTGTCCCGCGCGAGACATCGGAGTTACCCAGTGGTCCCCGGGGGACATCGGATAACTCGACCCTGCAGGGGGGGGTCTGGATATGAATTTACCCGGTGGTCCCCCGTGGGACATCGGAGTCACCCGGTGGTCCCCGTGGGACATATCGGCCCGTGGGACATCGGAATTCCCGGTGTCCCCCGTGGGACATCGGAATTACCCAGTGGTCCTCGTGGGACATCGGCCCGTGGGACATCGGAGTTACCTGGTGTCCCCCGGGGGACATCGGAGTTACCCGGTGGTCCCCGTGGGACATCAGCCCGGGGGACATCGGAATTACATGGTGTCCCCCGTGGGACATCAGAGTTACCCGGTGGTCTCCGTGGGACATCAGCCCGTAGGACATCGGAGTTACCCCGTGTCCCCCGTGGGACATCGGAATGACCCGGTGGTCCCCGTGGGCCATCGGCCCGTGGGACATTGGAGTTACCCGGTGGTCCCTGGGGGACATCGGGCAACTCGACCTTGCAGGGGGGGTCTGGGCATGAGTTACCCGGTGGTCCCGCTGGGACATCGGAGTTACCTGGTGTCCCCCGTGGGGCATCACGACGACGACGACGACGACGACGACGAAGACGAAGACGACGACGATGACGACGACGACGACGACGACGACGACGACGACGACGACGACGACGACGACGACGACGACGACGGCAACTTTTCCATGTGTTTTTCCCGTGCGCCCCCCCCTGATGAGTCAAACACCCATAGGAATTTGAACATTTTTTCGTTGGATCCCTTGCCTCGGCGCGTTGGCGGTGAATGCGCGAGAAGCGCTTTCGGTCGCAATGTGCAAAAACCCTAATTTTTGGCCCGTTCAGGGGGGGCGCATAGGAAAAACTGGAATTCGACGACGACGACGACGACGACGACGAAGGACGACGGCGACGACGACGACGACTTGACGACGACCTCTTGGAGCTGTCTTGGGGCCGTCTCTGGGCCCTCCTGGAATCGTCTGGGTGGCCAATCTCGGGGCTTTATCGTGATCGTATTGGGGCCCCCTTGGAGCCGTCTTGGGGCCTTCCTGGGCTTTTCCCAGGGCCCTCTGGCGGAGCCCAAGAAGGCCCCGAGAGGGTCCCAAGAGGGGCCCAGGAGTTATGTACCAACCGAGGGCCCGCTGGTACATAACTCCTGGGCTTCTCTTGGGGCCATCTTGGGCCCCTCCTTGAGCCGTCTTGGGGCCCTTTGGGGGCCCTCTCGGCTGCTTCTCAAGGCCCTCGAGGGCCCTCTGGGCCCCCAGAGGGCCCCAAGACGGCTCGACGAGGGGCCCAAGAAGGCCCCAAGAGGGGCCCAGGAGTTATGTACCAACTGGGGGCCCGCGGGTACGTAACTCCTTGGCTTCTCTTGGGGCCATCTTGGGCCACTCCTGAAGCCGTATTGGGGCCCTCTGGGGGCCCTCTCGGGTGCTTCTCAGGGCCCTCGAGGGCCCTCTGGGCCCCCAGAGGGCCCCAGGACGGCTCCACGAGGGGCCCAAGAGGGCCCCAAGAGGGACCCAGGAGTTATGTACCAACTGGGGGCCCGCTGGTACATACCTCCTTAGCTTCTCTTGGGGCCATCTTGGGCCATTCCTGAAGCCGTCTCGGGGCTCTCTGGCAGCTCGCTCGGGGGCTTCTCGGGGTCCAGAAGGAGGAAGAGGAGGAACAGGACGAGGGGAGGCAGGAGCTGCAGGAAGAGGAGGAGGAGGAGGCAGAGGATGAGGAAAGGCAGGAGGGGGAGGCTGACGAGGAGGAGGAGGAAGAGGACGATAGCATCAATGTTATGCACAAGAATTGCCACCATCCAGAGGTCCAGAGGAGGAAGAGGAGGAGGAGGAGGAGGAGGAGGAGGAGGAGGAGGAGGAGGAGGAGGGACCCCCAGAGTCTGGGGGTGGCAGAGAGTCTGAACAGCCCTTGTTTCAGATACCGTGGTCCCATTGCCCTTTGCCTTTGCCTTTGGTCAGGGCGCCTCCAGCGGTCGTGGGCCCATCGTCGCCCCCCTCGTGGAGCGCTCTTGGGCCGTCTTGGGACCTCTTTGGCCTCTCTTGGGCCGTCTTGGAGCTAATTATCTTGAGCCGTCTTGGGGGCATATCTTGGAGTCCTTGTGGGCCGCCTTGAGACCTCCTGAGCCCCCCATTGGGGCTGAAACTCTGTGCAAAACTTCTCTCGCTAGCGCGCTTTCCGTCATGCTATGGGAATGATATTAAACGTTTTCTGGGGCCGACCCCCTCCCCAATTCGCACGCCCTCGCGTAGACCGCCCCACCTGAAATTGCTCCCCCCGCGCTCCCTTCGGCCTCCAAACGGCCAAGGTAGCCGTCGTGAAGGCGTCACCACCACGGCTCAAGGTGGCCCAAGACCTCTCAAAAGTCTTAAACGACGGCCTCCAGACGGCCCAACAGGCCCCCAAGATGGCCCAAGAGGGCTCCAAGAGGCCCTCCAGGAGAGCCCGAGGAGGCGAAACACATGAATTGTCCTTCGGTTTCTGATGACTGTTGAAATTCTCTATTGTTGGGGCTTCCGACCGTCCAGTACTGCCCAAGAGGCCTCCAAGGTCGCTCCAAGACAGCCCAGGATGCCCCCAAGAGGGCCCCAAGTCGGCCCAAGAGGACCCCAGGATCGCCCAAGAGGCGCCAAAACGGCCCAGTAAAGCCTCATAAGAAGGCTTCCGAGGGCACCAGACAGGCTATGAGCCCTCCAAGACGGCCCAAACAGGCCCCAAAGAGGCCCCAGGCAGCCCCCATGAGGCCTCCGAGACGCACGCAGCAGGTAGGAAACATTGATCTGCCATATTTGTGTTTTACGGGCGCAGCCCGTAATTTGATTTTCGCGAGGTAGACAGACTGAACTGAACCACCAGGCCGTTAGATGGCAGTTTTATTTCCGCGGGTGAGGATATGTCGGTAGCAGTTTTATGCCAGCGGATGAAGGTATTTCGGTGGCAGTTCTAAGCCCGCGTATGAGGATATGTCGGTGGCAGTTTTAAGCCAGCGGGTGAGGATATTTCGGTGGCAGTTTCAAGCCAGCGGGTGAGGATATTTCGGTGGCAGTTTTGAGCCAGCAGTTGAGGATATTTCGGTGTTTCAGCGGGTGAGGATATTTCGGTGGCAATTTATTTCCACGGGTGAGGATATTCCGGTAGCAGTTTAAGCCAGCCGGTGAGGATATTTCGGTGGCAAATTTAAGCCAGCGGGTGAGGAAATTTCGGTGGCAGATTTATTTCCGCGGGTGAGGGTATTTTGGCGGCAGTTTTAAGCCGGCAGATGAGCATATTTCGGTCGCAGTTTTATTCCCGCGGGTGAGGATATTTCGGTGGCAGTTCTAAGCCAGCGGGTGAGGATATTTCGGCGGCAGTTTTAAGCCAGCGGGTGAGGATATTTCGATATTTCGGTGGCAGTCTCAAGCCAGCGGGTGAGGATATTTCGGTGGCAGTTTTATTTCCGCGGGTGAGGATATTTCGATGGCAGTTTTAAGCCAGCGGGTGAGGATATTTCGGTGGCAGTTTTATTTCCGCGGGTGAGGATATTTCGGTGGCAGTTTTAAGCCAGCGGGTGAGGAAATTCGGTGGCAGTTTTAAGCCAGCAGATGAGGATATGTCGGTGGCAATTTTATTTCCGCGGTTGAGGATATTCCGGAGGCAGTTTTAAGCCAGCGGGTGAGGATATTTCGGTGGCAGTTTTAAGCCAGCGGGTGAGGATATTTCGGTGGCAGTTTTATGCCAGCGGGTGAGGATATTTCGGTGGCAGTTTTAAGCAAGTGGGTGAGGATATTTCGGTGACAGTTTTAAGCCAGCGGGTGAGGATATGTCGGTTGCAGTTTTAAGCCAGCGGGTGACCATCACCCGCTCGACAACACCTCGATAACACCCGATAACACGTCGATAACATGTTTCCGAGATGTGTTCGAGATGTTATCGAGGTGCTATCGAGTGTGATCGAGCTCGATAACGCTCGAGAGCACCTCGATAACGCTCGATGACACCTCGATAGCATGAGGTGTTATCGATGTGTTATCGAGTGTTATCGAGCGGTGGCAGTTTTAAGCCAGCAGATGAGGATATTTCGGTGGCAGTTTTATTTCAGCGGGTGAGGATATTTCGGTGGCAGTTTCAAGCCAGCGGGTGAGGACATTTCGCTGGCAGTTTAACCCAGCGGGTGAGGATTTTTCGGTGGCGGCTTTAAGAAAGCGGGTGAGGATATTTCGGTGGCAGTTTTATTTCCGCGGGTGAGGATATTTCGGTGGCAGTTTTAAGCCAGCAGGTTCGGAAATTTCGGTCTCAGTTTTAAGCCAATGGGTGAGGATATTTCGGTGGCAGTTTTAAGCCGGCGGTTGAGGATATTTCGGTGGCAGTTTTAAGCCAGCGGGTGAGGATATTTCGGTGGCAGTCTCACTTCCGGGGGTGAGGATATGTCGGTTGCAGTTTTCAGCCAGCGGGTGAGGATATTCCTGTGGCTGCTTTGATCCAGCGGGTGAGGATATGTCGGTGGCAGTTTTAAGCCAGCGGGTGAGGAAATGTCGGTGGCAGTTTTAAGCCAGCAGATGAGGATATGTCGGTGGCAATTTTATTTCCGCGGTTGAGGATATTCCGGAGGCAGTTTTAAGCCAGCGGGTGAGGATATTTCGGTGGCAGTTTTAAGCCAGCGGGTGAGGATATTTCGGTGGCAGTTTTATGCCAGCGGGTGAGGATATTTCGGTGGCAGTTTTAAGCAAGTGGGTGAGGATATTTCGGTGACAGTTTTAAGCCAGCGGGTGAGGATATTTCGATGGCAGTTTTAAGCCCGCGGAGGAGGAGGAGAAGGAGGAGGGAGGAACCGAGAATATCTGTGCTCGGCGCGGGCATCCAGCCGCCACGCGATGCGTCATTCGCTTAGTTGGCCCAGCCGACGGCTACGCATCCAGCGCGGTGCTGCGACCGTATATATGCTCGCCCCTTTGCGTGGGGCTGGCGGGGGGCCAAGGGGCGAGCTGTCTGGTGATTGACATATCTTGAGTTTCTTGACTCTTTGCGTTTCCGATCGCCCGAGACGGCCCAAAAGGCCTTCTAGATAGCTCCAATACGGCCTGCGAGGCTCCCAACAGGGCCCCAAGTCGTTAAAAGAGGACCCCAAGATCGGGCCCCAACGGGGCCCCAAAGCGGTCCAAGCGTGCACGAAGAAGGCCCAGGGAGGCTCTCAAGACGGCCCAAGCAACCCGTTGGTCCCGGGAAAATGAATTTGGAAAATGGGGCCACAAACCGCAGCTGCAACAGTTCGCGGCGTGAAACTATTGCGCGCAACTGCTGCACGCAACTATTGCGAACTATTGCGCCCGCGTGCTCAACTATTGCGTCATATTGCATGACCAGACGCAACCATATTGTATCGTGGCAGGCCAACTATTGCAAACTAATGCTCGGACAAACAAAAAAAAAAACGAGAACACTAGCTATTGCATCGCAAAGATAAACTATTGCGTTCGCGCGAGCAAACCATTGCACACCGACTATTGCACGAGGCACCGTACGATGTACCTGATCGTTTACACCTATTGCGTGAACTACTGCGCGCACGTTTCGCGGCCCCATTCCCAAAGACCCCATTCGCCCGATGAAGACCATGCCTCCCCCCCAATCGAGCTAGTAGTTAGCACACCCAGGGATGGACCATGCCGGCCTTGACGAGACAGCAGATACCACGAGCGTTCCCAGGAGCAATTCGCACAAGCGGGGCTGGAACCCGTCTGCAACGCCCGAGAAGGCGAGGGTGCAAGACGGAAGTTCGGCGGGGGCAGCTAGCACCGCGTACTAGCTGTGCTGTGCTAACTGTTCGCTCCGAACTACAACTCCCGTAACGGTATCTACTCGGGGGGGGCAGGGAATGGAAGTTGTAAGGGGCGGGGAACGCAGGGGCGGGGGTACGTTCCGATCGCCATGATATGCGCGCAAGCACCAGCATGTGGGGGGGGGTCCAGGACCCCCCCCTCTTACGTTCGATCGTTACCGCTACCTGGGAGGTGGCTTCGCCCAGATAGCGACAGTTACGCGCCAGAGAATTTAGAAAGAAACCATGCCCACGGGGAGAAGCGGGGGACAAGGATTAGGTCGGGCATGTCCTCCTGCAGGCGGATTTCGACGCAACAAAAATTCAGGATAGTCCAAACATATCCAAAACTAGTCAAGCAAAATCGGAAAATCGTCCCCAGACTATGTTTTGACGATCTTTGAGCAGTCCTCCTGCAGAGGGACATGCCCGACTTGAAGCGAGAAAGACGCGGCGGGAGCAGACGCGGAGGAGAGGGGAGACGATGGATGCGGGAGGCCCGAGGCCCTCACGAGGCAGCGGGCGAGCAAACGGGGGCACGGACAGGCCAAGACGTCGGCACGCCCGAGAAGGTTGAGCCGCGGGCCCGGACGTTCCTCACGACTCGCTCTCTTCAACCGGGTCGGGCGAGAGGGGGGGATAGCAAAGGGGGGGTTTGAGAATCGGCTCACGTAGCTGACTTTGCCGGCGCCTCCCGGCGCCGGAGGCGGCCATGTATCGAGGAATGGGCCCCTCAGTCGGTCCGAAACCAGCTACATGCAGCAAATTGCGTAACCCCCCCCTTTCCCTATCCCCCCCTGACGTTCGGCCCGGAAATGGCATGTCCGGATTCAGAAGGCCATCACGACTGCGGCGTCTCTCGAGCAGGATCGAGCCGTGCCCGAGCTGGGCGAGACGTCGCCAGGCGTGACGAGACTGCGGCGCCTGGGTCGCGGGGACCACCGGTGGCCGGCGAGGGGATGTCGGAGGAGAACCCGAGACCCGGGCGCCGTATTCCTGTTCGGCGGCGAGCCCTGGGGCGGAAGCGAGAAGGGGCGGGCGTTCTCAGAAGGCTCGGAAGTCCCCCGGCCCTCTGAGAAGCGTGCTGTGGGCCTTCCCCGAAGACGCGGGGAGACTCCCCAGAAGGCGCGAGGGTTTCTGAGAAGCCCCGCCGCCGGAACTGAGGAGGCCTCCTCTTCTTCTCGCTTCCCCCCGCCTCGCTCGCCGCCGATGTTGTTGCCTCCAAATGCGTTCGCGCCCGACTTCGGGCTGCGGGGCGGGGCCCACCACACCCCGCGCGCCGTGCACGGCGACGACGACGGGAGGACGGAATGTTTGTTCTTCGAGGCGCTCGGCCTCCACAGGCCCCCGCCGGGCCCCGAGAGATCGTCAGAGGCGATCTCGGGCGGAGGAGCCACACGCTGCATGCTCGGGGGGCCCTGTCTTGGGTCGGGCATGTCCCCCTGCAGGCGGGGTTTCGACGAATAGTACATGCAAGAGAAATCGGGCATGGCAAAAAACTCGTCCCCATACTATGTTTGGACTATGTTTGAACATTCCTCCTGTCGAGGCGGCCGTGTCCGCGTCGAATCAGTGTCGAATCCATGTCGGCCTCGCCGGATCCGTGTCGAATCCACGCCGAATCCGCGCCGAATCCACGCCAAATCCGCGACGAGCCCGCGCCGAGCCCGGGTCGGGCACAAGAAGGGGCACCAATCTGGGAGGCAGACGGGGTCCCCCGAAGAATGCGACGTGAGAGAAGGTTGGCTCAGGAAAGGATCCGGACCTCCAGCAGGGGTCTACAGAGAATCACGGCGTCCGGGTTCTTCTTCCTCACTGAGGCCATGGCTGGAAAGTTGCACTCCTGCCTGGCGCAGTGGGTTTTGTAGCGCTGGGCCGTTTTCAGACTGCTGAAGGCTATCCTTGGGCAGGGTGCAACAATTTGGGGCAGCTCGGGGACACCACGGTAGGCCGAGCAGGACGAGGCACATGACGGAGGAGGGGGACGATGATGATGAGGCCGGAGGCGGGGGACGAAGACGACGGTGACGGGGACGAGAGCGGGGACGAGGACTAGGATGTGCAGGGCGCGGACGAGGAAGGTCAGGAACGAGGGGGATTAGCAGGAGACTCAGAGTCGGTCCTGGACCCCGCCGAGGCCCATCATCCAAGTCGATGTTTCATGCCAGATGGATTTCTGACGGTCCTGGGCCACGAAGCGGGCCTCCAGAGACCGAAACGGAGCAAGTCCCTCGAGTCTCGAACATCGAAAGAGAGAGCGCTAGCGCGAGGACGATTTCGGCTACTGGCACGCCAAGGTGGCCCTAGGCAAGAGTGACCCTTGGTGCGCGGCTTGCCGACCGATCAATCCACGCGATACGACAATAGCGGCCCGCGTGCTGGGATCTGCCCCACCCCACCCTAAGGAGAACCGCGCACGAAGGGACCCTCCAGCGAGGTGTCGCCCTTCCTGCACGCAGCCGCAGGCCGCCGCACATCGGGGCTCCTGCTCCAGACGACGCCGATCCCGGTCCAGCTGCGCGAGCCTGGGGAAAACAAAAGGTACCGAATCCGCTGCTCCCCGGACCTCTCCCGGGGTGCGTTCTGACCGAAAGTTCGAGGCGAATCCAGCGGTGGCAACGAGGACCCACCAGGAGGCCCAAAAAGGGGAAAACGAGCGAAGGGTAGAGGTATGCGTACCTTTTCCTCCTCTGAGAGCCTGGCATCCCACTCCGCGGACGCCTCGTCCGCGGCCCGCTCCAGCGACCTCTGGCGCTCCAGGGCGGCCTCGGAGAGAGGCCGCAGGGCGTCGTGAAGCAGATCGCAGCGGAAGGCTTCCGGCGCGTCTGGTCCCTGTGTTCGGTCGGGCATGTCCCCCTACAGGCGGACTTTGTGTGAAATCTCACAAACAATAACAAATCTATTCCAAAATTGCCCCAAAAACTCAAAACATCGTTCCCTGGCTATGGTCTCACTATCTTTGAATCTTCCTCATGTAAAGGGACAGGCCCGACTTGCTGGGGCCTTCCGGGGCGCTCTCGTCGCCACATCCGCATCCGCCTCAAGTCTTGTGGTCAGAACGCAAGCGTGAGCGTCTTCCTATGCGGCGTTTCGACAGTGGGCGGAGGGGGGGGGGAAGGGGGGGGGTCTGGCTCTGGACCTCTGCCTGATGCCACGGTTTGCGGCAGTGCGACCCGTCGAGGAGGCTCCACCTGCCTGAAACAGGCGCCAGAACTGCCAGGATGCACTCCAGGGAGGGGGGGGGGTTGGGGGCCCGCGCCGATCGGCAAAACAATGAATCAAAAACGATCACGAACCAGGACACGCCAAGGGGTGATGATTGACCTCCCGACGCAGATCCCTGCTCTTCGTGTTTCTCCTTGGCGTGGGTGTTTGCCCGGGCCGGGTGTTTCTTCGGTTTATGTTTGTCCTCGACGTGCCTTTGTTTCCATCATCCTGTAAGACCCCTAGCGATTCCAATCGGATTCTGATAGGATTCAAACAGAATTCCAACAGGGTTCCTTACGCTTGTTCGTAAGTTTGGGTTTCCTCGGTTTTGGTGGTGTCCTCGATTTGGGTTGCATTTTTCCTCGGATTGAGCTTTTCGTGTGAATTCATTCTTCACGAACTCCCAGAACTCATTAGAATCCCGAACGAATCCAACTTGAACCCAATCAGATCAAAAACGAATTCCAATAGGAGTCCGTACGATTGTTCTTCCGTTTGAGTTCTCTTCGGTGTGGTGTGTCTCCTCTCCTTGTTTTGCTCGGCTTGTTTGTTTCGTCGGTGTGGGTTTTTTCTCGGCACGCTTTCATTCTCCTCGAGTTCGCAAAACTCAGCGGTGTCCCCAGCGATACTGATAGGATTCTACTTTGATCCCACTCGAATTCCAATAGAACTCCTTACGCTTGTTCGCGTGGGTTTCCTCGGTTTGGGTGCTTTCCCTTGATGTTGTTCCCCACATGTTTCGTGGGGTTCTGGTTTTCTTCCCTGCCGCGCCGCACCTGTGTCTCACACCTCCCCCCTCCCCTTCTCCTTCTCGCACAGCACAGCACAGCACAGCACGGCACGGCACGGCACGGCACAGCACAGCTCACCGCACAGCAGCACAGCACAGCACAGCACAGCACAGCATACCAAACAGGGCATTCCTTCGACGCCACAGAGGGTGGGGGTGCGCAGAGGGTGGTCCCTCAGCGCGGCCTCTATCCGTGACACGCTCGCAGATCCCGCATGCGTGGCACTTTCTCGCACACACGCAGTAGTCAACACCGCTCGCACGTTGGTGTGGCCCCGTAGGGGGCTCCACCGAAGGTGCGCAGAGGGTGGTCCCTCAGCGCGGCCTCTATCCGTGACACGCTCGCAGATCGGCTGAGCAGGAGTGGCATGTCTCGAAGCGCACGGGGACACCACAAGAGGGTGGTCCCTCAGCGCCGGCCTCTATTCCGTGACACGCTCGCAGATCGGAAGGCAGTGGCACTTTTCTCGACACCACAGGGGGTCGCGAGGGTTCGCGCGGCCTCTATCCGTGACACGCTCGCAGATCGTGGCAAGAGTGGCACTTTCTCGACACCACAGGGGGGGCGCAGAAGGTGGTCCCCCTGCGCGGCCTCTATCCGTGACACGCTCGCAGATCGTGGCAGGAATGGCACTTTCTCGACACCACAAGGGGTGCGCAGAAAGTGGTCCCTCAGCGCGGCCTCTATCCGTGACGCGCTCGCAGATCGTGGCAGGAGTGGCACTTTCTCGACACCACAGGGGGTGCGCAGAGGGTGGTCCCCCAGCGCGGCCTCTATCCGTGACACGCTCGCAGAGCGTGGCAGGAGTGGCACTTTCTCGACACCACAGGGGGTGCGCTGGTCGCGCGGCCTCTATCCGTGACACGCTCGCATATCGTGGCAGGAGTGGCACTTTCTCGACACCACAGGGGGTGCGCAGAGGGTGGTCCCTCAGCGTGGCCTCTATCCGTGACACGCTCGCAGATCGTGAACAGGATTGGCCCACCGTGCTCGACACAACAGGGGGTGCGCAGACAGGTGGGGTCCCTCGGCGCGGCCTCTATCCGTGACACGCTCGCAGATCGTGGCAGGAGTGGCACTTTTTCGACACCACAGGGGGTGCGCAGAGGGTGGTCCCTCAGCGCGGCCTCTATCCGTGACGCGCTCGCAGATCGTGGCAGGAGTGGCACTTTTTCGACACCACAGGGGGTGCGCAGAGGGTTGTCCCTCAGCGCGGCCGCTATGCACGTCGGTCGTCCAGGGCATAGCAGGCGTGTCACTTTCTCGACGCCATAGGGGGTGCGCAGGGGGTGGTCCCTCACCGCGGCCGCTATGCACGACGGTCGTCCAGGGCATAGCAGGCGTGGCATGTTCTCGACACCATAGAGGCTGCGCAGGGGGTGGTCCCTCAGCGCGGCCGCTATGCACGACGGTCGTCCAGGGCATAGCAGGCGTGGCACTTTCTCGACGCCATAGAGGGTGCGCAGGGGGTGGTCCCTCACCGCGGACGCTGGCTGGCTCGAATATGTCCTCGATGGAGTATAGAAGGCTAGGAAGACGGAGGAGGTTCAAGCAATATGGCGTTGGATGACACATAGGGGAACATTCGCGACGAGGGCTCAGAACGCAGAGTTGCGCATACATTGTAAACTTATGCAAACACATAAGATTTAAATCAAGTATGTGGGGTTCCTCGGTAGCGTAATTTTCTTCATCCGGTTCGGGTTTTTGCTAGCGGTTGTGTGCTTTTCCTCGGTTGGTGTGCTCGCCCCACTGGTTCGCGGTGGTCGGGTGTCTCCGCGATTTGGATGTCCTCGGTGAGGGTGTTTCCTCGGTTCGCATTCGTCGGTTGTGACTTCGGCTCCTCGCTTCAGCAAGGAGTACTCCTGGCACGGGGGGGGTTTTTTTTCCGAGGTCAAAGATAGGTTCCTCCTTGGGCCGGCTCCAGGCCCCAGAGCGGCCCAAGAGCGCCTCAAGGGAGGCCCGAATGGGCGCAGGTCCCACGAACTCGTGCTAAGATCGCTCCAGAATGGCCCAAGATGGCCTCAAGACGGGCCAAGAGGCCCCAAAGACGCAGCCAGAGGGCCCCAAGATGATTTGAAAGAGTTTCTGTGGAACTCATGTCATCCTGACCCCCGAAGGCGCGCGAGGAAATAGCCCCGCCGACGGCCCCCCCCTTTCCGTTTCCAGGGAATCCGCCGAATCTGGCGCGCACCCAGGCGAGCCTCCCCCAGGAGCTTACAATGACATCCAGCGGGACCTCGGGCCCTCGGAGTCGAATGCCCAGGAACCCCACATGCTTCGGGCCCTGTCGCGATTCCCCATGCGTCACCCACACCCAATTCGGCACACCCCTCACCGCTTCGTGGCCCTATCCTCCGCGGGCAGGTCAGCCAAGCGGTGACACCACACCCCCAGAGAGCCGCCCGCATGCGTCAACACCCGTGGCATAGCGAGGGCCCCAGGCTGCCGCCCCATGGTGTCGAGCACCCGACCCCTCACACGTCGTGGCCCCATAGGGCTCCACCGAGGGCACCAGTGCTGCCCCGCATTCGTCACCCACACCCAATTCGGCACACCCCTCACACGTTTCGTGGCCCCATAGGGCTCCGCCGAAGGCCCCAGTGCTGCCGCCCGCATGCGTCGCGCACACCCAATTCGGCACATCCCTCACACGCTTTGGCCCCATAGGGAGCTCCGCCGAAGGCCCCAGTGGGTGCCCCCATGCGTCCCCCCCATTTCGGCACCCCCTCCGATTGCGTGTCCGGAAGGTCCCGTCGCGCACCCCATTTCTGCCAACCCCATAGCACCGAAGGCCCGTGGGGAGCGCACCCCCATTTCGGCACACCCGTCCCGCCACCCCTCACACGTCGCGTGCGTCCTCCGCCGAGGGCCCCATTGGGTGTGCCCGCATGCGTCCCGCACACACATGTCGGCACACCCCTCGCACGTTTCGTGGCCCCGTAGGGGGCTCCACCGAAGGTGCCAGTGCTGCCGCCCGCATGCGTCCCGCACACCCATTTCGGCATACCCCTCACACGTTTCGTGGCCCCATAGGGAGCTCCGCCGAAGGCCCCAGTGGGTGTGCCCGCATGCGTCCCGCACGCCCATTTCGGCACACCCCTCACGCGCTTCGTGACCCCTCACACGTTTTGTGGTCCCATAGGGAGCTCCGCCGAACGCCCTAGTGGGTGTGCCCGCATGCGTCCCGCACACCCATTTCGGCACACCCCTCGTACGTTTCGTGGCCCCGTGGGGGGCTCCACCGAAGGTCCCAGTGGGTGTGCCCGCATGCGTCCCGCACACCTATTTCGGCACACCCCTCACACGTGTCGTGGGCCCGTAGGGAGCGCCACCGAAGAAGATATTTACAATTGCGGTACTCACAATTGCATATGGTTGGGTCCTTCGCCAGGGTAATTGTGGTGTCTGCGGCGGCGCGAGCTTACAATGATCAGCCTGCACGCTTGCCGGGTGCGATTGTGCCTGGCGTTTGTGGCCAGAAGGGTCACAAGGGAGGGGGCGACGGTGCGAGCGGCGGGCTGCGGCGCAACAGCGAGATCTTGGAGAAGGCGATTGTTACTTCATTGCGTGCGGGGTCGGGCTGAAATACATCCAAGCGAAGCCGAAGGAGCTCTCGGCAGGGACAAGGCCCCAGGTGGTAAAATTCAACGTCTGCGGGTAACGGCAGAGATCGAGTCGAATCTCCAGTACGGGGCGACACCCCGTGGGGTACCAAGGCGGCCGGAAGTCTGCTACAGGCAGGTGGGCACTTCGCCGCAAGGGCTCGCGTTGAAGGGTAAGCACTCCACGTTGCGTACCCCGAAGCCTGGGTTTAATGACGCGATCGGGAAGCAGTGGTGTGGAGGTGCACTACCGTATCCTGATGTCTTCACAGGGGGAGGACGCCTTACCAGCTACTACACCAGCTAAAAATACGCGCTACTCCAGCGAGCAGTTCGAAGGAGATGACGGAGGAGGATGCATTTGCTGCACCTTCGTGTTCATCAACACTCAAGAGGGCAAGGTCGGGGTATCGACGGCTAAGACGCCAAGGAGAAGACGGTTCGGACGACACGAACCAGGAGGAAGGCGATTGCTGACGCGAAGAGGCTTTCGAGGGCGAGAATGGCGACGAAGTGGAGCACGTGGCTGCGGCGGTGGATGGCAGCAGGTGGAAGTGCCAGTCGTGCGGGTGGTTACCTTCGGCGGAGACGGCTTGCAAGAGGGCTCAGGAGGCACGGGTTCACTGGCGACGTTGCTGCGGTGAACAACCCCCTGGGAAGTCAAAAGGGGCAGCACGAGGTGTTCACCACAACAAGGCTGTCGTTTGGAAGCTCAGCCCGACGTTGACCATAAAGTTCTGGATGCAGTGCGTTGGAGTTTCCTGCCTGGTACTTCGAGATTCTGGACGGAGCGCCCTCACCAGGAACGCTAGAAGGCCGACTTGATCATGGACTGCGCACAATTACTCGGGTACGGCGTTTCCAACAAGTGAATAATAATAGGCAAGATGCAGGTAAGATCTCCGAGGTGGATGCACATTCTATCTTGTGGCATATTTCAGAAGTGCATGAAGAGAGGCCGACAGGAAGTTGCTGTGCATTTATCTTTCTGGCAGAGTGGTCTCAGAGACTCGGAGGCAGAATGGCAAAACTTGCTCCCTTTGCCAAGCGGACTGGCCTTCATGTTGTCACGCGTGAGCAGAGTGCCCAGAAGTATCTCAGAAGTATGGGCTTCCAGCCAAGTTCTGGACCTCGGATCCAAAGGTGAATGCCAAGAGTGGCTGGGTGACACTCGGACAAGCAGATTCTCTTATCTTCGCACTAGATAGGCCAATGCCGTTCCCCATGCTCGACCCTTGGCCTCATCCCTAGGAGCGATGATGGGGGCGTGTCTCAAAAGGAACGTGGACCACTGGAACTCCGCCGCCCCCCTGAACAGGGCGAGTGCAGCGAAGAGGAGGACGAGTCCCGACTAACACGGGTCCCATGCTGGATCTGCGCAGGGACGCTTCCCCCCCCCCCCGCGCAGGTGCGCGGGTAGGGGGCTTCCCGCACCATGGATGCGGGCTTCCTCCTAAGGGCTGCCATCGTAGAGGGGCCGCGGCAGAAATGAAGCGTCATGTTGCTTGCTGCAGCGGCCCCCCCCGACAACCGGCAAAGCGCCAAACCACGTAGCAACGTGGTCGAAAAAAAACGCTGGGGCGAGTAGCCCCAGGTCCGTAAGTATGGAACGTGACATGGGATACCGGCCCGCGCGTCGCGCTGCCCCTACACGAGGCACGAACAAATTCTATGACGAAACTGGGCGAGAGGGCCGTGGGAAAGTTTCGCCAAGGCTCGAGCCCACGGCTATGGGTAGCGACGGCGATGGTGACGACGGCGATGCTGGTGAGGACGTCGACGACGAGCTCGTCAAGAGCTGTGGCAATCTAAACGGTCGCCGCGGGATCAGCAACGGAAGGGGGGGACGATTTGTTAACATCGCTCGCCCTTCAGATGCCCTTCCAGCGAAAAGGGGGGGCGAATTGTTAAGATCCGCCCTTCAGGTGCATACATGATGATGCACATGCCTGGTGAAAACAGATCCTGCCCCCCCACACCCCAAATAAGCAGCACTGTGGAACCCCACTCCGCGAAGATCATACTGACATGCTCAGCCCCCCTTCAACCTGATGTCAGTCGACCAACCAGCGAGCTGTGATGAAGGCCGGTGCGAGTTGGCCCTCGAGATCTTGCAGCTGAAGCCAGACCAGCGTCTACATCCGATGGAGTAGACATCCATTTCTGGGGCTACCTCATTGTCAAGGTGCTCCCAGAGCATCTTCTTCTGCAGGCTGGAATCCGCAACTTACCTTGCAACAGGGGGTGAATCGAAACTGGGCAATCAGAGCTGCGAGGTCTGAGCTACGCGCTCTACAACGTGCAACGGGACAGCAAGCAGAACCTTAGCAGGATGACGCCGCAGCGCAGGCTGGCACTGGCACGCCCCTGGGCTGGAGGTCAGCCGGGCTGGAGTTGGGGGCCGGGCTCCAGCGCGGCTGGAGCGCTTAAGCAGCGCAATCCGCCGACGTCGGCGTGTGTGAGAGGTTCGACGCGTCCACAGTTTTGGAAGGGGCTGGGACCCGAGTTGACCCATCCAAGTTCTGGATGGCAGCTCGCGCCGCCAGGGGGGAGGGCCCCGGATGGTCCCCGGGGTTGGTCATGGTCCCGGGGCGTGGTTCCTGGGGGGGCCCCGGGAAGCTACTGGGGGGGGTCCGGGGGGGATCCTAGGGGTCGTGACCCCCCCCGCTGAGGGGCTTTCCCTTCGGTTTTCGCCTCCCCACCCGCCCGCCCAGACGCCAGAGGCCTCTCCCTTCTCTCCTCCTCCTCCTCCTCCTCCTCCTCCTCCTCCTCCTCCTCCTCCCCTGTATATCCCTCTTCCGAATGGCCTTGCCGTCCTTCCTCCTCCTCCCTGCCTCACTGCCTCCTCCTCTTCCTCGCTACGCCGCCTCCCTCCTCCTCCACCTCCTCCTCCTCCTCCTCCTGGCCCCCTCCTCCTCCTCCTTTCTCCTCTCTCTTTCGCCCCGTCCCGGGGCACCCGTTGCCGCCGCCTCACCTCCGCCTGCCCTACTGGCGCGTTGCTTTCTTTCTTGCCAGTGGTTCCCTTCGCCTTCTTTCCCCCTCCGCGGAGCGGGGCAGCGCCACGTTCTCTCTCCTCCCCCCTCTAAGAACGCGTTCTCCAGAGGCCCACGACTTCAGCCCGCCCTTTTGAGCTCTAACATCCACCCGCCTTGCGGGCTGGCTAGAGCTCCCACCGGTTGCACCTGCGGGGCCGCCGCAGAGCTTATGCACCTCATACCTTACGCTGGCGCCCACGTCTGGAACGGACGGCCAGACTGGCGGCTCCCCCGCGCTAGGCGATGGCAAACCTCCCGCTAAATACGCCAGTGGCTTTCAGCCGCTGGCCCTGGACCGCAAAAGTGCGGCCCGAGCCCTCGGAGCATCCAAACGCTGAAGACGTGCCGCGCGAGTCAAAAGCCGATTCTTCATCTACGTCAACCGGTGATCGCCGCTCCCGGCCCCCTCTCTTTTTGGCTGTGCTCAGTGTCCCCCCCATCCCAAAGGGGGATGAAACGGTGCCCATTATCGGGCGAAGAACTTCGTGAGCCCTCGGGGAAAGAAGAAACCCCCCCCCCAGCGCCAAGGCGATAAGGGCCCAGATCAAGGCGTAGGCGTCTGGTCCTCCATCTGGGGCATCCTCCTTGGCGGGCACGTGCCTTGGCGCGGGCCAACCACATCGTGGATCCGCACCAACATTCCCAAACGCCAAGCGCCAGCAAGCCCCACTAAATAATACCAGCCCAGCACCTGTCAGCACGCACGAAAGGGGAAGCACCCGCAGTCGAGCCCCGTGGCACGCCAGGAACGAGCCCCATCTGGAGTAAGAAGCAACATCAAATAAGAACGCCCCGGGCAGCAGAAAGACCTCTGTTGTTACTTGGCGTCTTCCTTGCCCTTCCAGCGAATGGGTGGGCAGAGCGTAAAGAAACAAATAATGCGCCATCTTTCCCTGCCCCCCCTCTTCCCCAGTGGGAAGAGGTTGGATGGGAAAAGGGGCAGAGTGTGAAAGGGAAGTTCGCTCATTGGGAGGGCTTTTTTTGCAGACCAGCCTCACAGCCCGTTGAGCACCATTTGGGGACCCCCCGTCTCTCTGGGGGGGCCGCCGTCATGCTTTGTTGGCTGCCCCAGAGGGTCTCAAAGATGTCAAGGGTCTCCAAGCTGGCCTAAGAGGCAGGCCCCCAAGTGGCCCAAACGGCTCCAAGAGGCTCCTGGCCGCATAGCCAAAGTTTGGAGGCAGGACGCGGGGCCCCAAATTCCAAGCACTGGGGGACGCGTTTTCGCCCCCGTTGCCCCAAAGGACCCAAAAGCCCCACGAGCCCAAGAGGCTGCCTCCCGAGCCAGAGCCTTCCCAAGTCTCCAAGCGCAATTAAGAGGGTTTCCGACGACGAGGCTCCTCCTACATCCTCCCCTCGTTTGACCGACCGCCTCCAAGATGGCCCCAAGAGGCCCTCCAAGGCTCCCAAGAGGCCTCCAAGGTGGCCTCAAGAGCGCTCCAAGAGGCCCCAAAATGGCCCGAGGACGGCCCCAGAGGCCCCCAAGACGGCCCTAAGAGGGCCCAAAGACGGCTCAAGAGGCCTCCAAGATGTCCAAGATGGCCTCCAAGAAGGCCAAGATGGTCCCAAGAGAGCCCAAGATGGCCCCAAGATGTCTCCAAGACGGGCCAAGATGCACCCAAGACGGCTTAGCCTAAGGGGCCTCCAAGACGGTTCAAAAGGCCTCCAAGAGGCACCAACTCGCCTGGCGACAACATCATCAGCAAGCCAACTCGCCTGGCGACTGATTTGCGGCCAGGTGGTCTAAACGAGATTCCTCGTTCCTCTTCCACAACCCCTTCTTCCCCTGAGGGGACGGGTTTTCCCCTCCCCCTACCCCCTCCCCTGGACCTGGACGGGGCGTTCCGCGAGGATGTGGTTCACTTTTGTATTGCGTGCTGCTAAACCTCCCTCTTCAAAGGCAACTCGACTGGCGGCTGTTTCGGGATGGGCTGGTGGGGATACGCGAAGCGTGAAGAATATAACACCGCATGGTCCATGATGACCTCCACTATGGCACAGTGTAGCCCGGGTTAGAGCAGTACGACGTCCAATTATCCCGGCAAAGCAACCTAACATCGATGTGTAGGAGCATATCTGGAAGCATTCCCCTTAAGATTCGGATGAGAATCCAGTTGTAGAATTTTGCTGTTCTCGCAGTCGTAGTCGCATTCGCGATGACAGTCCTGGCAACGGCAGTCGCAGTCACAGCCTCAGCCAGCCTGCCTCAGCCTGGTCAGCCTCAGCTTCGCCTCTGCCTCAGCCTCAGCCTCATGCTTCCTCAGCCTCAGTCTGCCTTCGCCTGGCCTCAGCCTCAGCCTGCCTCAGCCACCCTGCATCAGCCTCAGCCTCAGCCTCAGCCTGCCTCAGCCTCAGCCTGCCTCCTCAGCCTCAGCCTGCCTGCCTCAGCCTCAGCCTCAGTCTGCTCAGCCTCAGCCTCAGTCTGCCTCTGCCTGAAGCCTCAGCCTGCCTCAGCCTCAGCCTGCATCAGCCTCAGCCTCAGCCTCAGCCTGTCCAGCCTCTGCCTGCCTCAGCCTCAGCCTGCCTCAGCCTGCCTCAGCCTGCCTCAGCCTGCTTCCCTTCAGTCTGCTCAGCCTCGGCTCCTCCTCAGCCTGCCTCAGCCTCAGCCCTGCCTCAGCCTCAGCAGCAGCCTCCTCAGCCTGCCTCAGGTCTTCCTCCCGCTTCACTCTCTTGTCTGCCTTCGCCTCGGGCCTCCAGCCTCAGCCTGAATCAACCGGCGCCTCATTCAGCCTCAGCCTCAGCCTCACCTCGCCTCAGCTCAGCCTCCCTCCGAGCCACGCGATCCTCCCTCCCCGACGACGACATCCTCGAATTGCCCGTTCCCGAGTCCACCCCCGCCTCCAAGGTCCCATGAGGCCCGGTGGGTGCCCAAGGGCGCGAAGAGCCCAACCCGCGCCAGCCGCGCCCGAAGAGGAAGGAACCGTGAACGGCACGCAAGGGCCTCAGCGAGTGGCCAGCCCAGCTGGCCGAAGATGAAGCGGCGATCAACAGGGCGCTGGGCCGGGCAAAAAGCCCCGTCCACGCCGGGGGCGGGGGCCCATCAAGCCTGCCGGAACAAGTGGCGGCCAGAGCCCTGGCTCCCACGCGCTCTACCGGCGCCGCCGGGGGCCCCTGCCTCCTCGACGCAGCGAAGCTGTAGACGATAGTCGCACTAGGTCAAAGGCAATCGAGGCTTCCCCGGGGGCGGCGGGCACGCGCGCGTGAGGTCGACCGGGCCCGAAATGACCTAGATAACGCCGTAGGCCCGAGGCTACCAATCGGCGGGCGCCCGGGTTCGCACTGAGGACCATTCTGGAGCATCCCAAGGGCTCCACCGAACCGCGCTCGAGCGCAGGTGGTCAGGATTCCTTGCCTCCCGGTCCTTCGGGGGGGGGGGGAGCGCTCCCCTTCAACCCCCGTGCCCAGGGCAGGGGCTCTGGGGCCGCTGCGCGGGCCCCCGTGGAGCCCGCGGAAAGCCCCCCGGGAAAAAAACGAGGCCCTTGGGCCTTTGGGCCCTCGGACTGCCCCCTCGCAAGCGACGGTGGAGCCCTCTGGGGCGCGCGACCTGGCCGAAACACGGGGGGCCCGGTGCCTCGTTGGGCCCTCCAGGGTTCTCTGGGGGAAACGTCTGGGCCTCTCCAGCGTTCAGCCGCCTGGAGCGCCCTCCGGGCGCTGGCCTCGGGCGCCTCGCGGGGGCTCCAGGGGCGCCTCTGGACCTTTCCGGGCTCAGGGGCGCGGGTGCTCCGCGCCGCGGTGGGCCCTCCCGGAGCAGGCGAGCCCTCGACGCGCGCGGGGCCTCCCCGAACCCTCGAGCGTCGCGCCGAACCCGAGAACGCCCCATCAACCCGCAGGCCTGATATACCCGCGGATGGATGGAAGGCCAAGATGGCGGGGGGATGGGGGAAGGGGAGGGGACGACGACAGGGACGGGGAGGGAAGGGGGGAAAGACGGGAAATACCTCCAAATGATTGAAGGAAGATCATCAGCAAGCTGCGACCTGAAAGAGGTGGGGGGCGAGAGTGGTTCCTGAACAACCCCTTAGGAGCCAGGGATATGGAGACCCCACCCCTGGATGGAAAACGTTCCGCGAAATGTGGTTCAGAGGTGCGTGCTGCTAAACCTCCCTCTTAAAGGCATGGACTGAGCGGAAACGGGGGCTGGTGGGAGAGAAGCGTGAAGAATAGCACCCATGGAGTGATGACCTTGGATGGCACGTGTAACCGCCGAGAGGCGCGGTCCAATTATCCCGGCGCAACCTAACATATGTGTAGGAGCATATCTGGAAGCATTCCCCTAAGATTCGATGAGAATCCAGTTGTAGAATTTGCTGTTCTCGCAGTCGTAGTCGCATTCGCGATGACAGTCGCAGTGAACGGCAGTCGCAGTCACAGAGCCTCAGCCGGCCTCAGCAGCCCAGGAGCCTCAGCCTGCCTCAGCCTCAGCCTCAGGCTTCAGCCTCAGTCTGCCTTCAGCCTCGGAGCCTCAGCCTGCCTCGAGCCTGCAGCCTCAGCCTCAGCATCAGCCAGCCTCAGCATCAGCCTGCCTCAGCCAAGCCTCAGCCTGCCTCTGCCTCAGCCTCAGCCTGCTGCCTCAGCCTCAATCCCTTCAGCCTCGGCCTCAGCCTCAGCCTGCCTCAGCCCGTGCCTCGCGCAGCCAGCCTGCCTCAGCATTCACAATGTCGCCCAGGAATGAAATTCTGGGAACTAGAGGAACACGAAGTGGCCTACAGTTGGCTCCGGGCATTCAAAATCATGCCCAGGAATGGAGTTCTGGGAACTTGAAGAGCACGAAGTGGCCTACAGTTGGCTCCGGGCATCCAAAATCATGCCCAGGAATGGAGTTCTGGGAAGTCGAAGAGCACGAAGTGGCCTACAGTTGGCTCCGGGCATCCAAAATGTGGCCCGGGAATGGAGTTCTGGGAAGTCGAAGAGCACGAAGTGGCCTACAGTTGGCTCCGGGCATCCAAAATGTGGCCCGGGAATGGATTTGGGAGCACCAAGAGGACGCGAGGATGCCCAAGCAGGGCTTCCGGAGCCGTTCCGGGCCCGCCCCGCCCCCCTGAAGAGGATCTGTGCTCCGTTGTACCCTAGAAACCTATCAGCGAAGCGCGGCATCGCGCCAATGGAACTCGAGAAAACACGTAATGGCCGCACCGTCCCGAGCCAGAACACCATTGACTACCCTTCTGCTGCGAGGGCGCTCGCGCTGAAACGGTAGTGAATCCAGGCTGCCAAATCGCGCCAGGACGCCGTAATGTCCATTCTGGACCGTTCCCACCGCCGCCAGGCCTCAGCGAAGCTCTTCCGGCCCCCCGTGGTGATTCTGGCGGGGGACGCCTTCGAAGCAGCGCACGAGCGCCAGGCGAGACAGCGACGCAGCGGCGTCGCCTGGATGGGGCCGGGGCCGACGCAGGCAGGCACGCACGGCGCCCCCGGCGAGACTTCGACCCCGGCCCACTTCACTGGGCGCAACTTGCCAAATGGTGCACCTGGGCTCGGAAGGCGGCCCCGCGGACACCCCGACCCCCGAGTTCAATCGAGCTGACCCTGGAGATAGTCTCGCCGGTTTTCTCCTGAGAGCTCGGGGACGTCGAAGGAGAACTCTGGGCTCGGAACGCCGAACGCAGTTCGAGGGGGAACCCGCCCAAAAGGTCTTGGCTGGCAGGGGAAGCCGCCTAGCAAGAATGGCGCGATGCCCCAGGGGCCGGCGCCGGGGAAGTGGTGCATATAGACTCGAGCCCGGGGGATAGGCACCAGCCCGGGAAGCCGGGCCCGGGCGAGAAGCTTGCACTCTCAACAGGATGCGGCCAAATCCCCAGCGCACAGGGGCCCCCCGTGGCACCAGCCGGGCCCCAACAGCCCGCACAGTTTTGTGGGATGCCAGCCCGTCGGTTTCGAGAGAGCTAACCCACTCACTCACTCACTCACGCTGCTTGCCCGATGGCATCGGCCACGCGGCCGGCAGGGACGCGATAGCGTGCACCGCACTCTGGATCTCTGAGGTCCGCGGAGGCCCCGGAAGTGTCCTCAAAAGCACTGGGCATTTTGACTGTCTGGCGGCATCCTGTTTCTTCAATATACGTGATGGTGCACATAGGCCCAGCGAGCGTGCCAACAAATCTTTGGCCCAGAGAGCGAAGCGCGGTCATCTTCGCGTCGCGTGCCCCGAGGACGAGACGCGGTCAT
Source organism: Prorocentrum cordatum (assembly GCA_963575745.1). Taxonomy (NCBI): domain Eukaryota; class Dinophyceae; order Prorocentrales; family Prorocentraceae; genus Prorocentrum; species Prorocentrum cordatum. Next base: position 77,912 of record CAUYUJ010018474.1, read on the forward strand.
CTTCGCGCCGCGAGCCCTGACAGAGGGCTCCGGCCACCTAGCTGCGGCGGAGTGTCGGCCACGTTCGCAGGACAGGGCTTGGACTCACCGATGGCTAACAATAAACATGCGCCCGAGCCTGCCACGCCTGACATGTGAAAACAAACGGTAGTGTTATAACGCGGCGTCGGCATGTCGCCCAGAGTTTCTCGTTGCTCCCGAGCGTGCCCGTCCTCGTTGTCGCGCGCGTCCGCCTGGCGCAGCGCCTCTGGGGCAGCCAGGTCAGGCGCCTGGGCCTTCGGGCGCCAGGGGGCCCCAGCCACGCCGGCCTTCCCCGCCTCTCGCGGCGTGCGCTCCCGAGAGCGGTCCTCGCGCGGAGCCGGCGGCCGCGCCGCCCGCCACTGCGCAGGCACCGCCCTCACTGGAGGCGAAGCCGCAGGAGCCGCGGGTGGGACCCACGGCACCCTGGGGGCACACGCCGGCCCCGGCGGCTGCGCGGCACACGCCGGCCTCGACGGAGGAGCAGCCGCAGCCGGCGGCCCCGGAGACGGGGCCACAGGAGTCGCGGGCGGGACCCACGGCACCCTGGGGGCACGCGCGGGCCTCGGCGGCTGCGCGGCACACGCCGGCCTCGACGGTGGGGCAGCCACGGCCAGCTGCCCCACGGGCAGAATCGCGCGGACAGGCGGGGCGCGGACTGGCCCGGCCTCGCGCACATCGACGCCGTCGGCCACAGAGGCACCGGCCTCGCGTGCTGCGGCGCGCTCGGCCGCCCGGCGCTCCCTCTGCGATTTCCCCATGTTCCGGCGGCGCTAGAAAAACCGAAGAGTGCCACAACAAGGAGGTGCTCGAGCCTGCGTGGCGATGGTTCCGAGGGAGACGAAGCAAGGGGAAGCGGAAGCAAGATACGCAGGAAAAAGAAGCCGCAGGCTCTCCGGGAGTTTACGGAAACCTTCCAGAGGAAGGAGGGAAGAGAATCCCGCCAGCCCTTTGGGGCGACAGGCGGTTTAACGAGATCTTCCTTTCCTCTTCCAAAGAAACCCCTCTTTCCTTCGGGGAAGGGTACCCCCCCCCCTCCCCTCCCAGGATTGTTTTGGAAGGTTTCGCGAGGGGTTGGAGGAATGAGGAGGAGGCGGAGGCGGACGAGGAGAAGAAGGAGGAAGAGGAAAGGGAGGAGGAGGAGGAGTAGGAGGAGGGCGAAGATGCTCCAAAATGGCACCCGGCATTGCTCAACATCCTCATCACCTCCCTCTCCTTGCTCACTCTGATTCACTATATGTGTCGAGGGTCCGCCGTCCGCGCGAAATCGATTCGCGCGAAAACTGCGGGCCGTTCGAAAGAAATCTGCTGGGCGCGCGCGCGCGAAAAGAACCCAGGGCATCCCAGAAGATGGCGGGAACCATGATTTTGGAGAAGTCGAGGCTGGAAAACCCCCGAAATTCCGGTTCCCGGCTCTGTCTGGCGCCCCAGGGACCCACGGCGGCCCCGAGGATGGCGGGAACCATGATTTTGGAGAGATCCAGGCCGGAAAAGCCCGAAATCGTGGTTCCCGGCTCTGTGCTCTGTGCTCTCTGCTGCCCTGTGCTCCCTCTGCTGCTCTGTACTCTCTGCTGCTCTGTGCTCTCTGCTGTTATGTGCTCTCTGCTGCTCTGTGCTCTCTGCTGCTCTGTGCTCTCTGCTGTTCTGTGCTCTTTTTGCTGCTCTTTGCTCTTTGCTGCTCTGTGCTCTCTGCTGCTCTGTGGTCTCTGCTGCTATGCGCTCCCAGGGCCCCGCGGCCCAGAGGATGGCGGGAACCATGATTTTGGAGAGATCGAGGCTGGAAAAGCTCAAGTCCTCATGGACTTTCTAGCACAGGTGCGATCCGAGCAGTCAGCAGCAGCCCCAGCGCGAACCGACTGCCCACAAAAGCAGAATTACCCATGCGCCTAAACAACCTTAGCATGAAAGATGCCGAGCGATGGTGAAACAGCACGAGAGCTAGAACAATGCAAAACGACACGCTGGCGGCCAAGAAGATCGCAGTCGGTCGATGCTGCAGATCGCGCTGGGAGGACGAGACCGCTGGGTGGGCGGAGCGGTGCAGGCTGGCACATCGCCGCCACTCCGCGTCGTAGCGGTCTAGTCCCGAGAGCACCCCCCGCCCCCAGGCTCTGTCTGGCGCCCTGGGGACCCAGGGCAGCCCAGAAAATAGCGGTAGCCAAGATTTTGGAAAGATCGAGGCTCGAAAAACCCGAAATCCCGGTTCACGGCTCTGTTTGGCGCCCCACGGACCCACGGCGGCCAAAAGGATGGCGGAAACCGAAGCGGGAACCGCGATTTTGGAGAGATCCAGGCCGGATAAACCCGAAATCGTGGTTCCCAGCTCTGGCTGGCGCCCCTGGGAGCCACGGCGGCCCCGAGGATGGCGGGAACCACGATTTTGGAGAGATCCGGGCCGGAAAAGCCCGAAATCGTGGTTCCCAGCTCTGGCTGGCGCCCCTGGGGCCCACGGCGGCCCGAGAGGATGGCGGGAACCACGATTTTGGAGAGATCCAGGCCGGAAAAAATCGTGGTTCCCAGAAATCGTGGTTCCCATCTCTGGCCCGGAGGAGGATGGCGGGAACCACCCCGAGGAAAACCACCATCCCCAGCTCTGGCTGGCGCCCCTGGGACCCACGGCGGCCGATCCCAGATTTTGCGGCCGGAAAAGCCCGAAATCGTGGTTCCCAGCTCTGGCTGGCGCCCCTGGGACCCACGGCGGCCCCGAGGATGGCGGGAACCACGATTTTGGAGAGATCCAGGCCGGAAAAGCCCGAAATCGTGGTTCCCAGCTCTCTGGCTGGCGCCCCTGGGACCCACGGCGGCCCCGAGGATGGCGGGAACCATGATTTTGGAGAGATCCAGGCCGGAAAAGCCCGAAATCGTGGTTCCCAGCTCTGGCTGGCGCCCCTGGGGCCCACGGCGGCCCCGAGGATGGCGGGAACCATGATTTTGGAGAAAAGCCCGAAATCGTGGTTCCCAGCTCTGGCTGGCGCCCCTGGGGCCCACGCGGCCCCGAGGATGGCGGGAACCACGATTTTGGAGAGATCCAGGCCGGAAAAGCCCGAAATCGTGGTTCCCAGCTCTGGCTGGCGCCCCTGGGGCCCGAGGATGGCGGGAACCAAGATTTTGGAAAGATCCAGGCCGAAAAGCCCGAAATCGTGGTTCCCGCTCTGGCTGGCGCCCCTGGGGCCCAGGCGGCCCCGAGGATGGCGGGAACCACGATTTTGAGAGATCCAGGCCGGAAAAGCCCGAAATCGTAGTTCCCAGCTCTGGCTGGCGCCCCTGGGACCCACGGCGGCCCCGAGGATGGCGGGAACCACGATTTTGGAGAGATCCAAGCCGGAAAAGCCCGAAATCGTGGTTCCCAGCTCTGGCTGGCGCCCCTGGGACCCACGGCGGCCCCGAGGATGGCGGGAACCACGATTTTGGAGAGATCCAGGCCGGAAAAGCCCGAAATCGTGGTTCCCAGCTCTGGCTGGCGCCCCTGGGGCCCACGGCGGCCCCGAGGATGGCGGGAACCACGATTTTGGAGAGATCCAGGACGGAAAAGCCTGAAATCGTGGTTCCCAGCTCTGGCTGGCGCCCCTGGGACCCACGGCGGCCCCGAGGATGGGAGTCGCCAGGCCAGAAAAGCCCGAAATCGTGGTTCCCAGCTCTGGCTGGCGCCCCTGGGACCCACGGCGGCCCCGAGGATGGCGGGAACCACGATTTTGGAGAGATACAGGCCGGAAAAGCCCGAAATCGTGGTTCCCAGCTCTGGCTGGCGCCCCTGGGGCCCACGGCGGCCCCGAGGATGGCGGGAACCACGATTTTGGAGAGATCCAGGACGGAAAAGCCTGAAATCGTGGTTCCCAGCTCTGGCTGGCGCCCCTGGGACCCACGGCGGCCCCGAGGATGGCGGGAACCACGGTTTTGGAGAGATCCAGGCCGGAAAAGCCCGAAATCGTGGTTCCCCAGCTCTGGCTCGGCGGACCTGGGACCCACGGCTGGCCACGATGGATGGCGGGAACCATGATTTTGGAGAGATCCAGACCCGGGAAAAAACCCGAAATCGGGTTCCCAGCTTGGCTGCGCCCCGGGGGCCCACGGCGGGCCCCGGCCCCGAGGATGGCGGGAACCCATTGATTTGGAGAGAATCAACCAGAAAAGCACGAAATCATGGTTCCCGGCTCTGGCTGGCGCTCATGGGACCCACGGAGGCCCCGAGGATGGCGGGAAACATGATTTTGGAGAGATCCAGGCCGGAAAAGCATGAAATCATGGTTCCCGGCTCTGGCTGGCGCTCATGGGACCCACGGAGGCCCCGAGGATGGCGGGAACCATGATTTTGGAGAGATCCAGACCGGGAAAGCCCGAAATCATGGTCCCCGGCTCTGGCTGGCGCCCCTGGGGCCCACGGCGGCCCCGAGGATGGCGGGAACCATGATTTTGGAGAGATCCACGCTGGAAAAGCCCGAAATCATGGTTCCTGGCTCTGGCTAGCGCCCCTGGGACCCACGGCGGCCCAGAGGATGGCGGGAACCCTGATTTTGGAGAGATCCAGGCCGGAAAGCCGAAATCGTGGTTCCCGCCTCCGGCTGGCGCCCGGGGCCACGGGGCCCTGAGGATGGCGGGAACCATGATTTTGGAGAGATCCAGGTCCGGAAAAGCGAAATCATGGTTCCCGCTGGCTGGCGCCCCTGGGGCCCACGGCGGCCCCGAGGATGGCGGGAACCATGATTTTGGAGAGATCCAGGCCGGAAAAGCCCGAAATCGTGGTTCCCAGCTCTGGCTGGCGCCCCTGGGACCCACGGCGGCCCCGAGGATGGCGCGAACAACGATTTTGGAGAGATCCAGGCCGGAAAAACCCGAAATCGTGGTTCCCAGCTCTGGCTGGCGCCCCTGGGGCCCACGGCGGCCCCGAGGATGGCGGGAACCACGATTTTGGAGAGATCCAGGCCGGAAAAGCCTGAAATCGTGGTTCCCAGCTCTGGCTGGCGACCCTGGGACCCACGGCGGCCCCGAGGATGGCGGGAACCATGATTTTGGAGAGATCCAGACCGGAAAAACCCGAAATCGTGGTTCCCAGCTCTGGCTGGCGCCCCTGGGGCCCACGGCGGCCCCGAGGATGGCGGGAACCATGATTTTGGAGAGATCCAAGCCAGAAAAGCCCGAAATCGTGGTTCCCAGCTCTGGCTGGCGCCCCTGGGGCCCACGGCGGCCCCGAGGATGGCGGGAACCACGATTTTGGAGTTCTCGGCTGTTCTCTGCTGTTCTTTGCTGTTCTCTGCTGCTCTCTGCTGTTCTCTGCTGCTCTCTGCTGTTCTCTGTTGCTCTCTGCTGTTCTCTGCTGCTCTCTGCTGCTCTCTGCTGTTCTCTGTTGCTCTCTGCTGTTCTCTGCTGCTCTCTGCTGTTCTCTGCTGCTCTCTGCTGCTCTCTGCTGCTCTCTGCTGTTATCTGCTGTTCTCTGCTGTTCTCTGCTGTTCTCTGCTGCTCTCTGCTGCACTCTGCTGTTCTCTGCTGTTCTCTGCTGTTCTCTGTTGTTCTCTGCTGTTATCTGCTGTTCTCTGCTGCTCTCTGCTGCTCTCTGCTGTTCTCTGCTGTTCTCTGCTGTTCTCTGCTGCTCTCTGCTGTTCTCTGCTGTTCTCTACTGTTCTCTGCTGTTCTCTGCTGCTCTCTGCAGTTCTCTGCCGTTCTCTGCTGTTCTCTGCTGTTCTCTGCTGTTCTGTGCTGTTCTCTGCTGTTATCTGCTCTTCTCTGCTGTTCTCTGCTGTTCTCTGCTGTTTTCTGCTGTTCTCTGCTGTTCTCTGCTGTTCTCTGCTGCTCTCTGCTGTTCTCTGCTGTTCTCTGCTGTTTTCTGCTGTTCTCTGCTGTTCTCTGCGGTTCTCTGCTGTTCTCTGCTGTTCTCTGCTGCTCTCTCCTGTTCTCTGTTGCTCTCTGCTGTTCTCTGCTGTTCTCTGCTGCTCTCTGCTGCTCTCTGCTGCTCTCTGCTGCTCTCTGCTGCTCTCTGCTGCTCTCTGCTGCTCTCTGCTGTTCTCTGCTGCTCTCTGCTGCTCTCTGCTGTTCTCTGCTGTTCTCTGCTGCTCTCTGCTGCTCTCTGCTGTTCTCTGCTGCTCTGCTGCTCTCTGCTGTTCTCTGCTGCTCTCTGCTCTCTGCTGTTCTCTGCTGTTCTCTGCTGCTCTCTGCTGCTCTCTGCTGCTCTCTGCTGTTCTCTGCTGTTCTCTCTCTGCTGCTCTCTCTGCTGCTCTCTGCTGCTGTTCTCTGCTGTTCTCTGCTGTTCTCTGCTGTTCTCTGCTGTTCTCTGCTGTTCTCTGCTGCCCTCTGCTGCCCTCTGCTGTTCTCTGCTGTTCTCTGCTGTTCTCTGCTGCTCTGGATTGGTTTTCGCTCGGTTGGTTTTCGCTTGAACGGATTACGTTTTCGCTCGAACGAGCGTCTTTTCGCTTGAACGATCCACCCTCGATGTGGAGTGGTCCAGGCTCGGTATGCGTAGGAGGGGGAGGAGGGAAGGGGGAGGAGAGGAGGACAGGGGAAGGAGGAGGGGGGGGAGAGGAGGGAGAGGAGAAGACAGAGAGGGCAGGAGGAGGGCAGGGGGAGGAATGGAAGGGGAGGAGGGGGGCTGGAGGGTAGGCTATCTGGGCCGCGGACGCCACCGCCTGCGAGTGGAGGCGGGAGCCAGCCCAAGATCTTGCGTCGAGGACGGCCTGACGCACGGCCAGCACAGCGGTCCCACCCCCTTCCCCGTCCTCCCGATCCTCCCTCCTCCTCGTCCTCCTCGTCCTCCTCGTCCTCCTCGTCCTCCTGCTCCTCCTGCTCCTCCTCCTCTTCTTCCTCCTCTTCTTCTTCCTCCTCCTCCTCCTCCTTTTCCGTCCTCCTGCAATCCGCCATCGTGCCTCCACGATGTGGGCGTGTTAGAACGTGGGCTGGCACGGGAACGGAAACTTCTCCCAGCAGACTGGAGGGCTCTTCCCGCTCTATGGGCCAGATGTGGGCCAGGTTGGCCTTCGAACTTGGCGACCCTCAGAAGGGTGGCGCCCCTTTTAATAGGCTGGAAACTTCTGCCAACTTTGTGGGCCAGCTGTGGGCTGGGCGCTTTGGCGACTCACGAGGATG
>CAUYUJ010018474.1:90000-95000 GCA_963575745.1 Prorocentrum cordatum
GCAGACACACTTGCGCATCGCTCCAAAACGCCCAAGACGGCCCCAGAAGTCCCCATGACGTCCCAAGGACCCCCCATCGGCCCATGACTGCCGAGGGGGGTCCCGGGGGCAAAATCACGGATTTCCCTGCGGCAGTTGAAGTTGCGCGGATTTCCGGCTGCTTCGACTTCCCGGCGCCCCATGCCCCCCATGCCCCCCATGCCTCCCAGCAAGCCCCCCATGCCTCCCCAAGACGGCCGAAGAGGCCGCCAGGGTGCCTCCAAGACGGCCCATGGGGGGATCAAGACGGCCCGAGCGGCGCCCAAAACGGCCCCATATAGCCCCAGGATGGCCCCGAAAGGGCCCCGCAAGGGGGGCCACGAACCCGAATTCGACTCTTCCGCCCCGTCGGCCCCAGGGGGCACCCGGATGCCCCAGGAGGCCCATGAGGCGCCCGAGAGGCACGAAACGGACGGCCCGAGAAGGCCCCTGGACGGCCCAGGAAGCGCCGAACACGGCCCAAGAAGACCCCAGGACGGCGCCAGATGGAAGCCGCAAGAGAAAACGCTAACCGAAAATCAAAGTTTCTGCCCCAAGGGGCACCCAAGAGGCTCCCAGGAGGCCCAAAAGTGGCCACCCCCAGAGAACAAAATTCGAGGCATCCAAACTGCCCCCAAGGTCCAGGATGAGCCTCCCGCGAAATCCCGACGAACATCCGATGGACGCGGTGGCGGGATGGGCCGCAAGCCATTCGATGCAGATGATCGACCTTGGCGTCGTGCCTGCGTGCCTCCGTGAACTCCCCCGCCTCGCTCGCTCGCGCCCCTGTTCTGGCGCGTCCTGCGGTGCTGCCCTGCGCGATCAATCGCATCTGGTCCGCCCGCGCGACTTCGCGGCATTATCCTCGAGGGCCACCCCGCCCGTTCCATGAAGCGGCGCGCCACTCGCGGGCCCATGCGCCCATGGCGCAATGGGAAATCCAGCGTGCCAACGTGGCGCGGTTGGGCCAGATTGTCTGCAATGCCCGCAAAAGTCTGTTCCGCACCCTTTAAACTCGTTCCTCTCCGCGCGTCGTTGGGCGTCCATTTCCCTCAGCTCCGCGGCCCAAGACGGACTGGGCGCGCGCCGAAGCCCGCGCCCGCCACCGCGCGCGCTGTCGGCGGCGCGGCGCACTTCCCCCCCTGGCTTCGAATCTCGCCCGGCGCATCTCGTTCGACGCCTGCGGCGCCTGACCTGCCGACGCCGAATGGCCAACTGTCTGAGCGCGTCCACCACGTCAGCTGGCATATATCGGATCTCGAGCCCAGACCGCGTGCCTAATTACGCTGACGGTGCCCCTTGCCTGTCCCAGCGCACGCAGTGCCTCTCCCTGCTAATGTTGGTGCCGCGCGACATCTACGATATCCCGCGCGCGTTGCTCCGCAGTGAGTTCTGTCGACCGTTTCCTCCTTCTTTGCTTCGGACGTCCGCTGCCACAATCGCGCGCGTGCTAGGTGATCGGCAAGCTATTTGTCATCGCGCCGTAGGCTCATGACGACCTCACGGGCCCAGCGCCAACACGTTGCCGCAAGGTGAACATGAATGCAGTCACTGGACAAGCGGAGGGGAGGGCAAGAGGAACAAAAACATTCTCAACCAAATGATGCGGCCACAAAACAAATGTACTACCCATTCGAACGCTGTTGTTTCGGACTGGAATGCAAGCCGTATGCAGGTTTCCGCGCAGCACGCCCTATCCTGACGCGCCCCTGCCCATCCACGCTACGCGCCCCCATGCCCAAAGCAGCCGACCGGCATCTACGCAATCCGCCGACGATGTCGCGATATGTTTTTCCGGGGGTGCCCCGGGTTGATCTCGAGATCGGCGTTGTCGTCCATGGCCAAATTGACCACGTAATCGGCCGTGCTGTTGAATGTCCCGGCGGACCATATGATAAACGGGTCAATATTACGACGTGGTCTCCACCGACGCCCAATGTGCCGTACACGGTGGGCAATTAGTCTGGACCTTGTCTCCAACTGGTGAGCTCGCAAGACAGCCTCCCCATTAACCGCATGCGCCACTCCAAGGCAATCCACTTCAATCCACACCCGCATGTGAAGAGTACCCCAGTTGTCGTCGTCCAGGTGCGGTTGGAGCTCCGGGAGACTAGTCGGACCCTCGGCGCGGGGTCGGAAAATATTCGGTGGGTATACTACAGGGGCAACTTGAGCATGAAGGCCAAATCAAGAACACACATCTCAAACGAAATCTGCAGCTCTCTTCAACCATACTGGTCTAAATGGTGTGCGGATAGTGTGCGGGCCCGCATCGAACGCCAACTGAACCCAAAAACTGTGCATAACGGGTCTTCCCAAGCTTGTTGGTGTCCACGCCAGCTATGAATCATGAGCCCAAGGCCGAGACGGTTTCCCACCACAATTGATTTCGACACTCCCGTGCCATCAACAAAATATTATCCTGGTTAGTAGGGCCACTGGAACGTTCATATATGCTCATCCCAGGCAGCCGTGTAGATGTCGCGTAAGATCCAAAAGGTGCAAAGATCGATGCCCGCGTAGCCATACCACTGTCGAACCATAGCTGCAGACTTCCTCCCCGTCTTCATCATCACGATTACCCTCCTCCTCCTCCTCCTCCTCCTCCTCCTCCTCCTCCTCGTCCTCCTCGTCCTCGTCCTCGTCCTCGTCGTCCTCCCTCCTCCTCCTCCTCCTCCTCCTTCTCGTCCTCCTCCTCATGGTTTCCTCCTCTTTCTTGGGCGCCCACACCGTCTGCCGATGCTCCAGGATCGCCCCCGCGGCCTCTTCCAGCAGGTGTCCGTGGGCACTCCCTGCCAGGTGTCCGTGGGAGCGGTCGCCGTCTCCTCCTGCCCTCGCAAAGGTGCAACCACCTACTGGATACCTCCGCGCATCCGACCGCGCCGTTCCTGAAACCTGTCCTGCTTTTGCGCCTCCTCCACAGCATTCAGCGCCACCTCTGCCTGGCGGAATCGCTCTTCCAGGGTCTCCTAACTGCCGTCTTCATCCTCTGCGTCTTCCTCCCCCTTCTTTTCCTGTCCGTTGCGCCCTCGTCCTCGCGCGTCCTGCCTGTCTCCTCGTCGCCGTCTTCCTCCAATGCCTGTGCCTGTTCCTCTGCCTCCAAGCTCTCGTCCTAATCCTCCGCCTGGCCATCGTTGAACTGTGCGCCAAAGCTGCTGGTGCTCCTCCCTGCCGCTACAGGCCTGCCCCGTCGCAGCGCGCTGCCGCAGGGTCTCCTTCGCGCGGGCAATGCATCTCCTTGCCCTGCGGACTTTCATCGTGTCAGCGTACTCCGCGTCGCGCCGGATCCAAGAGGCATGCCCAGCAGTGGTCCCCGCAACTTGCCGCCTTCTGCGGCGGCTGTATGTCGGCAAGCGTTTGCCGTGTCCTCCCTTCTTGCTGCAGCCTACACCTCAGCGAGATTCGTAAAGGCGCGGCACACCATGTCCTCCAACACGGTGCAGGGTCGACTCCATCCTCGCCCTTACCTCCAGCATTACCGCCGCGTCTTCGGCCACCTTTGAAGCTTGTCTGCATCTGTTGGCATAAACGAGCTTGGGCTTCTTCTAGAAGGGAGCGTCGTGCGCAGACTGCCGATGCACTTGTCCACCCTGATCTGAGGCTGGATGGCAGCGCGATAAGGGTCACACTGCGTGGTCCACGCGGTGCGCCACGAAACCCAATACCACTTGCGCACTGCCGTGCGGTGCCGTGCCGTGGAACATGTGCCAACCACCGAACTGTTGCGCTGACGTTTGGTGCGATTATGGTGCCCGTGTCCGATTTGTTGTCCAATGATACCCCTTCTCATCCGAGTTCCTATTCTATACCGACACATCTCACCTCTCCAGGGATGGACATGGTCGTCGGCCTCCTCCTCCTCCTCTTCCTCCTCCTCCTCCTCCTCCTTCTCATCCTCCTCCTCCTCCTTACAATTACCCCCCCCCCCCCCCCTCCTCCTCCTCCTCCTCCTCCTCCTCCTCCTCCTCCTCCTCCTCCTGCCTCTCCTGACAACGGCGACGACCGAACTCTTAGGGGACGGCCCTGCCTGGAAGGACAAGCCAAGGTCATCGTCGGCACCAGCGACCGCCCTCAGCAGGTCCTGGCTCGACGGGGCTCTCTGGGAAGAGGGGCGACAGCGCAGCGCGGGAGAAGCATGGGAGGATTCGGGAACGAGCCAGGCCGATCGACTCAAACCCATACGGGGGAGGGGGAGCAGCAGCACCAGCAGCAGCCAGCAGCAGCAGCAGCAGCAGCAGCCAGCAGCAGCAGCAGCAGCAGCGGCAGAGCAGGAGCAGGCGGAGCCAGAGCAAGAGCAGGAGGAATGGGTTCGTGGGGCCCTCTTGGGGCGTTATTGGGGCCGTCTTGGGGCCGTCGTGAGGCCTTCTTGGGCCTCTCCTCGAGCCATCTTGAAGCCTGAAAAGGTTATCGGAAGCGAAAAGGCGAGAAAGCAACACTAGTTGACTTCTCCGCGAATTGGGGCGGCTCTTGGCGTTTTAGGGAATACCTCGGAAGGTTTAGAGAAGATTTCGAGCCGTCTTGGGCTTCCCTTGGAATGTTTTAGAAGTATATTGGAGACTATCTTGGACCATGCTGAAACATCTGGGGCCATGTTGGGCGCCATCTTTGGGCTTCTGCGGCCCTGTTGAGCCATCTTAGGGCATCTTGACGGCTCCAATGGTCGGGGTGGAATACAATGCTCTCCCTGGTAAGCTGCACCACTTGCCGCGAGAAAAGGCCACTTCCCAGCGGCCCTGGCCCGTGTGCTGGGCCCCTTCCCGGCGGGCCGTGCGCCGCGCGCACTCTCAGCGCCGCTTGCGGTCACGCAGTCCGCACTTTCACCTTAGAGGCAAAAACGCACGACGCTCTCTAACCCTAGTGGCACAAGCGCTACCCGCACTTGGACCTCAGAGAAGCATCAGCTACCAGCCCTTAAACCTTAGAGACACCAGCGCTACATTCATGTAAACCTTGCAGGCACCTACGCGACGCGCGCGTAAACC
>CAUYUJ010018474.1:100000-120000 GCA_963575745.1 Prorocentrum cordatum
AACTTCCGGGAGCCTCAAGGGTGGACGTCTGGCGCAAGAACACGAGTGGAGGAGGAGACAACACGACGCTCCTCGGAATAATCTGCACCCAATTGGTTCTACCCCCGTGAGGGGCGTTACAGGGTAGTAGTAGTAGTAGTAGTAGTAGTAGTAGTAGTAGTAGTAGTAGAAGTAGTAGTAGTAGTAGTAGTAGTAGTAGTAGTAGTAGTAATAGTAGTAGTAGTAGTAGTAGTAGTAGTAGTAGTAGTAGTAGTGTAGTAGTCGTAGAGTAATAGTAAGCAGTAGCGTGGTACGGGTGGTAGTAAGTAGTGTCAGTAGTCGAGTAGTAGTAGTAGTAGTAGTAAGTAGTAATAGTAAGTATAATACTATACTAGACTAGTAACTAGTATTCGAAGTCGTAGTCGTAGTCGTAGTCGTAGTCGTAGTCGAAGTAGTAGTAGTAGTAGTAGTAGTAGTAGTAGTAGTAATAGTAGTAGTAGTAGTAGTAGTAGTAGTAGTAGTAGTAGTAGTGGTCATAGCAATAGTAATAATAGTCGTAGTCGTAGTAGTAGTAGTACGAGTCGTGGTAGCAGTCGTAGACGTAGTAGTCCCCGTAGTAGTAATCGCAATAACGATACACGTAATAATGGTAGTAGTAGTAGTAGTAGTAGTAGTAAAAGTCGTAGTAGTGGTAGTAGTGGTAGCCGTCGCCGCCGCAGCCGAAGTCTTAGTAGTCGTAGTAGTCGTAGTCGTAGCAGTAGTGGTAGTGGTCGTCGTAGTAGTAGTAGTAGTAGTAGTCGTGGTAGTAGTAGCAGTAGTAGTAGTCGTAGTAGTCGTAGAAATCGTACTAGTAGTAGTAGTAGTAGTAGTAGTAGTAGTAGTAGTAGTAGTAGTAGTAAGTTATTAAGTAGTAGTAATAGTAGTAGTGGTAGTAGTAAGAGTAGTCAGTAGTAGTAAAGTAGTAGTATAGTAGTAGTAGTAGTAAGTTTGTTTCACGTTAAGTAGTGTAAGTAGTAGTCGTAGATATTAGGTGGTAGTCGTATTATTACAGTGGAATAAATACAACAGTAGTGTATAGCAGTAGTAGAGTCGTAGCAGTAGGTATGTAGTAGTAGTAGTGTAGTAGTAGTAATTAGTAGTAGTAGTAGTAGTGGTAGTAGTAGCGTAGTAGTAGTAAGTAGCTAGTAGTACAAGCCGTAGTAGTAGTAGGATTAGTAGAGTAGTATAGTATTAGTTAGTATAGTTAGTAGTAATAGTACTAGCAGTAAGTAGTAGGAGTAGTAATATTAGTAGTAAGGAAGTCGTAATCGTAGTAGTCAGTAGTAATTAGTAAGTGTCGTAGTCGTAGTCGTTAGCCGTAGTCGTAGTAGTAGTAGTAGTATATATAGTAGAGTTATAGATAGTATGGTTAGTAGTAGTGTAGTCAGTAGCGGTAGTATGTGTTATAACCAGTAATGTAGTAGTAGTAGTAGTAGTAGTAGTAGTAGTAGTGGTAGTAGTAGTAGTAGTAGTAGTAGTAGTAGTAGTAGTAGTAGTAGTATTAGTAGTAGTAGTAATAATAGTAGTAGTAGTAGTAGTAGTAAATAGTAGTAGTAGTAGTAGTAGTAGTAGTAGTAGTAGTAGTAGTAGTAGTAGTAGTAGTAGTAGTAGTAGTAGTGGTAGTGGTAGTGGTAGTGGTTGTAGTAGTAGTAGTAGTAGTAGTAGTAGTAGTAGTAGTAGTAGTAGTAGTAGTAGTAGTAGTTGTTGTTGTAGTAGTCGTAGTAGTGGTAGTAGTCGTAGTAGTCGTAGTAGTCGTATTATTCGTAGTAGTCGTAGTAGTAGTAGTAGTAGTAGTAGTAGTAGTAGTAGTAGTAGTAGTAGTAGTAGTAGTAGTAGTAGTAGTAGTAGTAGTAGTAGTAGTAGTAGTAGTAGTAGTAGTAGTAGTAGTAGTAGTCCCCCCAAGGCTCTGGGGAGCCTGTGGGCGGGGGGGCTACTGCTGCCCCCAAACCGCGGGTGATAGTCACTCTTCCTTGTCTCGCGCCCTCACTGTTACGAACACTCTTCCTTGCCCTGAAGGGACGTCCTGGGATGGCGGCGGCCGCTGGCGGCGCTGCGGACGCAGGTGCAGGGGCTCGAGTGGCTGGGAGTAACGCCGCGGCGGCCCGAGGTGAAGGCGGAGTACTGGCAGCTGCGGGAGGCAGCGGAGGTGCTGGGGCCGCCACGTCCGCCTCCGCTGCCGCTCCCGCGTCGGCTGACGTGAACGCAGTCGACATCCCCGTGGATGGCAACACCGACGTCCACATGCGGGACAGCGAGGGCCAGCCAACACAGAGGCGGCGCCGCATGACGGGTTGGCGGATCACACGTTGGTGCGTCAGCGCCCAGGCGGCTCGCGGCAAGAAGGCTCACTGCGCCCGCTGCATGGGGGGCTTCGAGGCGGGCGAATGGCGCGTGGCAGGCGCCGTGGCGCCACCTGCGGGGTCCCAGGCTCGCGCGGGCAGGAAGTGGTTCCACATGGCCTGCGTCGATGGTCCCCTACCACCAGCTACGGCGATGGTGGGCTTCACTCAGCTCCCTGAGGGCGACAGGGAGCGCCTCGCGGCAGCCCTGGAGGCCCGAGGGGGCCCCATCTTGCCCCTGCTGGAAACAGTCGAAGGCCAGGCCCCCACCATTCCCTCCCAGGGAGATGGCGCGGCAGGGAGCACTGGGGCCGCCCCGAGGCTCCCTGCCGCCGCCGCGCCAGGGGCGCATGGCCCAGGCTCATGGGGGACTCCCCTAGGGGCGGCCGAGGCAGCGGCGCCGACCACGGCGGACATCCTGCAACCGCCGCTCGACGCTCCTGCGGAAGCGGGCGATGATGGCGGACTCGAAGCAAGCGTCTACGACGACTACCTGGACGACCAGGTGACGAACGAGGACGCGTACCACGAGGTCGGCTTCGTCAACCTGGACTGGTGGGATGCCATCGGGTGGGGCCGCATCCTGCTCCAAGGTGCCCCCACCACGGCCATGATCCCCGACAGCATGGCGGCCGCCGTCAGCCACGTGAAGGTGCGGCTGTGTTTGGCAATCGAGCAGGCCCGCCAAGGCAACGATGCTCAGGCGTCGAAAACGCTGACGAGGCTGTGGAAGGTGTTCCTCTCGTTGGACGGGCTGCTGTTCAGCGAGAATGCGACCCCAACCCCGACGACACGGCGTGAGCGCCTCCAGGAGCGCCTACGGTGGATTCAGGATGGCCAGTGGGACGTCGCCTGTCTTTCCATGGAGGACCAGACGCGCACCGCGGTCACCACGAAGGGCCGCGAGGATCATGTCGCAGCCCGTGTACGTCGTGTCACCGAGCTGGCACGAGCTGGAGAGATGTCGCGGGCGGCAGCGGCAGTGTGGCACCAGGGGGACATGGCGGATGCAGCGGCGGTGGTGGGGAAGTTCAGCACCACCCAGCAGCCTGCGGCGCCTCGCCCAGGCGAATGGGGCCCTCTCCCTGGCACTGGGGCCGCCCCGCATGGGCCAGGGAGAGAGCCCACAGTGGCGGGAGCCGACGTGGCGATGCCGCCAGCCGCGGCCCCCCACGAGCTCGACGGTGCAGCAGAGCTCCATCGCCGTGTGGCCAACCACCTCAAACGTCAGTTTGGCCGCTTTCCCCGCCGCGGAGGGGCGGGGCCTGGAGGAGGACGCTACGAGCACTGGGCCCCGCTCAAGCACGACGAGGATGGAGCAGAGGCGGTGGCCAATGCGCTGGCACGCCTGGCCATCGGCGACCTCCCTTCCGAGGCGCCAGCCGCCCTAACGGCGGCGCGCCTCACAGGCATCCCCAAGGCAACCCCTGGGGAGGTGCGGGTCCTGGGCTGTGGAAACGTCACCGGCCGCATGGTGGGCCGCAGCGCTGCCAAGGTCCACCACAAAGACATGCGGACGGCGGTGGGGGGCCAGCAGTTCGGCCTCGCCAAGGGACGACGTGGTGCCCTCCATCGGCGCCTATGCACGATGGCCAACTCGAGCCCATGCAAGTGGGTAGTGGCGGTGGACCTCGGGGATGCGTTCAGCAACATCCCACGCGACCTGGTGAAGGGGGCTGTGCGCACCAAGGTGCCTGCGCTGGCCACGCTGGCGGAAGCCTGGCTCCCCGCTCGAACACGCCGCGTGGCGGGGGGCGGGTCACAACCCGCCCAGCTGGTCGACCAGATCCGTGGCCTCGACCAGGGCTGCCCGATGAGTCCAGGCTTTTACGCGGTTGGCACCGCGGATGTTCTCAGCATCGGCCGTATGGCCGTGCGTGCGGTGGACACGGAAGGGGGCTGCTTGGCCTTCCTGGACGACACGTACTTCGTGGGCACCGCGGCCGCTGTGTTCCGCGGCTTGGATGCCTGGCAAGCCCGCATCGAGGCCCATGGGATGAAGTTTAAGATGTCCAAGACAAAGATCTGGTCCCCAGATCCCCAAGCTGTCTTGCCGCCTGAGTTTGCGGAGTACGCCCAGTACCGCGTCCAGGAGCTCAAGGCGGTGGGGTCCACCCTGGCCTACACGAACCACGACGTGGACACCGACTGGAGGGACGTCCCTCTCACGGACTTCGCCGTCCCAGAGGATCTCGACGAGGGGGGCCTCGGGCAGGCTGGCGGCGCCGGGGCCGCCCCGAGCGCCGCCACTCCACCCCCTTGTGGCGAGGCCTTCCTCCAGAAGCAGGACCGCTACTTCAAAGAGCTCCTGACACTACGCAGGCATGGGCTTTCTGCCTTTGATGCATTCCAGCTGATGCGGATCTGGTCGAGGGGCGCCTGCGTCCACATCCAGCGGGCGCTCCCGCTCACGGCGGCGTGGAGCCGCAGGGTGGATGACGGAGTGGTCGCCTTCGTCAACGCCTTACTGGGAGTCACGGCTGCCCCCCGTGAGCAGATCTTCATGAAGGTCAGCGACGGAGGCCTGGGCTGTGGCAGCGCCGAGCAGCGCGGCCCCGCCGCCCTCCTGGCATCCTGGGAAGCTGGGATCCACGCGGCAGCCCAGGAGCTCCGAGAGTCGACGACGATCGGCCACTTTCGGAGGTGGCCAGGCCTTGGCCGTGCCCTCTCGGCAGCAGACGAGGAGCAGGGGCGGCTGGCTGGCGGCCGTCGCCCCCAGAGTGACCGCTGGCAGGGCCTTCTGGAGGGGCGGAAGGGCAAGGACCAGAAGACGTACACCCAGCACGTGCGGGATCACGTCACCAATACGTTCATGGCCGCGCTGCCAGTGACGGCGGCGGCGGCGGTGCACAGTGCCTCGGGCAGCTCAGCGGGCGCCTGGTTGGATAACTTCGAGGTGGTCTCGCCCCTCGCCGACCACGCGTTCTGCATTGCGGCCAAGAAGCGCATGCATCTGCCGCTGCTGCAGTCCGAGTGCACGTGCCTGAACCGACCAGCAGCGCCCGCCCGCGCGATGGCGCAGCACGGCCCGACGTGCGGCCGCACGGTGGACGTTCGTGGCGTTCATGCGCTCAACTGTCCCAGAGGAGGCGGCCCGACGCGCCGCCACAATGCCATCCGAGACGCCGTGGCGCTCTGGCTGCGCGGGGTGGGCCACCACGCCCTGCTGGAGCAGGTCATCCCAGAGTGGTACACGGAGGAACAAGGCGCGGCCACACTGGACGTTGTCTACCATCGAGGCATTCATGGTCGAGTTTGCCTCGACATCAGCTTGGTGGACGAGGTGGCTGTGGCCCAGACGGGGCGGCCGCGCCAGGCAGCCCTGCAGCGCAGAGAGAAAGTGAAGCACCGTAGATACCCATTTTCTGGCCTGGTGCCCTTTGTTCTAGATGTCAATGGCCGCTGGGGCGCAGAGGCTGAGACGTGGCTGCGCCGTGCCGTGGGGGAATTGCCTGAGGCCGAACGGCCCGCGGCACGCGCACCCCTGCGCTCGGCAGTGGCCAACGCCCTGCAGGGCCAAATTGCGGAGCAGGTCGCCCTGGCGACGGAGGACGCAGCGGGACTGGATGCAGGGGCCGCCCCGAGCGTTCGGTCTTGACTAGCTGTGGCTCCATCCCATTTGCGTGCGCTCACTGACCCTCCCCTCCCCTTTCCCCTTCCTGTTGCCCTGATCAGTCGTAAAAAAACAGTCACATCTGCAGTGTGCACGGTACTGTTCAGTTCCCTTGTTGCGCGCACAGTGCGCCCTTGCGTTGTCATGATTGTTCTGCACGCCACGTTGTGTAGCCTTCCTGTCGTGTGCATGTTGTGGTCTCGCCATGTCACATTTGTGATGTTCTTACTCTCTGGCTTGGGCTGCTCCCACAACCCACTTGGGCTGAGCCTTCATGCCACCGATAGCACCTGTCCAAGGCCGCTGGCTAAAGAGGCGTCAAGAGGCGTTGAAGATCGGGGCCGCCCCGCGGGTCCTGGGGCCGTCGGCGGCCCGCCGTCCGCTTTGTCGCCCGCCCGCGACGTGGTTCCCTCGCCTCCCTTCCCTTTCTCCTGCCCGTCCAGGGTCCCGAACGGGGGTCAGGCCGTTTTCCGCCAGCACAAGGAACGGGTCCCACGCACCTGGAGCCGTTGGATTCAGCCTTTTGTCTTCCTGTTTTACCTTTGTCCCGCCTTGGCCGTTGGCCGCCCCATTTTGGTTCGGGGCGCAGCCTCTCCCCCTCCCCTCTCTTCCTCGGCAGCTGTTTGGCTCGTGAGTCCGTGTCTCGCACATTCTCTCGAGCTGCACCTCTCGTGCCATCCACCCGACCAAGTGATGGCGCCCAAGTTCTCGAAGCCTGCGCCGATGCCTTGGCCTGCCAAGACGCACGCCGCGGGAGAGGCACCAACTTCCAAAGCAAGACCGACGCAGCGTCCTGTCCAGCAGGTAAGCGCGTCGGAGAGCGAAGACGAGGAGTTCGACATGATGTCCGAGGCGGCGACCTTTCGGACGGCACCGACAGCGCACACGGAATCAGCGACCCCCGCCGAGGACGCCGATGGAGGCGGCGGTACGGGGGCCGCCCCCAGCGCCGCCGCCTCCGATGGCGCCTCGGCGATGCCCGCATCGGCAGTGGTGCCAGTGACGTCGGCCGCTCTGGCAGCGGCAGCCACGTATGCCGACTTCACCACGGAGCAGCGCCGCGGGCTGGACGCGCTCACCCTCGCGCTCCACAACCTTCAGCTGAGGGAGCAGGCTGTGGGTGGCCGTGGCGCAAGAGGCGCGCGCGACACTGCTGACGGCGGGCGCGCCGTGGACGACGGGACCGCCAGCGAAGCCCCGAGTGCTGCGACCACGGGTGCCATCAGTGGCCATGGAGGCAAACGCCACCGCCGACGCAGCAACAAAGCCGCCTACGGCCAGGCCCCCCAGTCGAGCGACGGCGCTCCTGCCGCGCTCGAAGACGCAGAGATGATGACGGAGGAGGACTACGCTGAGGCGGGCTACGTCCACTGCATGGGCGCATACTGGGTCCCGCCGCACCGCCTGGGCTGGTGTCGGAGGTGCACGGCGCTGGGCGACTGGAAGATCATGGCGGTGGAGTACGTGGACGAGCTCAGCTGTGCGGAGATGCGCCGCTATGCGGAGTTCAAAGAGCACAACGAGGAATACCCCGATCTGAGGAGGGGCAAAGAGGGGCAGCACAAGCTGTACATGTGCCCGAACTGCGTGGCAACGACGCAGGGCATCTCCGAGCACGAGGTCGCGACGCGCGCTGCGCGCGCGAACAAGGGCCCAGGCTCCATTGACCATGCTGCCAAGCGGGCGGCGAAGTTCCGCGCGAGCTTCGACTACATCAAGGAGGGCATGGACGTCCTGGTGGGGTTCGCGCTCTCAGAGGCAGGCTTGCTTGCCCTGCGGAGGTCAACGGAGGGCGTGGGGGTGGGCATCGACCCCGAGAGTACAGGCGCCCCCCCAGCCACGGAAGAAGTGGCGAGAGAGGTGGGCCGCCCGATGGCGAGGGGGGCGGGGGTGGTGCCAGGGCCGCCCCGTGCGCCACCCCCGCCTCTCGAGGAAGAACCTCCCAGCGATGAGGAGAACGACCCTCAGCCCGACGTGGGCGCGGATGACCAGGGGCTCCAGCTGACCGAGGTCCAGACCGTGAAGGAGGTCGCGGACATCGAGCCCTTGCTGCGGCTCGGCCTATCCAAGAAGTCGCTGAAGCGCATGGCGCGGGCCTATGGCGTCCTCAAATTCGAGACCATGCGCGCCCACATGCTGGGCGGCCTGGGGGCCATCCTGGAGAAGAAGGAGGACATGGGGAGGGGCGCCGAGGCGCAGGACGGAGTCCAGAAGTGGCTCGACGCGCTGGACGAGGAGGCGGAGGTGGATGTGGGAAGGCTGAAGAGGGGTGCCCTGGAAGCCTCGGGGATTGCAGACGCCCACCTGGGACACAAACGTGCCCGGAAGGAGGAGTGCAAGGGTAACACCGCGGCGCAGGAGGCCTACCGCCGCATGGGCGACTACACGGACCAGTTCTACCGTGACAAGGGCTTCACGTTCAACATGTACTACAAGTGCGCGGCCCACAAGACCTGGGATAACCCCAGGGGATGCTGTTCGGTGATCCGCTCGGATCGCTGGTCACAGCTGCTCTCACGCGCCCAGGAGGCAGCGGGAGAGACGGGCCAGCGCTGGCACTGCCACTGCGGGGCGCGCTACTCGACCTCCTACGGAGTCTGCATCGAGTTCATAGAGGAAGAGTCGGACCCGCCACGCGCGCACTACATGCACGCGGAGCACCCCGAGGAGGACATCCGCGACTTGAAGGCCCTGCTGCGCTACGACAAGCTCAGGAAGGAAGGGGGATTTCAGTGGTCAACGCGGTGGACCTCCTGATGTACCTGCCCAAGGTCGAGCCGCTGGCGGTGGGCGCCGTCTTCAAGCGCTACGCTCCACACCAGGCACAGTGGGAGGGCCACTATGTGCTGATGGAGGGGTCTCACCTGGGAGAGCCTGACCAAGTTCGAATGGACCGACCTCTACGCGCAGGTCGCCTGGGGACTGAACGACCCAGAGAAGGCGGGCTACAGCAGGAAGGCGCGGAACAAAGCCAAGAGGGAGCGCCTTGAGATGGCGCACAGGGGGCTGGCGCTCTACGAGCGCCGCCACAACCTGCGGGAGGGCAGCCTCTCGGGCGGCGGGGGTGGCACAGGGGTCGCCCCGCGCGCCGCCCCCGTTCGCGCCGCCAGCGCCCCCCCAACGGGCGGGGCCCGCGACAGCCAGGACCCGCCACCACCGCCTGTCGGAGTCCCGCCAGAAGCCGCGGCCATCATGGCCCCTCCGCCGCCGCCGCCGACGGCGCCCCCTGAGGTGCCGCCGCCGCCGACGCACCCGCCACCGCAGACGGACCCGCTCCCGCAGCAGATCCCAAACGCTGCAGCCCTGAACGTGGCCCTTGGTGAAGACCTTGAGCGCCAGATCTTTGGGCCCTCAGGGCAGGCGGGGGGCAGTGGCGACCTCGGTGGGGAGTGCAGGCGCTGCCGTCGCAGGTCTTTGCGGCCATTGCGCAGGGAGCAGGCCAGCAGGCCTGAATGATAACGCCCAGCAGGTTCCAGGGCCTCGACAGGCCACGTGAGTCCATGCCAAGGTGTCTAGCTAGCCACTTGCTGTAGTGCGGCGTGCCCACAGTGGCACCCCCCTCGCGTGGCTGCATCTGTGGCTTTTGCCTCGGCTCGGCGCATGACCACCTGTGCGCCCAGCCACTTTGACTCGCCAACTGGCTTGCCATCTCGGCCTCCTCACGTTCACTTGCGCTCGTTGGCCCCGCTGGCGGTGCTGGGGCAGCCCCGTGTACTGCAGCGTCGCCGTCGGGCGCCTGGCCATTTTGGCCTGCCATCCTGGCCTCCTCTCGCGCCTCTCGCGCTTGTAGGCCCTGATGGCAGTACTGGGGTCGCCCCGTGTGCTGCTATGCCGCCGCCAGTGCCTAATTGTTGGCTGTAGGGACCAGCTGCCCTCGGCCAGGCGCCTGCTGCTGCATGCAAGTCAGACCCGCCCTTGGCTTGCCATCCAGGCCTCGTCTCGCGTCTTCTCGCGCTAGTTGGCCTGGGTGGCGGTACTGGGGTCGCCCCGTGTGCTGCTCTACCGTTGTTGGCGTTTCATTTTGGGCCGTTGGGCCAGCTGCCCACAGTACAAGCGCCTGACGTTGCAAGCATGTCAGACCCGCCCTTTCACCCAGAAGAGGTGCGCGCTACATACTGGCAATGAGGCAGCCACAAGGACGCTCTTCCCTAGGTGGTTGAGCCGTGGTGATGTGGTGCACGAGGCCGCCAGTAGTAGTAGTAGTAGTAGTAGTAGTAGTAGTAGTAGTAGTAGTAGTAGTAGTGGTACTGGTAGTGGTAGTAGTAGTTGTAGTAGTAGTAGTAGTAGTAGTAGTAGTAGTAGTAGTAGTAGTAGTAGTAGTAGTAGTAGTAGTAGTAGTAGTAGTCGTAGTCGTAGTAGTAGTAGTAGTAGTAGTAGTAATAGTATCAATAGTAGTATCAATAGTAGTAGTCGTAGTAGTAGTAGTAGTAGTAGTAGTAGTAGTAGTAGTAAGAATAGTAGTAGTACTAGTAGCAATAGTAGTAGTAGTAGTAGTAGTAGTAGTAGTAGTAGTAGTAGTAGTAGTGGTCGAAACCAATTGCCCTAGCCAGCCCGACCAGCGAACCCAACCAACCAGCCACCCAAACAACTCAACCGGCTCAACCAGCCCAACCATCCACCCCGCAACCCCAGCCAACCCGCCACCCCGCCAACCCGCCCACCCCTGCCGCCTGCCCTCCGTCACCGTCGAGAGGGGGGGAAATGTTTCTCACAAGCGAAAACTACAAAATCACCCTCCCGGGGTCCGGCGGGACAGCGGGGGGAGGGGAAATCGCACCGTACTATGGGGGAGGGGGATTCGCGCCCGAGGTGCCCAAGGACGATTTGGGGCCGCAAGTGTGACACTGTCGTCACTTTATTACCTTTCACCGCGCTCCCCTTCGCAACGGAAAGGCTCCCATCCGTGAAACTGTCATCATTTTTCAGCCCCGGCGAGAGGCTTCTTAGAGCCCCCAGAGGCTCCAGGAGGGCCCATGGCGGCCTCGGGAGTGCCTCGGGAGGGCCCCAGGAGGACCCACTTTGCACCGCGCCCCCCTTCTCAACGGAAAGGCCCCCATGCGTAAAATTGTTTTCATCATTCCGCCCCCGCGAGAGAGTTCTTAGAGGGCCCACGGAGGCTCCAGGAGGGCCCATGGCGGCCCTGGGAGAGCCCACGAGATCTCAAGAGCCCCCCGGAGGACGCACTTTGAATTACACTCAGGGACCTCCAGATGGCCCAGGAGGCTCCAAGAGGCCCCAAGAGGCCCCGAAGAGCCCAAACCGGCCACAGGACCCCCAGCACGCTCTAGGAGAGCCAAGGCGACACCAAGAGGCTCCAGGACGGGCGTCATTCCCTCTCCTCCTCCTGCTCGTCGTCGTCATCCTTCTCCTCATCCGTCCTGCTTCAAATCCTTCCTCCCCCTCTTTCTCCTCCTTCTCCTCCTCGTTCTCCTCCTTCTCCTCCTCTTTCTCCTCCTTCTCCTCCTCCGCCTCCTCCTTTTCCTCCTCCTCCTCCTACCTCATCCGTAGCCTCGACGGCTCCGATAGCGCCGTGCGCGAGATCCGCCTCCTCCCCATCCGTCCTCCTCCCTCCTCCCTCCTCCTTCCCTCCTCCCTCCTCCCTCCTCCCCTCTCTCGGGAGCGTCACAAAGAGGCCCTCCGAGGATAATTTCACAACACAAGAGCGCCGACACGATGAACCGACACCACGTCGGGGCTCTGGGAACGGAGTCGAAGACGAAACTTCGAATAACTTAGTCTTCGATTTTCGGGACATTTTTCTGACCACCTGCGAGCCTTGTGGAAACTTCCGGGAGCCTCAAGGGTGGACGTCTGGCGCAAGAACACGAGTGGAGGAGGAGACAACACGACGCTCCTCGGAATAATCTGCACCCAATTGGTTCTACCCCCGTGAGGGGCGTTACAGGGTAGTAGTAGTAGTAGTAGTAGTAGTAGTAGTAGTAGTAGTAGTAGAAGTAGTAGTAGTAGTAGTAGTAGTAGTAGTAGTAGTAGTAATAGTAGTAGTAGTAGTAGTAGTAGTAGTAGTAGTAGTAGTAGTCGTAGTAAAGTAATAATTAGCGTAGCCGTAGCAGTAGTAGTAGTATTAGTAGTAGTAGTGTAGTAAGTAGTAGTAGTAGTAGTGTGTAGTAGTAGTAAATCTAGTATAGTACTATCTGATGTAGTCGTAAGTCGTAGTCGTAGTCGTAGTCGTAGTCGTAGTCGAAGTAGTAGTAGTAGTAGTAGTAGTAGTAGTAGTAGTAATAGTAGTAGTAGTAGTAGTAGTAGTAGTAGTAGTAGTAGTAGTGGTCATAGCAATAGTAATAATAGTCGTAGTCGTAGTAGTAGTAGTACGAGTCGTGGTAGCAGTCGTAGACGTAGTAGTCCCCGTAGTAGTAATCGCAATAACGATACACGTAATAATGGTAGTAGTAGTAGTAGTAGTAGTAGTAAAAGTCGTAGTAGTGGTAGTAGTGGTAGCCGTCGCCGCCGCAGCCGAAGTCTTAGTAGTCGTAGTAGTCGTAGTCGTAGCAGTAGTGGTAGTGGTCGTCGTAGTAGTAGTAGTAGTAGTAGTCGTGGTAGTAGTAGCAGTAGTAGTAGTCGTAGTAGTCGTAGAAATCGTACTAGTAGTAGTAGTAGTAGTAGTAGTAGTAGTAGTAGTAGTAGTATTAGTAGTAAGTATTAGTAGTATATAGTAGTATATAGTAGTGGTAGTATTAAGTAGTAGTATTAGTAGTAGTAAGTAGTAGTAGTATAGTAGTAGTAAAGTAGTGTCAAGTGGTAGTAATAATCGTAGTAGTATGTGGTAGTAGTAGTAGTGTATAAGATGAGTGTTATCATCACGATGCCAACGTAGCAACAGTAGGTAGTAGTATCCCCAGTCTTTGTGTAGCATCTGCAATAGTATAGTAAGTAGGTAGTGAGTAGTTAGTAGTAGTAGTGGTAGTAGTCGCAGTAGTAGTCAGTAGTATTATAGTACAAGGCCGTAGTGTTTTGTGTAGTTAGTAGTAAGTAGTTAGTAGCTAGTAGCTAGTAGTTAGTAGTGTTAGTGGTAGTAGTAGTAGTAGTAGTAGTAGTAGTAGCAGTAGTAGTAGTATAAGTCGTAGTAGTGGTACTAGTAGTAAGAATTGGTGATGGTAGTGGTGTAGTAATGGTATAGTAGTAGTAGTAGTAGTAGTAGTAGTAGTCGTAGTGGTAGTAAGTAAGTAAGTGTTGAGTAAGCGGTAAGTATGTGTAGTAGCCCAGTAATAGTAGTATTAGTCTCTAGTAGTAGTAGTAGTAGTAGTAGTAGTAGTATATGTAGGTAGTAGTCGTGTATTATAATAGTAAGTAGTAGTTAAGTATAGTAGTAGTAGTGTAGTGGTAGTAGTAGCAGTGGGTAAGTAAAGTAGTAAGTAGTCGTCGTAAGTAGTAGTATAGTAGTAGTAGCAGTATGTAGAGTATAGTAGTAGTAGTAGGAGTAGTAGTAGTAGTAGTAGTAGTAGTAGTGGTAGTAGTAGTTAGTAGTAGTAGTAGTAGTAGTAGTAGTAGTAGTAGTAGTAGTAGTAGTAGTAGTAGTAGTAGTAGTAGTAGTAGTAGTAGTAGTAGTAGTAGTAGTAGTAGTAGTAGTAGTAGTAGTAGTAGTAGTAGTAGTAGTAGTAGTAGTAGTAGTAGTAGTAGTAGTAGTAGTAGTAGTAGTAGTAGTAGTAGTAGTAGTAGTAGTAGTAGTAGTCCCCCCAAGGCTCTGGGGAGCCTGTGGGCGGGGGGGCTACTGCTGCCCTCAAACCGCGGGTGACAGTCACCCTTCCTTTTCTCGCGCCCTCACTGTTACGAACACTCTTCCTTGCCCTGAAGGGACGTCCTGGGATGGCGGCGGCCGCTGGCGGCGCTGCGGACGCAGGTGCAGGGGCTCGAGTGGCTGGGAGTAACGCCGCGGCGGCCCGAGGTGAAGGCGGAGTACTGGCAGCTGCGGGAGGCAGCGGAGGTGCTGGGGCCGCCACGTCCGCCTCCGCTGCCGCTCCCGCGTCGGCTGACGTGAACGCAGTCGACATCCCCGTGGATGGCAACACCGACGTCCACATGCGGGACAGCGAGGGCCAGCCAACACAGAGGCGGCGCCGCATGACGGGTTGGCGGATCACACGTTGGTGCGTCAGCGCCCAGGCGGCTCGCGGCAAGAAGGCTCACTGCGCCCGCTGCATGGGGGGCTTCGAGGCGGGCGAATGGCGCGTGGCAGGCGCCGTGGCGCCACCTGCGGGGTCCCAGGCTCGCGCGGGCAGGAAGTGGTTCCACATGGCCTGCGTCGATGGTCCCCTACCACCAGCTACGGCGATGGTGGGCTTCACTCAGCTCCCTGAGGGCGACAGGGAGCGCCTCGCGGCAGCCCTGGAGGCCCGAGGGGGCCCCATCTTGCCCCTGCTGGAAACAGTCGAAGGCCAGGCCCCCACCATTCCCTCCCAGGGAGATGGCGCGGCAGGGAGCACTGGGGCCGCCCCGAGGCTCCCTGCCGCCGCCGCGCCAGGGGCGCATGGCCCAGGCTCATGGGGGACTCCCCTAGGGGCGGCCGAGGCAGCGGCGCCGACCACGGCGGACATCCTGCAACCGCCGCTCGACGCTCCTGCGGAAGCGGGCGATGATGGCGGACTCGAAGCAAGCGTCTACGACGACTACCTGGACGACCAGGTGACGAACGAGGACGCGTACCACGAGGTCGGCTTCGTCAACCTGGACTGGTGGGATGCCATCGGGTGGGGCCGCATCCTGCTCCAAGGTGCCCCCACCACGGCCATGATCCCCGACAGCATGGCGGCCGCCGTCAGCCACGTGAAGGTGCGGCTGTGTTTGGCAATCGAGCAGGCCCGCCAAGGCAACGATGCTCAGGCGTCGAAAACGCTGACGAGGCTGTGGAAGGTGTTCCTCTCGTTGGACGGGCTGCTGTTCAGCGAGAATGCGACCCCAACCCCGACGACACGGCGTGAGCGCCTCCAGGAGCGCCTACGGTGGATTCAGGATGGCCAGTGGGACGTCGCCTGTCTTTCCATGGAGGACCAGACGCGCACCGCGGTCACCACGAAGGGCCGCGAGGATCATGTCGCAGCCCGTGTACGTCGTGTCACCGAGCTGGCACGAGCTGGAGAGATGTCGCGGGCGGCAGCGGCAGTGTGGCACCAGGGGGACATGGCGGATGCAGCGGCGGTGGTGGGGAAGTTCAGCACCACCCAGCAGCCTGCGGCGCCTCGCCCAGGCGAATGGGGCCCTCTCCCTGGCACTGGGGCCGCCCCGCATGGGCCAGGGAGAGAGCCCACAGTGGCGGGAGCCGACGTGGCGATGCCGCCAGCCGCGGCCCCCCACGAGCTCGACGGTGCAGCAGAGCTCCATCGCCGTGTGGCCAACCACCTCAAACGTCAGTTTGGCCGCTTTCCCCGCCGCGGAGGGGCGGGGCCTGGAGGAGGACGCTACGAGCACTGGGCCCCGCTCAAGCACGACGAGGATGGAGCAGAGGCGGTGGCCAATGCGCTGGCACGCCTGGCCATCGGCGACCTCCCTTCCGAGGCGCCAGCCGCCCTAACGGCGGCGCGCCTCACAGGCATCCCCAAGGCAACCCCTGGGGAGGTGCGGGTCCTGGGCTGTGGAAACGTCACCGGCCGCATGGTGGGCCGCAGCGCTGCCAAGGTCCACCACAAAGACATGCGGACGGCGGTGGGGGGCCAGCAGTTCGGCCTCGCCAAGGGACGACGTGGTGCCCTCCATCGGCGCCTATGCACGATGGCCAACTCGAGCCCATGCAAGTGGGTAGTGGCGGTGGACCTCGGGGATGCGTTCAGCAACATCCCACGCGACCTGGTGAAGGGGGCTGTGCGCACCAAGGTGCCTGCGCTGGCCACGCTGGCGGAAGCCTGGCTCCCCGCTCGAACACGCCGCGTGGCGGGGGGCGGGTCACAACCCGCCCAGCTGGTCGACCAGATCCGTGGCCTCGACCAGGGCTGCCCGATGAGTCCAGGCTTTTACGCGGTTGGCACCGCGGATGTTCTCAGCATCGGCCGTATGGCCGTGCGTGCGGTGGACACGGAAGGGGGCTGCTTGGCCTTCCTGGACGACACGTACTTCGTGGGCACCGCGGCCGCTGTGTTCCGCGGCTTGGATGCCTGGCAAGCCCGCATCGAGGCCCATGGGATGAAGTTTAAGATGTCCAAGACAAAGATCTGGTCCCCAGATCCCCAAGCTGTCTTGCCGCCTGAGTTTGCGGAGTACGCCCAGTACCGCGTCCAGGAGCTCAAGGCGGTGGGGTCCACCCTGGCCTACACGAACCACGACGTGGACACCGACTGGAGGGACGTCCCTCTCACGGACTTCGCCGTCCCAGAGGATCTCGACGAGGGGGGCCTCGGGCAGGCTGGCGGCGCCGGGGCCGCCCCGAGCGCCGCCACTCCACCCCCTTGTGGCGAGGCCTTCCTCCAGAAGCAGGACCGCTACTTCAAAGAGCTCCTGACACTACGCAGGCATGGGCTTTCTGCCTTTGATGCATTCCAGCTGATGCGGATCTGGTCGAGGGGCGCCTGCGTCCACATCCAGCGGGCGCTCCCGCTCACGGCGGCGTGGAGCCGCAGGGTGGATGACGGAGTGGTCGCCTTCGTCAACGCCTTACTGGGAGTCACGGCTGCCCCCCGTGAGCAGATCTTCATGAAGGTCAGCGACGGAGGCCTGGGCTGTGGCAGCGCCGAGCAGCGCGGCCCCGCCGCCCTCCTGGCATCCTGGGAAGCTGGGATCCACGCGGCAGCCCAGGAGCTCCGAGAGTCGACGACGATCGGCCACTTTCGGAGGTGGCCAGGCCTTGGCCGTGCCCTCTCGGCAGCAGACGAGGAGCAGGGGCGGCTGGCTGGCGGCCGTCGCCCCCAGAGTGACCGCTGGCAGGGCCTTCTGGAGGGGCGGAAGGGCAAGGACCAGAAGACGTACACCCAGCACGTGCGGGATCACGTCACCAATACGTTCATGGCCGCGCTGCCAGTGACGGCGGCGGCGGCGGTGCACAGTGCCTCGGGCAGCTCAGCGGGCGCCTGGTTGGATAACTTCGAGGTGGTCTCGCCCCTCGCCGACCACGCGTTCTGCATTGCGGCCAAGAAGCGCATGCATCTGCCGCTGCTGCAGTCCGAGTGCACGTGCCTGAACCGACCAGCAGCGCCCGCCCGCGCGATGGCGCAGCACGGCCCGACGTGCGGCCGCACGGTGGACGTTCGTGGCGTTCATGCGCTCAACTGTCCCAGAGGAGGCGGCCCGACGCGCCGCCACAATGCCATCCGAGACGCCGTGGCGCTCTGGCTGCGCGGGGTGGGCCACCACGCCCTGCTGGAGCAGGTCATCCCAGAGTGGTACACGGAGGAACAAGGCGCGGCCACACTGGACGTTGTCTACCATCGAGGCATTCATGGTCGAGTTTGCCTCGACATCAGCTTGGTGGACGAGGTGGCTGTGGCCCAGACGGGGCGGCCGCGCCAGGCAGCCCTGCAGCGCAGAGAGAAAGTGAAGCACCGTAGATACCCATTTTCTGGCCTGGTGCCCTTTGTTCTAGATGTCAATGGCCGCTGGGGCGCAGAGGCTGAGACGTGGCTGCGCCGTGCCGTGGGGGAATTGCCTGAGGCCGAACGGCCCGCGGCACGCGCACCCCTGCGCTCGGCAGTGGCCAACGCCCTGCAGGGCCAAATTGCGGAGCAGGTCGCCCTGGCGACGGAGGACGCAGCGGGACTGGATGCAGGGGCCGCCCCGAGCGTTCGGTCTTGACTAGCTGTGGCTCCATCCCATTTGCGTGCGCTCACTGACCCTCCCCTCCCCTTTCCCCTTCCTGTTGCCCTGATCAGTCGTAAAAAAACAGTCACATCTGCAGTGTGCACGGTACTGTTCAGTTCCCTTGTTGCGCGCACAGTGCGCCCTTGCGTTGTCATGATTGTTCTGCACGCCACGTTGTGTAGCCTTCCTGTCGTGTGCATGTTGTGGTCTCGCCATGTCACATTTGTGATGTTCTTACTCTCTGGCTTGGGCTGCTCCCACAACCCACTTGGGCTGAGCCTTCATGCCACCGATAGCACCTGTCCAAGGCCGCTGGCTAAAGAGGCGTCAAGAGGCGTTGAAGATCGGGGCCGCCCCGCGGGTCCTGGGGCCGTCGGCGGCCCGCCGTCCGCTTTGTCGCCCGCCCGCGACGTGGTTCCCTCGCCTCCCTTCCCTTTCTCCTGCCCGTCCAGGGTCCCGAACGGGGGTCAGGCCGTTTTCCGCCAGCACAAGGAACGGGTCCCACGCACCTGGAGCCGTTGGATTCAGCCTTTTGTCTTCCTGTTTTACCTTTGTCCCGCCTTGGCCGTTGGCCGCCCCATTTTGGTTCGGGGCGCAGCCTCTCCCCCTCCCCTCTCTTCCTCGGCAGCTGTTTGGCTCGTGAGTCCGTGTCTCGCACATTCTCTCGAGCTGCACCTCTCGTGCCATCCACCCGACCAAGTGATGGCGCCCAAGTTCTCGAAGCCTGCGCCGATGCCTTGGCCTGCCAAGACGCACGCCGCGGGAGAGGCACCAACTTCCAAAGCAAGACCGACGCAGCGTCCTGTCCAGCAGGTAAGCGCGTCGGAGAGCGAAGACGAGGAGTTCGACATGATGTCCGAGGCGGCGACCTTTCGGACGGCACCGACAGCGCACACGGAATCAGCGACCCCCGCCGAGGACGCCGATGGAGGCGGCGGTACGGGGGCCGCCCCCAGCGCCGCCGCCTCCGATGGCGCCTCGGCGATGCCCGCATCGGCAGTGGTGCCAGTGACGTCGGCCGCTCTGGCAGCGGCAGCCACGTATGCCGACTTCACCACGGAGCAGCGCCGCGGGCTGGACGCGCTCACCCTCGCGCTCCACAACCTTCAGCTGAGGGAGCAGGCTGTGGGTGGCCGTGGCGCAAGAGGCGCGCGCGACACTGCTGACGGCGGGCGCGCCGTGGACGACGGGACCGCCAGCGAAGCCCCGAGTGCTGCGACCACGGGTGCCATCAGTGGCCATGGAGGCAAACGCCACCGCCGACGCAGCAACAAAGCCGCCTACGGCCAGGCCCCCCAGTCGAGCGACGGCGCTCCTGCCGCGCTCGAAGACGCAGAGATGATGACGGAGGAGGACTACGCTGAGGCGGGCTACGTCCACTGCGTGGGCGCGTACTGAGCCCGGCCGCACCGCCTGGGCTGGTGTCGGAGGTGCACGGAGCTGGACGACTGGAAGATCATGGCGGTGGAGTACGTGGACGAGCTCAGCTGCGCGGAGATGCGCCGCTATGCGGAGGCCAAAGAGTACAATCAGCAATACCCCGAGCTGAGGAAGGGCAAAGAAGGGCAGTACAAGCTGCACATGTGCTCGCGCTGCGTGGCGACGACGCAGGGCATCTCCGAGCACGAGGCCGTGACGCGCGCTGCGCGCGCGAACAAGGGCCCAAGCTCCATCGACCATGCCGCCAAGCGAGTGGCGAAGTTCCGTGCGAGCTTCGACTACATCAAGGAAGGCATGGACGTCCTGGTGGGGTTCGCGCTCTCAGAGGAAGGCTTGCTTGCCTTGCGGAGGTCAACGGAGGGCGCGGGGGTGGGCATCGACCCTGAGAGCACGGGTGCCCCCCCAGCCACGGAAGCAGTGGCGAGGGAGGTGGGCCGCCCGATGGCGAGGGAGGTGGGGGTGGTGCCAGGGCCGCCCCGTGCGCCACCCCCGCCCCTCGAGGAAGAACCTCCCAGTGATGAGGAGAACGACCCTCAGCCCGACATGGACGCTGAAGATCAGGAGCACCAGCTGACCGACGTCAAGACCGTGAAGGAGGCCACGGACATCGAGCCCCTGCTGCGGCTCGGCCTCTCCGAGAAGTCGCTGAAGCGCATGGCGCGGGCCTATGGCGTCCTCGAGTACGAGACCATGCGCACCCACATGCTGGGTGGCCTGGGGCCCATCCTGGAAAACAAAAAAAGATGGCATGGTGAGGGGCACCGAGGCGCAGGACGCAGTCCAGAAGTGGCTCGACGCGCTGAACGAGGAGGCGGAGGAGGATGCGGGAAGGCTGAAGAGGGGTGTCCTGGAAG
>CAUYUJ010018474.1:125000-140000 GCA_963575745.1 Prorocentrum cordatum
GGGCACGCACGACGTAGCTCTGTCCCCGCAGGCAACGACAGGCAACCGCGCAACCAGGGCGCTACACATCCCTGATAAGGGCAACTGGCCTGATCAGGACACCCCTGATGGACTGGTGGGGATGCTTTTTGCGCTCGCGAGCGACGCAGAAGGCTGCGCGCCGTCCAAGGAGTCGACTGCAAGAGTCGAGCACAAGGCAGTAGCCGCCGGCGACGCGCGGAAAAATGAACAGGCGAAACACAGCGGCGACGCGGCAGAGGCGGGAGAAAAGACAACAAAGAGAGGGCGAAGGGAACGACAGAGGAAGAAGGCGAAAGAAGAGAAACAAGCGAGACAAAGAGGAAAAGACGAACGCGCAGGAGGGACCAACTGAAACGTTCAAGATGGCCCAAAATTTTATCCAAGAGGAACACCGACGCCCCAAGGTGGCATCCAAGATGGTTCAAGATATTGCAACATCCCAAGACGGCCCCGAGACGACTCCACGTGCCACCCGAATCTTCCAAGGCACATCCTAGGCCAAACTCTTTCCAAAGCCTAAGAGCATCAAGGAGTTTGGGATACTTGCCTTTTGATGGGCCTTTAATGCTTCAAGATGGCCCCCCCAAGAGGCCCACACACCGGCCCCAAGAGCAACCAAGAGCGCCCCCAAAACCCATTCTTCGGTTTCCGAAAAGGGGGGTATTTCAGACTTCGCGCGTCTTGAGCGATGGGACACAACATCTCCCCAAGAAGGGTTCCCCCCCAAAGAACGCCAAGAGGAATCCAAAAGGGCCCCAAAGGCTTTCAAACTGGCGCCAAGATAGTCCCACGGGGCTTTCAAAGAGGCCTCAAAGAGTCTTCCCGGAAAGGCTCGCGGAGTAAAGCCTTCGCGAAGGCTTTCTTGCTGAGTCGTCGTTGTCGCCGTCGCGTTCGAATCGCCTGGGCATCTTATTTGGAAGGGCTGGTGGGGAGGCGCGAAGCGTATATACATACATATATACACATATATCGATCGTTATTGACATTTGCGCGGCGCTGATGCGACAACTTGGCGACAGAAAGTTATGCGCTGCGCCCAAGCGGGAGCGCAACTCCCAGGTAACACCCTCGCAGTTCTGGAGCAGAAGCAGTGCTTCGCTCGCTCGTGCGCGACCCCGCTGCGGACGGCTCGTCTAAAGAAAGCCGAGCACCGCCCTCGAGTGGGAACGTAACTCTCACTCGAAAGATGCGCACCGATGAGGCGACCTCATCATTCGGCTCGCCCGCCCGCTGCCCCACTTCCAACGGCTTCGCGACGGGAAGACATGCGCATCGCCCAATCTGGAACGAGGCCTGGCGGCCCGGCCTCGGACGACTTGGCGAGGAAACAACTCGCGGGCGATCTCCCCGTCTGGCTTCTTTGGCCTGGGCGGTTGCGCCCCTAGGCTTATGTTGTTCCCATCCTACGAAAGGACCACATCCCAGAAGTAACTTCGAGCGCCCAGAAAAGTGTCAAAAGAGTATCGAAACAGTGTCGGGCGAGTGTCTCCCAGGGCCCGACACGTGAAAACCCTTGAGTTTCGGCACTTTTTCTGGCGCTCGAAATTCTTTCTGGCGATCAAGGCTAAAGTAGGTTGGAGCATCATTACCCTAGCCGAGATGCTCTCTGAGGTCCCTCGATGGACAGTAAGTGCGGGGCGGCCGCCAGGGCGTCGCGCGCGCGGGAAATGTAGAACGTTTTTCCATGGTCCGGCGGATTCGCTCGACTACCCGCCCGCGAGCGTTGGCCGCGACATTTGACTGGCCCTGTCCTTTTCTCGATTTCACGACTGGCGTTGCATTCGTCATTTCAAGCACTCTGCCTGCTGGGGCCTGGGGCCGCCGGTTCACAAGGCAGTCGCGAACGGCGCAGCAGCGACCGCTTCCTGCACTTATAACATGTTGGCGCCCCTCCCGCGCGACTGCCGGGCTGGAGGTCGTGCCATGCGACGTCATTGGTCTGCTCGCGCTCACACGGCACCAATGCTCGTGACTGGCGTTGCGCTGGTCATTCAACGCCTTTCCCACTGTTGGCTCTTGCGCCGTTGACTTCGGGGCCGGCCCCCCCCCGCATCCGCGGAATACTCCCGGGGCCGTCGTCGGCGCCACAATCAGAGTCGGCAGTCGCGCCGCCTCCCGCGCCGGCGAGCTGCGCGCTCGCTCTTCGGGGGTGCGCCCGGCGCCCGCCCAACCCAGCGCTAACCTGGGTCGGCCACTTCAAGAGTTTGAGCGATGGCCGCAGCGTCGAAACGAGCGCAATCAGCTCAGACTCACGAGGCTAGCCGGCCAACGAAAACCCCCGCGCCCCTTCGCATCCAGTTCGGAGGTTCGAACCGACGGCCCGCTCAATCAGCCACTCGCAGCGGGCTGCGCTCGGGCGCTGCCCCGAAAGTCGCCCCCCCCCCCGAAGGAGGCCAGCAACAATTTGGCCGAACCACTGGGAAATTAGCCTGACGAAGGACCCAACCATATGGAACTGCGAGTGCCGCATTGTGGGTACCGCTTTCGGGAGAGCTCCCTATGGGGCCACGAACCGCGTGAGGGGTGCGCCAAAATGGGGCGGCGCCGCCATGCGGACCCTGCCACTGGGGGCTTCGGTGGAGCTCCCTGTGGGACTGCGAACCGTGTGAAGCGTGCGCAAAGATGGGGCGGCGCCGCCATGTGGACCCTCGCCATGTGGACCCTGCCACTGGGGCCTTCGGGCGTGCTCCTCCAGGGGCCACGAACTGTGTGAGGGGTGCGCAAAAATGGGGTGGCGCCGCCATGCGGACCCTGCCACTGGGGCCTTCGGTGGAGCTCCCTATGGGGCCACGAACTGTGTGCGGGGTGCGCCAAAATGGGGTGGCGCCGCCATGTGGACCCTGCCACTGGGGCCTTCGGTGGAGCTCCCTATGGGGCCACGAACCGTGTGCGGGGTGCGCCAAAATGGGGCGGCGCCGCCATGTGGACCCTGCCACTGGGGCCTTCGGTGGAGCTCCCAACAAGGCCACGAACCGTGTGAGGGGTGTGCCCAAACAAGTAGCGGTCCTCGCATGCGGACCCTGCCACTGGGGCCTTCGGCGGAACTCCCTGTGGGGCCACGAACCGTGTGAGGGGCGCGGCGCTAACGATGGCGATGATGATGACGATGACGCTGACGATGACGAGGCGGATGGGAAGAGGGAGGAGGGGGAGGAGGAGGAGGAGGAGGAGGAGGAGGAGGAGGAGGAGGAGGAGGAGGAGGAGGAGGAGGAGGAGGAGTGGGAACGCGGGGCGCTGTCTCTTCAGAACGAGGACCAAACACCACAGGATGGGCGGGGAAAAAACGACCGACCTCCCGAGGCGACGAGCCCTGCGAATTCCCCGCAAGACCGCGATGCCCCACGTAGACACGAGCTGAAAATGCAGCGCCGCAGGAGAACTCCAGGAATCGCCCGGGCGACTCCAACGTGGGACCCATGGGGATGCCATCTGGAAGGAAAGCATTTCAGGGGCGCGCCGAGGAACCCAGGGGGCCCGGTTTCCACGGAAGAAAAAAAGAAATCCTCGGCGAAGGGTTCGGGCACAGGAGTTAACCCTGCCTAAAATTCCAGAAGAGGAATGAACTCTCAGCCGCGGGGGCGCTGGCGCGCGGGACCCCCCAGCGCAACCGGAGGAGGAGAAGCGCGAGAGCCCAGATTGTAAATGTAATGCAGCATTACTCTCGCAGTAAGACTAGGAAACTGTACTAGTATTAGTTGCACGCTACAGTGTGCCCTCATTCCAAAATCGGCAGTTTCTATTGTTTCCGTATTCCTTAATCGCGATCAGATTGTGCTTCCGCACTCCCACGCTGCGATCATATAACGAGTGTTTCTTTATTCATCTGCCACGAATGTATACTGTTTCCTCGGATGCCTCAATCGCAACTCGATAAGACTAGCTGTACTGCAGGACCAGGTGCACTCTAGCAGCTGCGCGCTAGCACATGATGGTACCAATTGTATTCATGTACTGGGTATACTCTAGCCGGAAGGGCTCAGGGGCTCCAGTGGTAATGCGCGCGCGGAAGAAGGGACAAAATTCATGCGCCGCCAAAGGTCCTGGGTTTAACGGGTCGCCGCGAAGGTGGGCCCCCTGAGGAAGGAAGAAAAGAAATCTGGTCGGGGGGATTTGGGGATCAGGCATGAGTCGCGGGGGCGATCTCCAAGAGGCCTCCCCAAAGGGCTCCAGGAGGCGAGACTCCTTGATATTCCTTAGGTTTTGAAGTTTTTTGGCTTTCTTGCCTTTCCCGCTTCCCGGCGTCCCCGCGCGGCCCGAGAGGCCCCCAGGCCGCCGCAATACGGCCCAAGAGACACTGCAGCGCGGCGCTTTCGAAAGCACCACCGTCGAAAGCGAACTCAGCAGGTGAAGGCCCTGGGCGCGAAAGGGGCCCAAAACTCTGGCGTGCAGGCTCTCGGGCCTGCATGGGGGAGCAGCGGGGGCAGCCCCGCTGTCGCTTTGGGTGCAGGTGGCTCCGCGGACTCTTGCTTCCATCCTCCTTCTTCCCCCATCACGGGAGGCCTCCCCCCCGGCCCCCCGCCCTACTCGCCAGACCGCCTGCGAGCGACTCCGCGAAAGGGGTCTGCCATGATCTATTGAAACGCAGCGGCACCCCCGAAACGCAGCTGTGCAAAATCTCGCAGGATCTGGCGCTCTGGCTGACCGCCGTTGGTGCTGACCCTGCTCTCGCCATCGTTCGTGCGTCAAATTATCCGTGCATTTTCCGATTTCGCGCGTTTCTTTTTCCGGAAATTGATCCAACATGCTCCTCGATGGCGCCCGTCGGAAAGAAATGCACGCGTCCGAACGCTGCCAAAACCTCAGGCCATGTCATGTCGACCGCGCCCCAGTCAGCGGGCAACTGGCGCACGCCAGACCCCGGCTGCTTCCATGGCCATGTGTAGGAGGGCTCCAAGCAATGCGCCATCCCCAGCCCTGGCCAGGACCATCCTGGGCTCTGGACGGGTATAGTGGCGCATTGCTGGCGCCCCTCCGAATTTGACTTGCGTTGCCGCCCAGAGCTGCGAACGTCAGGGCCACGTCGCCCGCGCCCCAGTCAGCGGGCATCAGGCGCGCGCCAGCCCAGCATCTGGTGTCGGGCTCTCCGCTCGCGCAGGGCCGGCCTTTCTCGTAGTATCCTGGGAGCGTCTGCATGTCCAGGCCCAGTCATCGCGCGAGGCCGCGGGATGTATTATGTTCAATGGAAGAGTACAGGATCCCGCCTGACCTAAGGAACGATAAATAAAGAACGAAGCCCCTTGTTTTCCAAATAAGTCCACGAAGTCCGAAGAAACGGCCGAGCCCATTTCTAGCGGCGTTCCGCAACATGGGCGCCAACATGGGGTCACACAATGTGAAAAAAAACACGCGGGTCATGCGTCACCCCGAAAACCGTGCGAGGGAAAAATGTTGCACTCGTATTTGGGACGCCAGCACCATCATCGCTAGCATCAACAAACTCGTCGACATCATCATCTCCATCCTCATCTTCATCATCATTGTCACCATCATGATCACCATCGTCATCATCATGATCACCAACGTCATCATCATTACTCTGATCCTCGACTTTCTCCTCCTCCTTCCTCTCCTCCTCCTCTTATTATTATTATCCTTATTATTATGATTATTCCTCTTCCTCCTCCTCCTCCTCCTCTTCCTCCTCTTCCTCCTCTTCCTGTTCCTCCCCCTCCTCCCCCTCCTCCTCTTTCTCCTCCTCCTCCTCCTCTTCCTCCTCCTCTTCCTCCTGCTCCTCCTTCTCCTCCTCCTCCCCCTCCTCCTCCTCCCCCTCCTCCTCGGGCCAGCGAGCTCCGAACCGCGCGGCCTAAGAAACGGGGGGACCCGAGAGATGAACGGGACCTTAACGCGACCGCCGTTGCATAACGTCGAGCCAGTGAACTCCGAATCGCGCGGCCTAAGGAACGGGAGGTGTTCCAGCGAGGAATTGGACCTTAATGCCCCTACCTTGGCACCCAAACGAAAGCGAAAGCTCCAACGCGCGCCCCGCCGACCCGCAAGGAACGGGGGGGCCCGTGAGAGGCGCCGGGCTTGTGCGCGACCGCCGTCGCACTACGTCGAGCAAGCGCAAGGAACCGAGTCCCTCTTGGAGCCCCGTTCCTTAGACCAGCCGCCCTCATCGACAAAACGAACCCAGCCAAAAAGGTAGCAGAACGCACGCAAACCAAAGGAACGACCTAGCCCCCTTTGAAAAGTAAACGTTCCTTTGAACCTGTAGTCAAATCAAGCAATTCCCAGGACAACCCCTCGGACAACCTGGACAACCCAGGCTGATTACTGATGACAGGACTGCCTGCCCAGGCATCCCCTTGGGCAACCCAACGGGAGCCTGGACAACCTCGCCGGACAACCCCCTTAGACAAGCCTTCCCAGCATTTGTCTTCCATGACCTAGAATAAATCTCTGGAAGATATTCGTAGCGTCGAGACTTATGACCTTGAGCGGCGACGTGCCGCTCCTCCGTGTGTGGAGGAGCGGGAGCGAGAAGACATAGCTGTCACAGGTGAGATGGGCGGAAGACATGGCTGTCAGAGGTGAGATGGTGCGCCAGTGTTGACGTTCTCGAAAGCTTGGGACCAGCAATTTCGTTTGCGCAAGTTGCGCCAGACGCCGCGTGCGACTTCGCCGCGGACGACGAGCATGATTTTACCCCCGCACGAGTAGCGTGACGAGCTGCATTAGTCTCAGCAGGCGGATCTTGATATCCATTCACATGTGGACTGATTGCTGACAAAGATATTCGGGGTTTCTTCTGATAGTTCGCTCAGGAGGTACATGTCGTCTGCAAGGACAGCGAGCACTGTCTGCGATCTCCTGATTTGGGATGCCCCTACAACGACCCCGAGCACAGCGTGCAATTACGCCGCCGCGATCACACGCGGAGGTATGCTAAATGCAATGCTGTCAGCTTGGGCAAATTCCTCCACTTGGCAGGCTATGGTTGGCCGGCGGAGCACTGATCAGTCTTGGCTGGCATAAAGAATGGAGCACTTACTTTGCAGCCAGCCAGGTGCGCTTGCAAAACGGGCCTGTGCTGTGCGTTCAAAGGTGGGCCTCCTGGCTGCTTGTCGACTGCTGCTTCCCGGGCAAAGTTGCATATCCGCCTTTTTGCTACGGCAAGTTCGTGGCTGGCCTGCGTGACGACCTGGTGGCCGTCGGCACGCCGGCGACAGGAGCATCCATCCAGGATAGCTTCCGATGGTTTCCTTTCGGCCTTCTTGAGTTTCCTTTTTGTCGCGGGCCTCCTGCAAGGAGCTGTGGCTCCTGGGCGGTAAGGACGTCTACCTTCGAGTTGTAGTGTTTGAGTGTCTTCCATGGTGGCTTGGCCATCTGCGACCATTTCGCGAAATCGCTCTTGGGCAGAAGCTTCGAGCTCGTCGAAGGCGGGGGGCTGAAGTCTAAGGTGGCCATGTTGGGACTTGCCTTCTCCGACGCAGCGACGCCATTGTCTTTGTCGTTATTGCCGTTCCTGCCTCCGTAGCCGAGCTCGCCACGGTTGGTTCCCTGCGGCGCCTCTGTCAGCCCAAACTTCCCCTGGCGGCCTGGCGGCCCGACGGCGCCAAAGGGGCCCGACAGGAGAAGCGATGCACCTTGCCGAGCAACGCCACATGAAATTTGCACGCCTTGCATGCGATTGATCGCTGCTGCCTGTCCTTGCGCCAATTGCTGACCATGTGCAATCAGCGCGTGAATGGACAAACTCATACAGGAACTCACCATCCCATACGCTGGTGTAGGACGCAGGGCGAGTCGCGGAAAGAGCAGTATCCACGCTTGCCAGTGGGCGGAGCCCACCAAGCAAGAAGTCTTGAGCTAATATGGCAATATGGCTACGGATGAGGAGCAAAGAGGAATAAAAGGTTGCGGCAAATGCGGGGTTTTAAAGGCCCGCGCCACTTCAAACAATGCACTGAACTGGAGCGGGTCCTAACCTGGACCTCCTTCCTGTTTAGCTAATACGCTGGCACGGGGGTACGTCGGCAGAATATGATGACGTTGGAGTTGCTGAGGGCAAGGGCGGTTGTGTCATAACGAGTCCCCCATGGTTTCAGTATCCTCCACCTCCTCCTCCACCTCTACCTGCAATGAAGGAGAAAGTGAAGGAGGTCAACCGTCCATGTGGTTAGAACGACCAAACGAAACTACAATAACAACAACCGCGCATGCAAACACAAGGGCTATGATAACGGGAGCAGGGGAGAAGCGAAAGCAAACGTCAAGTGGCGAAGCGTGCGGCGATGTCGGGGTAGCTCGGGGCAGTCACTTCCTCCTCCTCCTCCTCCTCCTTCTCCTCCTCCCTCTCGTCCTCATCCTCCTCCTCCTCCTCCTCCTCCTCCTCCTCCTCCTCCTCCGCCTCCTCTTCCTCCTCCTCCTCACATCGCCAGCCTTCGCACGCAGCTGGCGTGCGGCACGCAGGGGGGCGAAACGGAGGCCGAGGCCCTTCGCCGAGAGGCCATCGCGCGGCCCGCCCTGGCGGAGCGCGCCCGCGGGTGTCGCGAGACCCCCGGGGGCAGCGCCTGCGGCGGGACGTCGCGCAGCGTGCTGAGCGCTGCCCCGCGGCGGCTGCGCGGTCTCGGGAGCGGCGCCGCGCGGAGTGCGGGCCGCGCCTCCCCGGAGGCCCGCAGGCTGGAGCCCGAGGACGGCGGCGGCATGGCGCAAAGGGCCACGCGTGGTCCAGGTCCGAGCGGCGGCCGTCAGGACGGGCAGGGCGCCCACCCGTGCGCCTGCTCACGCGCTCGGCCCGTCAGCCTTCCGCGCGGAGGCTCCGCCGTTCGTGCCGGGTGCAGGATCGCATCCCGCGCCGCGGGGTGCGGACGTCGAGGAGCTGCTGGCCGCCATGGAAGTGGCGAACGAAGGCAGCCATCGCACCAAGGACCAGAAGTTCTACGCGGAGGAGGCCATGGCCGCGGACAGCCGCCGAAAAGGTGCGGAGCTGCGGCGACGGCATCTCGGGCGGGGAGTTCGATCAGCATTCCCAGGAGGTCCAGGAGCAGGAGCTGGCTGAGCAAGTGCTGGACGACAGCATCAACGATAACAGGAGCCAGGAGCAGCAGGAGCCTGAGGTGCCCGAGGCGTCCGACGCGGACTTCAAGAGCACCACGGGCGGGGAGGCCTCCCTCCAAGAA
Organism: Prorocentrum cordatum; assembly: GCA_963575745.1. Taxonomy (NCBI): domain Eukaryota; class Dinophyceae; order Prorocentrales; family Prorocentraceae; genus Prorocentrum; species Prorocentrum cordatum. The sequence goes on from CAUYUJ010018474.1 coordinate 134,144, forward strand.
GGCCCAGGTCCAGGAGCTCCTCGACTCCCTTCTGGAGGCCTCGGCGGCGAGGGACTCTGCGCGATCAAAGTCGTCAACGGGGGCGCCGAGGCGGAGTCGGCAGAGAAGGAGCTCGCCGAGGCGTGCGCCCTCCTCGCAGTGCTTCAGGAGCGGCTGGCCGAGACGGACATCAAGTCGTTCCACGAGTACACGAAGCTGTTCGTCGAAGCGCCGACGGCGGTGCAGCAGGCGAGCTGGCAGGACATAGTCGAGGATATTCGTGGCCGTGCGGTCGAGTGCGAGCCGTTGGCGCGCTACACGCGGCCTCGCGGCATTTGCATCACTCGCCATTTTTCGTTGCGAGAGCAACTCGAGGGTACCGAGCGGCAGCCGTCCAGACGGTAGCATCTGGCCAAGTCTTCCCCGGCGCTGCTGTGCAAGAACATCCTGAAGAAGAATCGGACGAACCGCGGCTTTCACGAAGGAGGCCGAGGTCATGAAGCGGGTCATAAAGGTCGGCGTGGCCTGAACCTGCCGTTAAACCCAAGTCTAGCCTATGCCAAGGGAGGATCGCTTCCGCGTTGAGCTACGACGAAGCCAGGACGTGGACAAAATCGGGAAGGATAGATTCTCTGAGATCAGGGCGGCTCTGGAAGATTTCTCGGGCGCCGCGGCCTTCTCGGAGCGTTCCAGAACCCTCTGGCCCGGCGGCGCCCCCAGTCTCCTTAATCCTCCTCCCTCTGCCCGAGCCGGCCGCCGCCAGAAGCGACCAGTCCTCCGCGCCGCCCCCCGCGGCCGCTGCGCCCGCCGCGGCGAGGCGAAGCCGCTCGAGCGCGTCGAGGGCCGCGCATCTGCTGCGGAGGCGGCGCGAGGCGACCGCGACGCGGGCGATCGTGATCCGCACCTGCACCGGGGGAGGAAGAGATGAGAGTTAGGAACATGGAACAGCGACACTAACAGCACCAGGAAGCACCAGCGGGAGGAGCCAGGGAGGAGTCCCCCTGGTGGTGTGGTCCCCCCTCTAGCTCCAGAAATCCCCTATCCTCAGCTCGGAGAGGCATCGCGGACCTCCCTCGAAGGAGAGAGAGGGGGGGCGCGAAAGAGACGCTGAAGGGCAGCAGTCTTGCAATACGACGACAAGCTGGGCGCGCAGGATTTGCATCTAGCCTGGGGGTGGGCAGCTCCCTGCGTGAACTCTGAAAGGTGCAAGGGCGAATCTTTATTCTCGTCGCAGTCTGGCCCGCTAGCATGAGAGCTGTGGGAGGAAGAGAGGATGGAGGAACAAGGGGGAGCGAGGGTACAGAGAGCATGGAGCATGCTGGAAGAATGAGGTAGGACCCTGGCTCGTTGCGAGGGAACATGAAGGAACTGTTCCAAACATTTCCCAGCAGAGCGCCCCAGATAGCGAGAGCTGGTGGCAGCACGAGCAACAGTAGCAGGCGCGGCGGTTCCAGCGAGAGCGTTAGCAGTGGGACTACTGGTGGTACTCCATCAGATGCTCGGCTGTTTCGACTGCGATGCGATGGTACGCAAGAGAGATGAGCTGACTATTAAGGCAGATCGTTGGCAACGGAGTATCATGGAGATCCCTGACATACGTGGGGAAATCGTGCGGGAACGCCCTCAGGATGGTATGGAAATACGGCGGGGAGCCCTCGTTACACCCAACCAGTCCACTCTTCCCCTCACCTTCCCATCCTGCCTTGTCCACCTCGACGGACGTGGGGATGACTGGACCAATGGGTGGAATCGAAATCCCCGATCCGATGAAATCTGGGGGAATGTACCACAGAACTCCCGAGACATCTCAAAGCAGAGCCTGAACATATCTAAGTCCAGCATTTTTCCCTACCTAGGCTCTGCCTAGAAGGGTTCTTACTCTCTGTGCTTAAAAGGCCAGGCAGTGTAATGCGCCCCGGGCGGTTCCCCCAGGATCCGCCCCGCGGTTCCCCCAGTTGCTTCCCCTTAGCTTAGCGTTGCTTATCCCATCTTAGCTTAGCTTATTTCATCTTAGCTTAGCTTAGCTTTATCTTAGCTCAGGCTTATCTTACCTTAGCTTGCCTTCATCTTAGCTTCGCTGAGCTTTAGTATAGCAGAGCACAGCACAGCATAGCGCAGCATAGCATAGCGCAGCACAGCATATCATAGCATAGCCCAGCATAGCATAGCATAGCGCAGTATAGCATTGCATAGCATAGCATAGCATATCATAGCATAGCATAGCATAGCGCAGCATCTACATTGGTAGATATAGCATGGGTGTACTTCCCTAGCTAGGCTCTGCCTAGAGGGTTAGCTTAGCTCAGCTTAGCTTAGCTTAGCATAGCGCAGCGCTGCATTAGCATAGTATAGCACAGCATAACATAGCCGAGCATAGCATCGCATAGCATAGCGCAGCATAGCATGGCATAGCATGGCATAGCATATCATAGCATAGTATAACATAGCGCAGTTTAGCATAGCACAGCATGTCATAGCTTAGCACAGCACAGCGCAGCATGACATAGCATAGCTTAGCATAGCATATCATAGCGCAGCATAGCATAGCAAAACATATCATAGAGCAGCATAGCATGGCATGGCATGGCATGGCATACCATAGCAACTAATGCTGCTTTCCGAGGGGCTCCAACTTCTAGGTAGGGTCGCACTGGGGTAATAATCTAAGAGCGCGAGCGCAACCAACGAGCGCATGGCCATGTGGGCGGGCTTCTGGCGGGTGGGAGCACACAACAACGCCCTCTAACCATAACGCAAACAATCCCGTAGCAGGTGCCGTCTTTCAAATCAAGAATCATATTAGCCTGGGGTTTGGAACTGGGGAATCATGACCCACGTCCGACTACTAAGTGCTGATAAAACGAAGGTAGTCCCTGCATAGACGGATTAGATATGTTGATCTTTGATATCCCCATACTTCGAAACAACACCATGGCCAAAAACCATGGTTCGTTACAGCAACACGCGCAACCCACAAGCACGTTTCCACTGGCGAGCAACTATTTCCAGACGTGGGTAAATTGCAGAAATTGTGAAAACAAGCAAATCGAAATGTTCGCCCACACAATGTGAACGCCAACCAGCGGAGGCCAAACAGACTCTTCGTCCGTACAAACACACTTGCACTTGTTCCCATAGGCAGCGAATCATGTCGCGGGTCGCGATCCCCATGCACAGACACTGACACAGACACATACGCACCCGCGTACACACGCACACGCACAAGCACAGAAGCTTGTCTCGTCAGCGGCGAGAGCGGACGCCAGCGCGTTGGAATAGCCGACGGGTTGCGCCGGGCTACAGACACACTGCGACAATTGGGGAAGAAGAGGCGGCCGCAGAGGAGAAAGGGGGGGGGGACTCAGGCTGCCTTCACCACGAGAAGCGCGCACTCTGGATTCCACATTAAAAGGGGGGTGTTCTAATTTGGATTTGGGGGGGATCTGATTGGAGCTGTCTTGGAGGGTTCCGGGTTCCAGGGGGTGTCTGGGCAAAAGGCCGCCCTTTCGTGGCCGGTCTGGGGGAGGTCTAAAACTGCTCGTCTGGGGGGTTCGAAGGTTGGGATCCACTCCCTCTTATTACGAAATTTGGAAGAGGCAGCCTCAGGCACTGGGAGCTGGTGTACTCACCAACTGTGCGGGACAGTGCGAACTGCCGAAGGGGGCAGCGCCGGGGGCCATCGGAGAGGCACGGCCGTCACCAAATGGGGGTCGGGCAAAATGCCATCGAGGGTGCCAGGACCGTCGGAAGTCGTCTTCGATGACGAACCAGCGCAGCAGGGGTGGCCAGGCCACACACACACAGAAACACAGACACACACGCAGATTCAAGTACACAAACACACACACACAGACAGACACACACACAGACGCACAGACACACACACACAGACATACACACAGACACACGCACAGACAGACACACGCACACACAGACAGACACACACACAAACACGCACAGACGAAAGACAAACACACAAACACACACACACCAACACACACAAACAAAAACAGCACGAACACTCAAACACAGAAGCACACTAACGAACAGACACGCAGACTGAATATACAAACACTCCGAAACTCAAACATGCGACCACACAAGCGTACAAACATTCAAACACAAACACAAACACACACACAGTCACCCCTCCCCCCCCTAACACACACACACTCACACGCACGCACGCACGCACGCACACACACGCACACACACAACACGCAAAACGCAAAACGCACAACGCACACAACACACATTACAAATAACACACAGTGCACATAATACACACCACACGCACCAAACACACAACATCCACACATCACACATCACACATCATGCCACACACACATCACAGAACATACAACACACACAGACACACACACACACAAACACACACACGCACACACACACACACGCGCACACACGCCTGCACATGCACGAGCATCCGTTCGAACGCGCATGGGAGTAGCAAGACACAGTTGGAGGCACCGCGTGCCTTGTGGTACAGACCGCTTGCCGTCTTGATGGTCCAAACGTTGCCCGTTGGGACCTGGAGGTGTTATCCGAATCCTCATCCCTGTGCTGCTGCCCGCCTTCACCGCAGATTCCGCCGCGGCCTCTGCGCCTGCCACTCCTCCCCATCCTGTTCCGCGTCCTCTCCAGAACGGGGCAGAGCAACACCCGAGGGGTCAGGAGTCTGGAGCAAGGAGAGACAATTGAAGGTTACTGAGCAAAGAGAAAGGACAAAGAAACAAGACAGCATTGGCACATGGCATCGAGCATGGCTAAAGAGAGGTAGCCGAGGAGCCCGAGGCACAACCAAAAAAACAATAGCAGATAATCTGCAGCAAGAACTCGAAGCAATGAACAACGGGTGCGGGCTAAGGGGTAAGCTGGAAGCGGAAAGAGCTAACCGATGCACTGCGTACACTCATGGGAATCTGCATGCATGATCACACCACCATCCATCATGATTGGCCGCGTTCTACCATCAGTTCCTGCGCCATCCTTAGCCAATATGCTTCTTTTCGAAAATAAATTCGCAACTAACCTGGTAATATCGCTGGGTCGCGCACGCTCCTTCCATTGCGCCGCAAAGACATCACAACCCATTGTGCCGTGCTGTCCGACGTTGCCTTTCGCACACGGTCTTGTACGTTGTGCTGCTATCGAATCATGGCGATGAGTAGTGGGGGCGGTTCTGGACACAAGTTTCCCGAGCTCGATTCTGCACGCTCGCCGCCCAAGCCAAGTCGACCATTTCGAAGCACGGGCAATTGAGGACGCGCCTGATCTCGAGCTTTGTGGTGGGAGAAGAAGACAACAACATGTAGAAATGAGACACCAAGACGGTGGGAATCCATAATAACCAAATAAGTGAAAGCCAGCGTTTGAACCAAGAGCATCTGTCAGCTGCCAATTTGGGAAAACCACCTTTAACGCTCTACTCGTGTTTGGGCGATGATGCCGACGAAAAAGGCAAACTACATCTAGACCCCCTCCCTGCTGCATAGGGGTAGCCCAGATAAACGCAATTCACACACTGCACGCAGTGTGGCTACGGTGGGTATGTTCGAAGACATGCCCTCTGGTTGTATACAACGCCGTACTCTATTGCCATACATATTTACATATATATATATGCACATAGATATTGTATGTATGATATAATAGAGTATATATATACACATGTACAAATTAAAATTATGTGTGTATACATGTACATTGTTATACGCATTACATATGTTGTATAGCCAACGCGCGCGGTATGTGCACCCACATGTAATATGGTGGAAGCAAACCATCCTATCGGTTCGTATCCGTGCACTTCAAGATACAGCTCTTTTTTGAGGCTGAGGGCACGCCCATCTTGAGGCTG